>VWZD01003224.1:862751-1393100 GCA_013396695.1 Sakesphorus luctuosus
GTGTGTTACAGAGTTAACCTTTACTCTGCTAGTCAAGAAGAATATGTCTATTATTCTCCATATACCTCTCCTGGAGGCAATCACTGTTTCTGGATATATGTGGGCAAAATGTTCAGCTCACCAGACATATCACTGGAAATCTGAACAGAAACAGCCCAGTGAATTTCCAGCCTTGTGTCTTCTGTGATTGATTAAATAGAGATCTATGTATTCTGGAAAGAAAAACAAATGAAAACAAATCCTTCATGAGCATCTTCTCTAACCAGTGTGATACAGAGCTGAGAAATTATTTTGATAAGTGGTAGTAAGTATTTAGCAAAGACCTTGTCTTCACGGGAAGCTGCTGGACCTCAGGAGCCTCAGACATAGGCTGTCACACATGGCAATCCAGACACAAACAGTGAAGATAAAATAGCTTTACAATAAGTACAATTTTTGTAGTCTCTATTCCTATATTGGCAGAACTACTTCTTGAAACAATAAAAATTAATGAATTTTTTTCCTTGTTTAAGTTGTGCTGTACCTGTTCCCTTGAGTCTGATTTGGTAACTAGTTACAATATTTTTCATAGAATCAAAGAACAATTTTGGTTAGAGAGACCTTCTGGAAGTAATATGTTCTAACTCCCTACTTAAAACAGGACTAACTTCAGTGGTAAATCAGGTTGCTCAGAGTCCCATCCAGCTGAGATTTGAGTATCTGCAAGGATGAAGTCTCTGCAAGCCCTTTGTACAACTTGTTCTGGTGTTTGGCTGCCTTCAAGGAAATTTTTCCTAATTGGAATTTCCTTCTTGCAGTTTGTCTCAGTTGTCTCTTTGGCTGCTGACCTCTAAGGTGACTATGTCTCCATCTTCTGTATAGCTACTCAATGGGCATTTAGGACAGCAATTAAATCCCCACTTTTGGCCTTCTCCAGGCTGAGCAATCTCAGTTGCCTCAGTCTCTTTGTAAATCATGCACTCCAGCCTCTTAACCACTATAGTGGGCCTCTACTAATAATCATTACATTTTTCAGTTTTTCTGCAGTATCCTAGAATTGTCACTTTAAAAAATCCCAAGCCCTCCAAGTTAAAATACATTTTTATTTGTGCAATTTCTGATGTATTTGCTGTAATCTGATCATCCCAAAAGAGAACTGTGTGAAAAATGTAACCAGCTTTTCTAGTCCTCTGCTCGGTGGAAGAAAGACTTACTCCACTGAGGCAGCCAAATTTAAAAAGGAAAAGAACCAGATTTGGCAACTGTATCAAAAGTAGACATGGTTTGACAAGACTTAAGACTCCTATTCCACCCAGATACCAGCCCAGATGGATAGCACAACTTCCTGATTTACTGTTTAATGGTGGATGGAGAACGTATTTCTAATCCAAAATTATTTAAAATCTAACAATAGTAATGAGTGTGTACATAGGGTTAAAAATTACACATACATTTCTGAAGCCATGCCAGGGAAGATCAATGATACTGTGATAAAAATTAGGGTACTCAGCCTGTTTTTGCTATAAAATACAGAGTTAATATAAAAATTAAAATTAAAATATTGATTCCTCTTTGATTTCTGTAGAATGGCACCAAGGCAGACTGGCAAATTTCTTTCCACAAAGAATCCTTAACTGTACATTCAAACCAGAGGTTATCCTCTGAGCCCAGTTCTACTACCATGATCATGGGAACTATTTGAAATACCATAGCAGAATCTGGGCCTGTACACCTGGCTTTGCCCACCCATTGCTCTTGCATGGGGAAACCCCAGAGTTACTGTCAATCAAAAATGAAGCCAGTTATGAACTGAAGCAAGGAATAAGCACTGTCCTGAGAGCTGGGGTGAGTGTCTGCTGTCCCACCAGCCCTTCTGCAAATAGGTCAGCAGCCAATTTGTGCTCCCTGCTTGGCCAGAAGCACAGGCTGCCAGCGGGGAGTAAGTCAGCTGAGCCCTGCACAAGCTTGCAGTCAGTGCTGAGTGATTGCTGCCTTCCTTCTCCAGATGCTTCATCCCCTCTCTGCACTGTGGAGAAAGTTAACTGTGCCTTTTTGAGACTCCCATGATGGGTGTTGATTTTTGAAGAACAACTGGGAACTGACAGTCTCAGCTTTGTGCTGGTCACTGCTGTGCTTCTGGGAGGGATGGCTGAGCAACTTCCCTGACCCCAAAAGCTGGAGCCATGCTCTGAGGCTGACCCAGTGCCAACAGGCTTCCTGCAGCTGATATATTTGTATTTCATCCTCATGCCAACCCACTGCAACATCAGCTGCAGGGAAGAAGAGAACCTCTGCCAGATATGGGGTTATTTTTCATATGTAGCAGAATTTTACTTATTGAAGGAAGTGTAGTTGATTAGTTGTGTCACAGGACCTCTGACCATTTGGGGACCAGTGGGAAAGAGTCCTTTCCCATCCGTTTAGGCCAGGTGTAACTACTGGGGCAATGGGCACAAGGAGGAAGTCAACAACCTCTTAATCAAGCTGTCTTAGTAGTGGCTTAATCTGACCACACTTCTGGGATTTCTGGACTTAAGCCCAGAGAACAAACCATATACATAATATAAATTATTAAAGTAAATACTAATAGTAAATAATACAATTTATTATGGAAATTGTAAAACCATATATTGGTGTTATATTTTAAATCCACAAATGAAGGCAAATAAATGAAGCTAGCTGGGCTGCTTGTGTCCAGAAACTCTTCCTGGGTGCCCTGCACAAAGGCAGCACTTCCCTGCTGCTCTGGGGAGCGTGCAGCAAGCATGGTTGTGGTTAGTATCTGCCCTACTATACATGTATAATGCTATTGAATTGCATATGTGCAAGATGTCCATTACGTCCCAAAGATTTCAGTTTTGCATGACTCACACCAAAGAAAAAGACAAAGCAACTATAGCTCCAGCTGTTTAATTTATTTGGGAAAAGAACCTCAAGGCTTTTCCTGCATGATTCTGTTTGTTCCTTGCTGTTGAGCTGGTAACACTGGTAACATTTGATTTCTTTCTTTCTTTCTTTCTTTCTTTCTTTCTTTCTTTCTTTCTTTCTTTCTTTCTTTCTTTCTTTCTTTCTTTCTTTCTTTCTTTCTTTCTTTCTTTCTTTCTTTCTTTCCTTTCTTTCTTTCTTTCTTTCCTCTTCCATCAGCCTTGTCTCTCTGCCCATTTTGTTTTAAAAATAATTCCTGCAAAAGTTTCCAAAGGATAATTATCTTGGGAAATACTTGTGTTCTCTGGAAGCCAGTAGAATTAAATACCTGTGGATTTGCTTCAAAGGAGAGGAAAGTTTACATACAGAATTACTGGCAAATTAGCTCATTTCTAATTTTCAGCTGCCTTTTCTTAGATTTGTAGTTACAGACAAATCTTAATGTAGGACAAACTTTGGCTTAAGGAGGAACCGTTCTTTGCTGTGAGACAAGGGTCAGAAACAAGCTCTGGAAACCATTTGTCAATAAACCCCTGATAAAAGTAGGAAGTTATTCATGTGGTATGTATTCCCACTGAATCTTTTAAAGCACTATTTATCATGGTGACAGCCACCAAATAAATCCTAGAATTATAAAGGGACACTGCTAAACAATTGCAACACGAGAACATTGAGGTGGAGCATCAAACACTCAACTGAGCCATGTTCTGGGAAGACAAGAGGAATATCTCATAGTCCCTTAGTGAAGAAAAGCATATGGACTCACGTAAATGAACTTTGCTACACAAAAGTGATGTACAGAGCAGAGTAACCAATGATGCTTTCCATCTGTTCAGCGTGAAAGGATACCTTGAAATTAGAGGAGGGTGAGAAAAGGAACCAGATGTAAAGGATACTTTCTCTGAAGATGGTTTGCAGTGGATTGTTGTCCCTGAAGAATGATAGATACATCGTACCCAAGCAGTGCTTGTACACACAAACAACAGTTGCAATGTTAGCACCATGTATGCTATTCCTGATATGTTTAAAACATTAGACAGTTGATCATGTGAAGAAGAGAGCCAACAGCACTTATGGCTTAGAGACAGCAGGAGCTCTGAGGCCTGGAAAGCTGACTGCAAGTCTTGAGATGGGTACTTAATAAACTGGGTGGGTAGAAGACTTTAATCTTTCAGTTCTCTTGGGTTTTACCCCTATTGAAAAACTTTGGCCACACTCTTGGCTTTTGGGTTAGAGAAAGGCCAAGCTTCTCTACTCAAAGGTTATGAGATTGCTTGATTTTCTTTGATGATGTTCACCAAAAGAGCCTGTACCAGCTACTATGGCACTTTGAAGGCTGGTATGTTGCAAGGCTCTGTGGAGGCAAGTGGCACAGTTCCCTGCCTAGTTCTATTCCCAGGCTGTAAGACCCAGAACAGATCCTTTCTAACAACTGTGCAAAGAAGGAACTCAGGAAGACTTGTACCCAGTACTTTTTAAGTAATGAACTCTTAGAAGAAAGGGAAGCCATCAGTTTCCTGCTCTGTTGCTGTTGGACAAGTGGGCTCAGCTTTTCCTTTTGCTCATCTTTTTCTCCTTTGTTTTCCCTTTTCCTAAATTTTAGTCACAGTCCTGAGTGCCCTAAAAGGCTCAAATTGCCCACCTTTCCTCCTATTCCAATAGTCCTTCTCATAGCCTATTTCAGTATTTTCCCCATGAAATCCCCTGAATCCAGATTTATGTAATATAAGTACAGCAAATGAGTCAGAAAGAAATGGAGCTAACAAGCCATGTATCTATCATCACCCTCTCCCCTGATTTGTCTCTGCTATTATATCCAACAAACTTGACCATTGCTTGTTCTTTCAACTTGCAAGTTATTAAGGCCAAGAACTCTACCTATGCATGCCTTTGGGCAGCACACCATTCAGTGGGGACCTAATTTCTGCTTGGGGCATTGCTATAATATTAGTTACAGTAACTGAGAGTCTCAGGTGTGCTTTGGCTGGAGTTGAACCATAACACAAAGCAAGCCTCTGGACTATAAACAAGGCAGAAGTATACTGAGCCTTGACAATGTAGTTTCTCACTTTTGCCAAACTTGGAATAGCAGTTCATATTTCTCTTTCCTGAAACAGTACAGCAGGTTCCCTGTAGAAAAGCCTTGGAGTTCTAGCCCAAGATTTTCTTAGTAAGCTGGGGACAGAGCTGAGAAGTGCCCTAGGGACAACTCCTTACATCCCTCCTGGTATACCTAGACGAAAGCCATCTGCTAAGAACTCACTAACACCACATCACGCTTGACCCACCTGCAGTCAGAGCTTTTCTCTGTCTGGGGCTTCACCCTCCAGGCCAAGTACCTTGGCAAGTCCACTTTGTGTCCAGCCAGATTCTGCAGAGTGCTTTTGTTGCCAATTAGGGGTCTCGTGACTTCCTTTATATTTTCACTAATGTCCAGATATGACTAGAATTTCTGCTGATTTTAAGAGCTTTGCCTTCAAGGTAATTAGACAGTCTGGCATCAGCTTTTAGGCAAATAAATTTGTGCATAGATTTTGTCAGGAGTGATGAATCTATTTCTCTGTTAGGCAATTATCTCAAGCCTGCACCTTGTAGACTGAGATGCATTAGGTGCCATTTAGCTTTGTACACAGGCATCAGTAATTTGTATCCATGTATGTGGCAGAACTGCCTGAGCAGCAAGTGACAGCCCCTTTTCTGTGTAATGACAGGGAAGCATTTTAAGATTTGTCTAATGGTCACAATCACTGGTTTCACTTGGTTTCCAGTTTCAAGACTGGGGCTGTCAAGCTGTTTTAACAAAGCAGAATGTATTGAGACAGACCTAGCATGAGTGGGGTACATCAGGAACAGCAGCAGGTTCATTAACAGACACATTCTGGAAATCTGAAGATAGGGCTATGGACTAACCTCAAATTTGGGAGACCTGGCTTATTTCCATCTCTCTGCCACTGCACTGGTTTGTAAGCCTGGGCAAGAAATTTCACTTCTCTGTTTTACCTCCTACCCATGCTTGTTGTGTAAATAACAAGGTCTTGTTACTCAATCCCCATTAAATTACTCTTAGGTTAAATTCTTTTTCAAGTATGAAAACACATTCACAGAGAGGTTGTAAAGAGGTCTGTAAAGCTGGAATGGAAATGCCATCCCCACACTCTTACCAGCCTAACTCAGATGAGAATCGCTCCCTGAATGTCACCCTTTCACAAGGTGACATGACAAATCAAGTTAGAGAATAGAAAGCTGAAGACTTCGGTTTCTAGATGTGTTCTCAGAAGATTGGATCCTTGTCCTCCTTCTGCTTTTGTAGCTAGTGGTTTCCTGAGGAAAATTATAGCTTGAGAACCAGAGGTGGGAGGAAAAGAGGATCTTGCTGGCACCATGAGCAGGGTCAGCACTCAGCTTGGGCAGTACCTGCTTTGCCCTTGTCCGTCTCTATTTTGGAAAAGACAATTCAATAAAAGGAAGGAGCTTTGTAGAACTTTTGAGAGTTTTTTCAACGTGTGAAGAGTTGTCACAAAGCTAAGCTAGCACAGGAAACACTTGCACCTTGATCACACTATATTTTCCACATTTGATCAATGATTCATCATACTTAGTTTCTTCTTTGACAGTGGTTAATACCAGATACTTCAGAAAAATATACAAGTAACTTTGTAAGTAGATAGTCTAAGGTTAGGCTGCCCAAGACAAGTTTCTTCGTAAAACCAGGTAGCTGGCTGATGGCCAGGTCTGTGAAGGTTTGTTTCCCCTCAAAAGTGTTTCAAAAAAGATGCAATGATACACTAATTCCACAGATTACCTAATCACCACACTGAATTATTTGTTCTTCCAAAGTACAAGTTATTAGAAACAGAATAGGAAGGAATGTTGTGAACTTGGTTTCTAACCTACCCAGATGAACCAAAACACTCAAGAATTATTTTAAGTGCTCTTCAAAGGGAGTTGTAAGAGAGTGTGAGTCTTGAAAGTACTTTCAGTTGCATCCATTTTTAGGGGCCATACCTTTATTTTCTACATGCTCCCCGTTCAAAAGAAAATGAATAGTCAGAAGGAGGTTTTGGTAATTTTCATAGTTTTCAGAGGCTGGGCTCTGTCAAGTGCCTGAAAGCTAATATCTATTTGGAATTTACATATACCCTCTATTTCAGTAGATGAGGAACCAGTAAAACATTCCCTCACATAAAAGTTTTCAGCTCTCTGACTTCTGGTCGTCTCCAGAAACCATGCCAAACCAGCATTTTCTTGTGGTATTTCTGCTTTTTTGGTCCCAGAATAAAATGAGAAGCATAATAAACATCTGAAAACTTACTCACAAGAGCATTTCAAGTAGCTACCATCTGCCTCCAAAACAGAGTCTTTCTTTAGAAATATCCTCAGCTGATGACACTGGTAGCTCCTGGGATATTTCTTCTGGTTGAGGTAGCTCTCTCCAGGTAGTTGCTTCCACTGCTTCTGGCTGACTGCAGTGTCTCCATGTATCTGATAAAAGAGAAACATTCAGGTTAAACGTTCATTTTTAAACATTTTTCACTTTAACTGCTAGAGTTTGTTTGCTCTTTCTTAGTTTGCATCTTTCATAAAACAGGCATTAGCTATAACTGTGTTTTCTTCCTACCTCTTTCAACCAATACAGTTCAGAAGACAGAAAAAGAAAAATAAAACCTGTTCTCATCCTCTCAGTCCTTCTCACAAATTCCACAACAATAATGTCCAATTTTTTGACATTACTGTATCCTTTAAGGGATCATGTCTGAGGACACCATGAAGCCAGAAATACCTACTGATCAGTAGCAACAGCACAGCTGGTCAGCCTTGCCCATATATATGGTCAGGAGGGCATGGTTTTCTACAGTAAGGCCTTCTGAAGCCCACTTCTTCTTAGCTTTTCAAGGCATTTTCTATGCCTTGATGCTGTGGCAAGGCCCCATTTGTGTAGTGTAAGTTTACTGTAACCTCACTGTAGTGAACTTCATGTAAGTTATTCCAAGGACTACACTTAGAGTCCTAGCTGGCAAATTATTTGGTTCTCACAAGTTAGTGCAAAGACAAACATGGCCAAGCTAGGCTGAGAACTGAGATAAAAAGAGTAGCAAAGATGGATTTTTTCTGCCCCTGCTTATTGCCTGCACAGAAGCTGCTATTAGCCCACAGGCACAGTATGAGGCATTTAAGCTTCAGTGCCTTAGTAAAGGATTCAGAAATTTTGGGGGAACATTGGAATATTTAGGACAGTCAGATCAAGAACTGGTTCTAAAAGGGAATTTAAATTCATTTGGGGTAGAAGTGCACATCTTGGAAAGTACCATCTGTCTGCTTGTAGGAAATCTTCCACTACTAGATCATTTCTTTGTGAGGAGGAGATTTTTCAACACCTACTAATTCACTAGCCAGACTAGGACTGGAAAGGACTGGCAAATTACAAGCAAGGTGACAGCAGTTTTGTTCTACTCCAGATTCTGATCAGCTGTCTCAAGTTTCTCCTGCATTAAGTATTTTAGAGCCTCAGACACCAGCTGGGAGTTGGGCAGAGGAAGAAAGCAGACATACAAAAGTTAATGAAATGCTGAGCTAAGAAGTCGATGTCCCCTGCCTAGGTAAGGGAAAAAGACCAACTCTTGCCATCATCCAGGGACTTTTTTAGTGTACTACAGCCTTTGGGATTTATAATTCTGGCTGCTTGGGATAATGTTGTTCTGTCTTTTGCTATAATGATCTCCCAGTGTGATAGAGTTACAAAGAGGGCAGTACATAATGTCGTACACATTCATGTTTTCCAGGCCAGTTAAACAAGCTTTCATTTGTTTTAGAAGGAATCTATTCAAACTTTGGCAGAGCAAGTCAATAATTTTGAGTTTCCTTTCTTCCTCCCACTTGGAATCCAGTCTGGATCACGCATAGAGATGATGTGGGGAGAGGAGAGAAAGAGACCTCCAAGAAGTTAAATGCCTCCCACCATTAATTGAAGCAAAATGATCCCATTTCATGCACTGCCCTCCACAGCAACTGTATAAATTCAGCATTTCACCCTGTAACAACAAAACAGAGAGGTCATTGCTCACCCTGCTGCGGTCCCAGTTCTGCCTCTTCTCTGAACTGTTTTTTTACTCATCCTGCCCAGACAGACGCTCAGGCTGTGGCCCCTGGAGCCATCTGTTCCAAGGCCTGATCCAGATTTCTGGCCCTACTGTGCCTCCTGCTACTGACATCTGCTCTATCTCCAGCATGTTTTGGGTGTCACTGGCATTCAGCTGTGCCTTTCACAAGACATTGGTTTGTTCTGCACTTGCACCAGCGGCTAACTGGAGCTCTGCCCCATTAGCAGCACAACAACCCATCAACTTTTAGCTCTGCGTAACTGAAATGAGATGAATCCGGCAGAAATTAAACAGGCTGCATGTAAAAACCATTCACATAAATTTGTCAGTAGCTTCCAGTTGGCAGGTGGAGAATGGAGATGGAGGATACAACCCTGGAAGTGCAGATGCAAAGAAATGTGGAAAGTTATTGCAGAGCTCTCAAAAGGCAGCATCTGCTCCCCAGACTTTAAATGAACCCTAGCAATAAAAAGGTGGGCCAGAAACTTTAATCAACTGCCCCAGTAAGGTGAGCAGTCCCATGAGCAGAATTCATATGAGTCTGGTCTTTAGAGGATTTTGTGAATATGGTGGTGAGCTCTGCTAAAACCCTGATAAAATCCTAGAGGATAAACTGTAATTCATGGCCTAAGCCTTTCCCTCACTTTAGTTGCTGAATATTCACACTCTGACTTAGTGGCAAGTTAAAAAAGGTACACTCACCCAGCATGCACAAGGAAAAGAAAAAGTCCAGTAACTAACAAAAGTGTACTTTTGTTAGTGTACTTTTGTACCAATCTTCTCCTAAATTTCATCTCTTGCAGGTTGGATCTTCAATCCATCTCCTTTGTTTATCCCTCAAGTGTAAACCTCTTCAGTTTACATTGTTCTGCTTCAAGAGCAAATTCCATGTGAGTCATGGTGCTGGAATGCCAATAAATATGGCTGTAACCATGTCCCAGTTTGTTGTTGCAGGTCATTTTGGCACTAAAGTTAGGCCTGTTCTTACCTTTTTTTCTGCAACTCTTCTTTACAAAAAAGGAGCATCAGGCCTGGATGTAGCCTTTGGGTGCAAAAACAGGAGAAACATTTTAAAACAACAGAAATGGTTCGTACACTGTTGAACCAAACTACAGGGAGAAATGGGCATCCTGATTTCTGAAGGTCTCTGAAGTGGGAAAGTCCATGCTGCCTTCTATGAGGACTAGTCTCCATTTCTGCTAAGTCACGCAAAGTATTGCTATTTGATAGGATCAGAAAAGGGAGGCCCCAGTGGGACTGCTATTAGGTAGGGGTCTGTTTCCCAAAATCTGTTGCAGTGATGTTTGTGTGGTTACAATTGTTACTCAGAAATTATTTATGGAAATAAAGAGAGAACATTTAACAATCATCCTTTCTTCCTTCCTTCCTTCCTTGCTCCCTCCCTCCTCCCTCTTGTTCTTTTTCATTTTCAAGTACATATTAAACCATTTTTGGCATTTATTCCTCAATAATAAGTTGTCAAAAAGTCCTTCAGCTGAAGTGAAATCATAATCAGGCTCATGGCAAACCTCTTTTCTAATAGGGTTGTCCTTATCGGCTGGTTAAGGCTGTCTAATAAGATCCATGACCCTGGGGCCAGGAATGTAGTGCAGTAACTGAGATATCTATTTATAAGCTAGTTGAGAGATAATTATGTTTATCTAATACTTAATCACTTGCATGAAATTTTACAAATAAATCAGCCTGTTAGATATTGCCCTAGTATGAATAATTTCTATCCAAAAATACAAAGCAGAAAATCACAAGCGGTGCAACATTCAGTCTGGTTCTGCACAGATTCCTCTGAAAATCAGTTTGGTTTGTATTACTTTAAAAAAGTATGGCAGTTCAGGCTGCTTCTAGGCCTTACTTATAGGGGAATCATATCTCAAAGTGCTGTGATGTTGTGCTGTGCTCTCTGCTCTGCCTTGACCCAAGGGACTGCAGCTGGTGGCACTCTGTGGAGGAGAGCAGGTTGTTCCAGACCCCAGCCCCAGCACAAAGGGAATCCCCTTCACTACTTTGCCGTTGAGCAATACTTTTCAATGAATGAGCCTTTTATCTTGAAATTGCTTCAGAGTGAGTGACACTGGCTGGGAGCCAACACACTTTCTCGCCTATAGGAAGGTGTTACTTTATTTGTGAACATCCTTCTTTTTTATTTCTTTTTAATGACACCAGTTTCTTTTTTCTAAATAAAGCTGACATGCAGTCCCAAGGCCAGTTTTTAAGCCTGGGTCCCTAAACCTGCATTTATTTATCTAGAAATAGTTATGCCTAGTGAGCAACATTCCAAATTGCTTCCAAAACAGGTCCACATACACATCAGTGTTGCTTCCTGAGTGTTTTCTGATGACAACTGAGTGTAGGAGGTCAGCTGCAGGGCAGGACCATCCCATCAAAGTAAAGAAGGACATAGACTGATCTTTATGGGGTTTCTGGGAGAAGAGAATTTCTTCATCCAAGATTTCTACATGAAGTTGTCATAGTTTCATTGCAAACTACTTCATAAAATTTAGGTAAAACAAATAAATTGCATTTGTGTTTACAGCACACAATGAAGGAGTATGTAATCAGGCATGGGGAAGATCCCATTAAACCTACTTATGCCAGGTTTATGCTGGTGCAGTACAATGCTTTTATACAGTTCTCCAGGATAGTGTGCTGGGATTGTCATTGATGACAGTGACCTTTAGCATCCTGTGCTGTCAGAATCCCATATCCAGCAACCTGGGTTGACCACAAAACAAGCTTCCAAAACATACACAAATTTTAACGAAAATTGTTTTTTCATCTTTCTGTTGTGAAAGTTAAAGCAAATGCAATGCAAGGAGCATTACCTGAGATATCTTTTGCACTGAATTAGTCTAGTGGGAAAAATCTTTTAATAATAACTGCAAATATATAACTATGTACTATATACATTATATATATAATATTTATTTTTATGCATGTACATGAATGTATGTATATATGGATGTATAGTCATATTTACTGAGATGGCACTGGATTCTCTTCAATGTAAAGAAAACCTTTATTTTTTGAACATTCCCTGAAAATCTGTCCCTTAAGGGACCTTATAGGGTAACTAGTTCAACATTGACATTATTAACAATAACCACTATATTTCTCATCATTGACTGAAACAGACTAGAGGTATCTATAATTTCCTGACAACAAACAATTAAATTATCTTAACTATTGTAACTTGAAGATCAGTCAACACAGCACCCCCAGAAAGGCCCAGCTACAAGGTCAGGCTGTGCCTGAGAGCTCCTTGACTCAAGTGCATTGCCCAGATGAGCCCAGGATGCTTTGATCCAGAGCCAGGTCCCTGCCATGCCAGCAGCACAGCCCAAGACTCCAGCACCAAGGCCCAGGCCCTGGCTCCAGAGGCCTTTCCAGTGCTGACCTGTGGCAGCAGCAGCCAGCTGAGGACCAAGACGTTTCTAGATTGCTCAAGGCTGCTTTTGATTGATCTGTTTCATGTGTGAAATTCCTCCTGGCATATATCCGAAGTCACTCCAGAAATGCGATCCTTCAGTATCCTACCACCTGTTGTGAGATGTATGGAGTCACTGTAATCCTACATTCATTGTCAGGGTAACGTTTTCAGGCAGCCAGGCTTTGATCTGTACTTGGATTATGCAGATGTTTCAAAATGAGTCTAAAAGTAATAGTGAGTGTTTAAAAACATAGCTTTTTGTTTTGTCCTGGAATGAGTTAGGCTGCTTCTTGGAGCCTCCTCAGGAAAGCACCCACACCAGATCAAAGTCTCTTATAGCACACACAGTCCATTTTTCCAGGAACTGCTACAAATTATCAGCTGTGGTTAACATAAAGGGTGGAGGTATTTTTCTTAGCCTCATTTTAAATTGTTTGCAGTAATTATCCTAAAATACATGGATGAAATAAAAGTCCCTTAGGGGCTACCAGTTCTGTAGGGATCCCTTTCAGCTGCATGTTGTTCTTCAATATCTGATCTGGACATGATGTGCCGTAGGCAGAGTGGAGCTAAACTGGTCCAACTGCTCCCAGAAAGACCACTTCTCTTACCTCTGACAGCTGTAATCAGCTTCAGTGGCAGCACGTATGGATTTCTGACAGTAAGTGAGGAGAGAGAATGAACCCACTGGATACTCAGGCAGCATTAGGTGGGAGGGGAGGCATCCTTTTGGCATGCAGTGTCTTCTTAACTAGATCCTTCACTCATGCCAGAACATCTGGGGACTTCTGGATGTACAGAAGGCAGACTACAGATTCCATGGTCAGAAGGTGCAAAGGAGTTATTGTAGCTATGGCACTACTTCCAGTCCTGCCTTCAGCTTTACTGCAGCACAGGCAGTGACATCCAGCCCTACTTCTGCCTCTCCTGTACCCCTCTGTTCTGAGAGGAAATGTAGAAGTGGAGAGCTGATGTGCTCAGCAGTTTAGTTGGGGTAGTGGGATGGGGAAGGAGACAAAGATGTAGCTGCCCTTGCCTGGCAGCTTCATGAAGGATGCTGTTTCCAGCCTGAAAGTCTTGAGTCCAATCTGGGGACTTCACTTTAATTGGCAAAGGTGTGTTCCTGCTCTAGAGAGGACCTGTACCAGCACTGGTAATTTTGTACTGTCCAAAGGAAAGCGCTTATGTAAAGAGGACTGAAATGCAGCCCAGGCACTGGTGTAACAAGCTGGCACTACCAGTGAGCAGTGGTACACTCTGCCCAGGCTGAACCTTCCTTGTGACTCTCCTTTTAGCTTGGGTTTGTGCCCTACCTATGGCAAAGGCCAACTAGTTCACATGTGTGCTCTGTAAGGGAATTGTACAGTGACCAGTAACAGTACAGAGAAAACCATACAGACACAAGAAAGATTTGACTCCATGGAACTCTCATAGCTGATGCCTTCTGTTTGCTGTCCTGGAGGTCTTGAACAAGGTTCCAGAGAAGGGATGTCTCAAAACAAAGCCTGGGCTATCACTCAGCTCGGCTATTCAATTTTTGCACTCTTTACAGAAAATATGGGTGTTTAAAAACAAATAATATTTTACACTTCCTTAAATGTTGTTGTTTCATTATTTTAGAAGTTACTATTAGGACATAATGTAAAAATAAAACAGTGGTTTTACTACAACTTGTGGTCATCATGAAATCACAGGGAAAGAGGTCACTTATGCTGCCCCACTTCCCATTTCAGGACAATAGTAATACCAAGCTGAGGTAGTCACCACAGAGCATACATTAGGGTTGTATTTTCTAGCTTAGAGTGTCTGCAGTTACAATTGTTTGGATCCAGACTGGGTCACAGTTTTGACCAAATATCTGGCATGAACTATCCCTAATCTCTCCTCTCTCCTGAGACAAATCTTGCTCGTACAAAGTAAGTGTCATTTTCCACTAACTCTTGCTGGCCTGGAAAGAGATGTGAGGTTGAAATGCTTAGGGAGCAGGTTAGTGCATCCAGCCTTCCCATGGCACTGTCCCTGAGCACTCCCCCAGGACAGGGCCCTCACCTGCACTCTGTGGCTGCAGAGCCATAATGTGTCTCCAGTTCTGCTGCCTGAAGAGATGGGGAATATGCTCCAGTATGTCCCACACTTGGGGACAGAGCTGATGAAAAGACGCTCAATTCAGTGCTGGTGCCAATCAAGCCTGCAGTGAAGATAGACGGGAGAGGGGAAGTCAAATTACTGGGCAAACTGGAAACCTGACCTTCAGCACACAGAAAGCCTTGTTCTGAAGTGGCAGGTAGCACATTGGCTCTTTCAGACCCTTCTGGAGGTCAGCAAGTGGACTCAGGCTTGCTGTAGTGGCCCTCACAACATAGGAGCTGCAGCAAGCTCCCTGTTACTGAGAATGCTGTTCATGCCAGCAAGGGTGGGGAGTTTGTCTAAGACTGGCTCTGAGACTGTGCTGTTCAACACACAATCAGGACGCGTGCTTGGGTAACTGGGCCTGGGTCCAGGAGAGGGAGAGGGTTAGGGACTCCTCATGTTTCTGTATTTGTGGGAAGGGAATTAATGTGTGCAAAATCCATCGCTCTCACTTAACTTATTTATGAGAATATCACACAGATTCAGATCTGAAGGCATCCAGAGCACTGTTAGCCTTTACTCATGGTAATATGAAGTTTCATTCTAACCTTTGATGCACTTCCCCACTCCCTCATTATTTAAAGTGTGGTTTTGCTCAAAAGATTGCCTGTATAAAATTGGCATCTACTTCCTTAGCAGATATATTCCATGTGTGAAATCAGAATACCAGTCTAGTGACTACAATTGCAAGAATTTTTTTCACATACTCCTTTTTTGTGTTGATGGTGGAGAGGCTCAGTTGAACTTTCAAATCTCAGGCAGCAGCAGTACTGCTCTTCTCTTTTGACCCTAAGCTTTTAGCCAAGTGAGGAAGTGTGCATTATTTCTTTTAAAAGGAAAAGTGGCAATGAAGAAAGTCCTTTCAGTACACATCTGTTAATACACTAGAGTATGCACTGGTCACAAATCACAGGAAAAACCAGACAAAAGGGGATAATCTCTTGTCTTACACTTCTAACCCAATCAGACATCCTTTCTTTCTTGCATAGCATTTTATATTGCACTATTGGGATAGGGGTTTTTGAGGGCTTCTTTTACATCTTCTTTGCTATCTCCCCTTGGCTGCATGGCCTCTTTCCCAAACACATAAGCCTTTGTAAAGGAGAGGCAGTAAAAACTCTCCCCCCTTCCATGCCTCATGTGTACTTTCATCTGGGGCAGTGACACATATTTGCGTTTGATGTGGAGGTTCCTGTAGGTTTAATTATATGGTTTCTTGTGGAATGTAATAATTTCTTCAGCTATCAAGTGGTGGTCGCTGTGGCTGGCCAAAGACAGTATTAAACTTCATTAATTCCTCCTCAGTCAGATTCTGGACTCATTCATCACTCTGCAATCCCATGGAAGACAAAGACAATCACTGGTGCAGAGGTCTGGGGTACAATGACACACATCACACATGGGTAATGCAGCACAGCCTGATCTCAGGCTGTTTTGGGCTGGGGATGAGACACAAGGGGTGGAACTTAACTTGAATTTTGGATCTAAAGTGAATCTTTTTGCTTAACAAAATCAGAAAATCATGGTCGTATGAACAGAACTTTGCCAAAAAAATCAGAATAATGGTATTAAATAATCCAGAGATCTACCAATATTTTTCTGGCAAAATCTAGCCTTGGGTTTTATGGAATTTGAGGAAAATTATTGTTTTCTCTGGAAAGGTTTGCTGGGAGCAGATAGCTTTAAAAAAAGGTATGCTGGCTAACCCATGTGCCTCTGTGTGATGCCTGCTTGGCGTCAGAGCACCAGGGATTGTCCAGAGTTGCTGGTCACACAAATAGTGGAACTCCTATTTGGGCCTTATTTGGATCTGAAAAAAGCAGAAAACATGAAAAATACAAGAAATTTTCTCGATGTAAAGACTTGAAGACCTGACGGTTACAAACCTGGGTTCAGCTCCATGCTTCCTTCCCTGTCTGTTGTAGAAGAGCATCTTGCAGGATGATGAAACCTCCATATAGGTCACCTCCTCCCCACAAATCTGGTAGTAAAATAGATGCCCTCACCCTGAGCTGCCCTGTACCCCTCTGAGCCATTAACAGACCCCTTACATGGTGTGGGGCTTAGAGCAGATGGCGCTCTGACTAATACCATCTACACTAAGTCCTCTCTTATAGTCCCTTCCACTTTATAACAGACTTTATTGCTGCAGCTGTACGCTGGCCTCATGGTTTCAATGATTTTTCCGTAATACTCTCAATCCCTTCCCTGCTCATTGCTCTGACTGATTGGTTCCTTACTCTCATATTAAATTATGTTACATTTTTCTGCAGCAAACTGCATTACAGTGTATTAAAAGCTGGTATTTACCATCTGCTGGTGCAATCTCACTAACAAGCCAAACCCTTTTGAATAAAAGGCACTTTAGTTTGTACTACCTCCAATGCCAGTATTCTCTACAGACTGAAACACATAATCATTTCATGGGGTATTCTGCAAGTAGATCCAAGCAGATGCCAGGGCATCCTCCAGAACCTATCTGTGGCAATATATTTCTGGGATTTGGCCTTTCCAACACAGAACAGGTAAGATAAGCAGCTATTGCAGCCTTTTTGCCGCTCTATAATACTAATTAAAATCTCCTTTCACAAATGCACTTTCCTTCCTTCTTGTAATCTGATTTTTGATTCCAGTTTGGTCAGTTTTATAAACCAATTACAATAGGCTTTCCCCTGTGGGGCCATTAGTTGCTGACTGCCTCAGAATCACTGGACCATTACACTGATTGTATCTATTTAGACTTCTAAAAGATGCTCAATACCACTGTCCACCAATTTACTACACCAGAATCCAATGGAGTAAAGAGGACTCTAAATATCCCAAATCCAGAAGTCCCCATTTGTCCCTCCACTCCCCCTGGGGAAGAGAAAAAAACCTCACAGGCCAGTTCCTCACATGGAGAAAGGCAACGTATTTCAGTGATTGATTACTCCACTGAGTCTGTTTTAGCCTTTTTGCTTTCATTGATCTGAATTTGAAATATAAATGGGTCTCAGAAGGTAAACTTCTAGTTCAGTTTTTGGCAATGACAGTGAGAGGGAAGTGTTGTGATGATGCTTCGAAATGACCCCAAGAGTTGGGAAACATCTTCTTATTCCCTGCTGGAGTGAAGTTGCTATGAATTGGGACTTTGGGAGTAAATTAAGAGAGTAAATTAAGAAAGGGTAAAGGTGGTCGTAGCCCAGGAGGATATTGAGACAGTCAAAGTGGAGGCTTTGTCATGAATTCACATACAAAAACCCCATGGTAAGACACCTAAGTTTAAAAGTATCTGACTGAACATAGCAGTCCAGGCAATATGTGTCTGAGACTTGGCGCAGATTATTGCTTCATGTTATCAAATGTGCATTTTCTCCTGTACATGGGAATGTGTAACACTTGAGTCTTGCACTCTGGCTCCCTTACCAAAAGGGGTGTTTCTCCACAGAAATATCTGTGTGAGCCCCAGACTTGGCTGCACTCTTCTTGCCCTGACTTCTGCACTGCTCTACACCCCTTGACTGTGCTTGCAGTGCAGATTTAAAATGGCTTGAAGTGTTATTGAAACAGGGCTTGTAAGGAAAGAAACAGCTTCTGCAAACTGAGGAACATGGTGTCAACAAAAGAAAACTGTCTATCAGCAGCATAAGTGCATGTATGAAATGATTTCTTGCAAATATGTCTGCCACAAGACAAAGCACTTCCATGTTCATCTGATACATTGCAACTAGTTTAGGGCTTCTTGGTTCCAGTCTCTTGTTTCCACTGGCTGGCCAAAAAATATAAACTTATGTGTTTAAATATACAAATACACCATTATGTACCATTATATGTAATAATAAAAATTAGTTGAAAATTTTATTATTATAATGCCACATTATAAAGTGTTGTTATTGTGTGTAATATAATTATAAAAATGTAAATTGCATGGACACGCTTTGAATCATTCTGCATGCTCCAGTTCAAGAACAAGAGCTTGGCCTTCCCCCTTCAGCTGTACAGAACATGGATAAATAATAAGAACATGGTTTTTCTGCTCAGTTGAGTCTCAATACCTGATCATGAGCAACCTGAAGGAGAAGGAAATGAGGAAGAGCCTGGATAGAAACTTGTGGGCATGAAAGTGAGAGGTTTTCTAAAGGCTTGTGCAATGCTTTGGAAAGTTTACAAACGAGTTGTGGTTTCACATTAGTTCTCTTAATCATCTGCAGGCTGGGAAATTACAGGGAAATACTGAAAATTGCAGTGACACCAAGTGTGATAACCTCTACAGAAAATGTGCAATCAGCTTTACTGACAGGAGTACTGTGCTCCAAAGAGCTTGGGAAATTGATCTCTAAGACTGTCTTGTGGTGAGGGTAAGGTATGAAATTGTCATGAGTCAAACATCCTCTGACCAAGTTCTTTCAGATGTTTCACACAAGAAGGATTTGATGTTTAGTATCACATTTACTTACTTGTAGGTATTTGACATTACATGGGATTTTGATTTAACAGAGGGATACAGCAACATGCTGAAATCACAAACAAACACAATATAACAATTGCAACATACCGGTGGATGGCAATGCAAACATGACGCACAGTGCTGTCTGAAGGCAGCTCAGATACATTGCTCTCTTCAGAGTCCATTTTGTTTGTTAATTTTTAAACTCTGTGTGGGGCTGAACCACAAATAGATTTCTCTCATGCTGGTCTGGCTAGCTCACCAAGACAACAGTCCCTGTTAATCATTTTAGGGAAGTCCATTTACACAACAAATTGACCCACTTAACATATACAGCTGTTTATCTAAAACAGGCCATCCTCTAGTCCCCTCTAGTCCTCTTTGTGCTAAGTTCAGCTTCCTGTATAACAGCTATGGTCACTTCCTATATGCTTTTCTGAGCTTCATGAGCACATCTTCCTTGCCTATCTTCTTCGAGCCATCTTCCTTGCAAAGGTTTCCTTGATTTGCCACAGAAGTCCTCCAAGCTTCTGAGCAGGCAGTGGTTCCACTCACAAAGTGGGCAAAGAATTCATACTTGAAGCATTCCTGTTAGCAAAGGACAGTATCCACACTAGTATGTTTTAGAGACAGGATCCCACCATCTACACCTAATTTTTAGCTGCTAAACGCTTAGTTCTGGTGGCAATCACCAGCACCAGTCCATAACCCAGGCTGAACCCATGGAACTGCTCTGCCTGCCAAGCTGGTGTGTTAAATTAGCAGACTCTTCTGTAAACTGTGCCGTACACTGTGTGGCTTGAGTCTCTGCCATCAAAATAATAGTGTCCAGCATTTTTTTTATGAGTGGTCATCTTTCTGAGTTTTGTGAGCCATTTTCCCTGTCTGGAGACCATACATGGCTAAGATTTATGTATATTTATTTTTGATGGCCTATTCGCTAACTCTTCAAGATTGTGCATGCAACACAGGGCATCCAGAGCTCCTTTATCCAAGAATGGGGGAGGAGCAGAGGAAAGGACTGAGGATTAAACAAGTGAGACCAATTTTATAGCATTCTTTAGAGTGAATACTCTTTTACAACATATTTTTCTCCTAAATGATGTGTTCAGGCAGAGGCCCAATGTTGTAAAAAGACACATAATTGGCACTCAAACAGGTCTGAGTTATTGCCTGGTTGGTGTAATTTTACACCTGTCACTGCCCATATATTTAGAAAGAGTGAAAAAAGCAGACCTGGGGTTGTTTCCCTGCTGGTTGCCTTCAGGCCATGCTGACATGCTTGCTGAGTTTGTAACATGCCATTGCAAAGTGCAGTGCCTGCAGAGGCAAAACCAAGAGCTTATCTAAGACACAGTTTGGTGGGGGTCAGCAAGTAACCCCTGGTTGCAGCACCACAGGAGCTGCATGGCTTTCCAGGTGTGGCCCAACTTTCCCATCTCCTTCTGCAGGAGATATAAGCCCCTCATGAAGGACCGATGCCACTGCCCATTCCAGTGTGCCCCTCCTTGCCCAGCACCCACGGGTTGGGGGCAGGCAGCAGGGCAGAGAAAGCCGACTTCTAAGGGCATGTTTATTAGGCAGTTCTGTGTTAGTTTTGGTTTGGTTTTGTTTTGGTTTTCCCTGGGCTTTGATGAAAGTACCTAGTCTGTGACCTCAGTTGTTTTTCTTGAGCTTAAAATATACAAATGTAATAGAAATCCAAAAGAACCGTCAGCCAAGACTGCTCAGATATCAGTAGCATTTACCCAGAATAATAACAGCCCCAGTCCTTCATAATTCACCTTCTGGTGGTTGGGAATAAAAAGCTAGACAGGGCCAGTTAAAAACCTTGTGTCTCTCTCTGCCATAAGTTTTAGGGTCAGGGTGAATTGCAGCTTGCCCCAGGCTGGTGGTGTCCTCTGCCCAGAAGCAGAAGCTCCACCAGGAGCCAGAGAGTGGATGCTCAGCCACAGCACTCCAGGAGCTTTCTGCAGGTGTCACAACCTGGGGGGCCAGACAGGAGGGAAGCAGAACAGCTGGAAATTCAGCTCCCAAGCCCAGCTGTGCTAATGTCCTCTACAGAAATGCTTGTCCAGGTACCTAAGAGCCCTAGGCACTGCTTCATAATCCTCCTCCTTTGTTTGACCCAGATAGATGACTGTTTTTTATTCTGCTTTTTCTCGTTAGTCAGTGAGTCAGAAACAATGCAGTTTTCTGCAGAGCTCCAGCCATGGTCTACTTCAAAGTCTTCTGCACGGTACAGCTGACCCCAGCAACTGTTGCTTGCTGATACAACTGAGGGTAGCAGGTTTAGCACAGGCAGAACAATCTTCCTCTCATGCCAGGCTGCTTAGCAGTCCTCCTGCATTTCCCAGGCAGGTTCTGTTCCTCTCTTTTTCTGATGGAGCTCTGGTTTGCATGGCAGAGAGACTTGAGCTCCAACACAACTAGCAATGACTTTGCAATTCTTTACTTGTAAGATTCATTCAACTGGATTTGTCCAAGCAGCATTATTAGAAGGAAAATCAGGATATCACCCCTTTTTAATAGTTCTACAATGCTGAAGAGAGGCTGGCCTCTCTGGCTCTAGGATAGATGCACCTCTGAATACAGGCTATTCTGACAGACACAATCAATTTGATTTTAAAAGCTTGGCATTTTGTACATAACTTCAGATACTTTTTCCTTTCAATTTTTGTGAGTCTTTAATTATATTAATTTCACATTTTAAACGTGGATTTTTTTTTCTGCAATGCTGAAAGCAAGAAAATTGTGTCCTGTGAACTGGCATTCACATTTCTTGCATGTCCAGATGGTAAGAATCTAAGGACACCCGGAATGGCAGGAACCTTGTGACACAGCTGGGCTATCAGCAGGTCCCCTGAGGCCAGACTGTAACAATACAAGAAACAGTTCTGCACACAACATATTTTGTCCCTTCTCATCTTAAACTCTGTAATTTCCTGTGGCCGTAAGTCACATAAGGAAAGGGTCTTACCCCCCCTCTCCCCAAGCTGAGCATCATTACCTTAGTGTTATATTATATTAACACCTGGCACAAATATTGAAGACAGAGATCTGTTTTTCAGTTTTTATCTGTAAATTCTATCCTAGAAAAGTAGGGAGACCTGCAAGCCCAAACTACCCAAAGTCAAGAGGGGGCCTTTGAGAGGAAAACGTTTTCCAAAACAAGCTTTGTCGTTGTGAAATCTAAAATTATTGCTCTCCTATGATTTATAGTGCAAAGGCCTTCAGTGTTATAGAGCACCCGGAATATTCAGCAGCAATTCAGAAACACCTGCGTGTTTTTGTAAAGCATATTCTGAAGAATATGTAGTATCAGGGTACCTGAACATATCCTGAATGTGCTACTAAGTGTTAAAATGTATTTGCTGTTGTTGTCATAATTCACAAGCATAAAATAATTGTGGCTACAACCAAGCCTTCTGGCAGCTCCATCAATTACTCCTCATTTTCCAGCTGTGACTTGTATCTTCCCATAAAAGATGAATGATGACAGACAAGAATAATTTATTTTATAGCTTCACCTCAAATTAAGTCTTAGGTTCAACTAATCTTAATTTAATCTTTAGCATTGTGAGGAAGCTACTGATACAGTAAGGTTCTTTACCAAACAGAAAGAATACTGTTTACTTCTGAATACCTGAAGCACTTCTCCCCAGGGAAGGGCTGGACAGACCCATGGCCCATTTCCTATACATTATCTAGCAAAAAAAGCCTCCTGTGAGACACCGGATGGGTCAACAGTTCAGGCATGTTTCTAAACTTAGCTGCTCCTCTCCATTCTCCCTGACCCTCACTTTAGCCCTTGGGGCTCTCCCCCTTCTCAAGTCTGCAAAACTAGTGTTGGTCAGTGTGTGCTTACTGGTTTGAGAGAAAGCTGCTGTCTGCTAGCAACGAGCCCAGCATTCCTCTGTCCGTGACTGTTTTCTCTTCTGTCCCAAACCTACACAGTTTCCCACTCAATCCATGGCATAAATGAGGAAGTCAGCATGAATAAGATGTGAGACCAAGGCCTGAGAGACCTTGAAGTGATACCTGCTCTGCTCCTCATCTACTTTAGATATGTGGACAGTCTATGGACCTGCAGTTCCTATTTGCATTTGGCCATTTGGCCTCCGGTTTTGTTACTGGGCAAAGACTCTGACACCTTCGGGTATAGGTGGATACCTGTGGCTCTACTGACCTAAGACCAAGGGCAATCCTGAATGCCCTGTCCTTTAAAGTTAAAACCATTCTCCCTGTTGTCTGACCTAATGGAGTTGCTGGTTAATTTTTATTCTTTCAGTGACACCTAAGCACTGAAGCAAGTACAGCCAAGGCTTCATTGAATTGTTTCCAAGTATGTGACAGAGTTGCAACAGGAAGCAGCAGGCCACCATTCCTGGACCTTGCCATCTCTAGCACCTCTACGGTCACTGTTGTATATTTTTCCACACTGCCTGGGTTGGAACTTATTTCTGGTGTGCAGCCTTCCCTTCTGTCACTCCTCTTCTAGGTGACCTCTCAACGTCCAGTGTATCCAGACTATATTTCAGACACCCTAAGTTTTGGTTCTTCCTTTTTGCCTGTTCTTTTGTTTTCTTTTCTTTTCCTAAAGGAAGAGACTTATTTCACCCATTACAGCCAAATCATGGTTCTGGAGGGTGTGTTGGTGTGTGATTTATTGACCTGTATATTGTCCTGTTCAACTCTCCCCACAGCATTAGAGCCAAGCTCACATTCCCTTTCCTTTAACAAAAGACATATGATGAAAGTATACCAGAAAGATCACCAGAACACAACAAAAGATGAAGCCCCTATCATCAGAACCCCTCGACAGATAATCCTTGTTCTGGCAGCTTGTGCAGAGGGAATACAGCCATGGCTATAGCCATTGGAGATGGAAAGGTTAAGCGAGATGTGCCGAATGCAGTGCTGGGAAAAGCTAAGGAAGATTAGGGGGGGTTATGTTTTTTTTTTTTCCCCCGGCAATCTAATGTAGCTTCTTAGCACCATTAGTAAATACCTCATGCTTCTGCAGGAGGATTTAATGTCCCAGAGCCTGCTTCTGGGGCACACTGTGTGCTGCTAGATCCAGCCCATGGCTCAGGCTGCCTGTCCCCAGCAACACTCAGGATGCCACAGGACTGGGCTCCTCAGCTTAGATAAGCAGGGACAGTCCAATATAGTGTGAAAACCAAAACATAAAGCTAGAAAAATGCTCATAAGGGAGAAAAGGCAGAACAGTGCACTTTGGGAGAACTCCTGACTGAGGTACACTAAAAATGTAATCATGACCCAGGCACTTTGGCCAGCACTGGTAGCTGGGACAAGTGTTTGGTCTCATCTTTTTCTATCTCCAAACGAAGGCATGGAGCTTTGCACAGCGTAATATTAAGGGCTGATTGATTGCAGATTAAGAGCCTGAATAAAAGCTTAATGACGTCAATGGAAAGATTCTCATTGGATTGAGTCAGACCCAAGACACTTCTCGACTGATGCAACTGAATATTTTTTTAAATGCAATTGTTACAATGTAAAAGCCCGCTTGACAGAAATATCTCATATAAACAGAATTAAAAAGCGGTCCAGAACAAAAAACTGATTTAGCTGCCCGAAATTGCTATTTCAATATTGATATATATTTATGTGATGTTTCATCACAATGTGCTGCACTCTTTGCATTGTAAAGAGGGAAAGCTCAGGTGTGCTCAGATCTCATAAATCAGATGTTCTTTATAAAGACTTTTCTATGCTTCTGAGGACCTGCCTGTCACTGGGGAGATCTTTATTAGCCCAGAGTGATACCTGTAGCCTGTATGTTCACAGGAGCATGTCATGCTTGGCACAGAGGTATAGCCATTGATTACAGGAAAGGCAAGAGCCCCGTGCCCTCTTGCCTGTAACATATACCACCCATAAGAAGCACACACATGTATATCTCTAACTTTATGTTACAGGCTATTGTCCTCTTTTTTCAAAGCTAAAGAATTTTCATGATGTGTGTATACATCTGGTATTGGATCAATTCAAGATTAGGATAAAAAGATTATTTATAACTCCACACTGACATTTGTTTATTGTATAGATGACATCACCATGCCAGACATTGCTTTAACTCAGTATTTCCCACTTTATTGCATTTGTGATCCTGTATATGGCCACAGAACAAATCATTAAAGAGGATTCCATGAAGGATAATGAGTACTCTAATACTTCTAAGCTTTGCATACACCCTTTAGCTGGACAAAAATTCTTTTCATCTGTCAAGCACAGTTGCAAGAAACAGAAAATAATGGACGTTGAATGACACATTTGCTTGTAATCTCAGATTTTCCAAATCCCCCTGGTGTACCTGTGTTCCCCTTTTCCTCGCTAATGAATTCTGACAGTGAAACAGATGTTGCCCTGTAAATTCTCTTACATTATTTTATTTCCCAGTAATGCTGCTGCTCCAGATACATTCAGTAAGAGGTAAATGCTCAAATATGTGAACACCTTTGTCATGACTTTCCTCTTCCCCTCCCTTGCTGTTTGCCAGATCACAGTGGACTCTATCCTGCATCACGCAAGAGTGACATGGGGGTTACAAGTTTTTAATATAAAGCAGTGATCAAGTTTCAATTGTTTTCTACAAATAAAAGATTCTGTTGAGTAATTTGTAATGGTGGGAAGGAAAATGTAACTTTTCTCTTTTTTTCTTTTTTTTTTTTTAATTCTATATTTGTGTTATATTTGCAGTTTTACTATGGAAGGATGCTGCTGGACCTGAGCCTGAGCTCAGTAACAGCTGCCAAATTGGAAAAGCAGCTTTGCACTGCTAGGCTGGCTGGTCCCAAGCGAGCCCTCCAGAGGTGCCTGTCCAGCCTTGGTCTCCAAACCCATCAGGGACCACCCAGAATGGCATGCCACCATTCTGTCTGCTGCTGACCCAGCCATCAATGGGCTTCCATGCCACATTGATTTGTCCTTGCCCAAGGAGCAAGACAGCACACCCCATTTCATTGTTGAGGCTAGAGCCTTGTTTTACATAACTTTACAGTTTTTCTTGTAAAACACCTCTTTTGAGTAGCTATAGAAAACAGCCTTTCTACCAGGGGACTTGTTCTAGACATTTTTATTTTCTATATGCAAAATATTGCAGAAAAGAGAGGTTTATTTGTGCAAACTATGAAATGGATTGCACTACCTCTGAAATGTTTATTTAAGGAACTTCACTGGCCCTGATCTCAGACTAATGGACCAAATTAAATTGCCTCACCCCTCTTTGATACATGGCATAAAATGCACTTGTAATTAAAGCACAAATGTTGTGACACAAAATCATTTCATGCCTCTGTACAGTGTATTTGACAGTGTATCAGAGGCTGCACAAACTGTGTGAAGGTGGCCCTGGGATTGCCATTCAGCCTGTCCTGATTTCTGAGAAAACACCCGTTGGCCAGGTCAGAGCCTATTGATCTTTTTTCTTGAATAACCTCTGCTCTTCTCTCCACTCATCACTTTTATTTTCATTTTCCTTCTGCCACTCTTTAAATTTTCAGAACTTCCACATTTTCATAATACCTTGAAAGCCTAGGGTAACAAGGTGAAAAGTAAAAAAGTAGGGAGAAGTGCTACTTCTGTGGCCACCACTTAGTTTATTTTACTTGGCAGCAAATAAGAAACTAAAAGCTAAACTACCAGAAAGTTGAAATACTTTGAAAACATTCCACAAATTGTGAAAAATGTAAAAAAATGTTCACCTCAGACTTTGCAAAATGAAAATATTTTTTATTCCATTCTGCTTAGACTTTTTTTCTGTTTTGGTTTCTTATTCCAGCAACTAAAAGTCATGGCTGCTTAGGTCTGAACTGTCCCTTCTGCTGTGGTCTGCAGAAGAAATGTCCACAAGCGTCAGCGAGGGTTTGCTGGAGATTTGTCGCCTGGGAGGAGAGACACAGCAGTTTGTCTCTGTCTCCAATGGGAAAGGCTTGGTAGCCAAATCTGGTGGTTTTCCAGGAAAATGCATGACTCCAGAGGGGATTCTTGGAGTTGTCCTGCCCTTTACTTCATCACCATCTCTGAGTCCATGCCTTTTCCTCTCCTCCCCTCTGATTCACCCAACCTCAGTGAACACAACTACCAAGGACGTGCAGCAGTGATGGCCTTCCTTCAATCCATCACCATGGCATCACAAGGAAGTACTGAGTGAAAATTCCCTGTCACCTCAGGCTGTTGTACCTGCGGGATTCAAAAAGGGCAGGAGGTCAAGGCTCTGCACTGCCTTTGGTAGCCTTGTTTGCATTTTAATTTGAATGTGCAGAGGCATGTTGCCCTGGTGAGCAGATCGCTGCTGCCTGCAGGGACAGCTCTCTTCTGTGAGCTGGGTCTCCCTGCACCTGGCTGTCTCCTGCCAGGACCTCTTGCCTCTCCAAACCAGCAAGACTGAGGATGCAGTGTGTGAGAAGGAGGCGTGCAGAGGCTTTAGCTCAGCGCAGTTGGTCACTGGAACAAACACCACCAGCTGACACACCTTCAGCTGCTGCTGGAAGAGAGACCTGAAGACATGCAGCTCTGCCCCTTCTGTTGCCACAGCAGGAGTTCATGAGAGAGTGCTTTGCCCCTTGTTACACACAGTGTATGTGCAGGCAGCCAGGGGAGCACCTTCCCTGGCATGGTTTCTCCTGAGCCCCAGCACTGCTTTGCTCAGGTTGGGCTGTGTCATGAAATGAGTGTTTTAATGTCACTCAAAAAATCAGTCCAAACCAAAAATAAACACAAGACCATCTATGTGGAGATTGGGGGCTGGGGGCAAAGTGTGATGCACCACTGCAGGCTGACAGAGGTGCCCCTGCTGCTGGTGGACCCTGGGGACTCTTGCCTGCACCTAGGACACAGTGGGATGAGAAGCACCACAACCTGGGATTAGCATCTCCATTGGAAATAGGTATCACAGCGGGGATCTTTCCTAGGGCAAACAACCTAGGGGATCTTTTCCCCCTAGGCAGGGGGTTATCTGTCTATAAGCACTTGAAATACAATCTCTAAAACCTTCACTTTTCTAAAACCAATGAGAGTTTTGCGTGAACAAAGGATTGCCATAAAACCCCAAGAACTGCAGCAGGATTTGCCCTTCTGACATCTTCTCATTTTGTCTTCACTGCTGCCTTCACATGCTCAGGGGACACCTCCAGAGTCCAGTGTTTTGCTGCGTTTGGCTGCTGGCTTTCCAGCCTAGGATCATACATGATTTGGCTTAGGGTCACATCACATGTGGCTTTACATCAGAAATGGTAGTTTGCCAATTGTAGGTCTAATTAACAGACTGGAAAAAAACCTCAAACAATAGCTTCAAGTAGCCTCAAGCCAAGTTGTGGGTAGAATATTAAATAGACTGCAATTTTCAGAGTGTGTAAAGAGAATTAAATCTGTGGCTGGGGAGTGGCTCCAGACAACCTGAGGGGAGCTTTGAAAGGCTCATTAGTTTGGATGCTGAGATCAAAACTCTGCATTCTTTGGGCTGTTGGAGCCCCAGGAGTAATTCCTGGGCTTTCACAATTTAGACTTAGCCCAATAGTTCCTGTACTCACTCTGAGAAAGACAGAAGATGGCAGTTTCTCATGGGAGGCTCATCAGTGCTCATGTTGGCCTGTCCTGCCCTCATGATTAATAGGGTAGTCATGCACATGAGATGCTCTCCGGGAATCAGAGTTCAGTTGTCAGCTTTGGTATGGATTCTGTGGAGTCTGGCTTCCCCTGTTTGTAAAGTGGGGATAAATAAAAATTCCCTTTCTTTGCCTTGTCATTTTTCTTGTGTCATCGAATGTAATGACTTCAAAGAAAAAAGAAACTCCTCTGGCAAAAAAGGCTGCCAGATCTCGATGCCACTTGGAACTCGGAAACACTTGTGTTATAGTTCAGCTGGGACTATGGAGAACTCAGTGTCAATTAGACAAGAAAAAGCAGCATAGGATTCAGGGCAGGACAAAAACAATGCAAAACCAAGTACTACTCCTACTCCTACTCCTACTCCTACTCCTACTCCTACTCCTACTCCTACTCCTACTCCTAATAATAATAATAATAATTATTTATGTGCCTGCAAAGTCACAGGAACATAGAAAAATAGAGGGGAAGGTGCTCCAAAAATCTCTTCCTGGGTTTCTAAAAGTTTCACCCTTCCCTACAGATGTTTGTGTAGCCTGCTCTCAGAGATGTCCACTCACTCGATCACCACCATGCACTGCTTATGCAAATGCCAAAACACAACATTCACTGCCTGGCTTAAATGAAACCACTTGCCCTTGCCCACAAAGCCTCCTCTTGACCGCAGGGGAGAAATAACTTTATTTCTGTGGAATCCATGTTGAGTGCTATTTATTTCCTTGGTAATGATTTTTTAAAATCAAGAGTATTAAAATAAAGTGCTAAAGACCAAAACCTTGCCTCTTTTACCCTAATATGGAATTAACTAACTGGTTACCTGGTTGCAACAAAGATAGCTACAAAAAATATAGAATAAATTTAGGTCTTTTGACAACAGTTGCAACTTTTTTGAGCTGTGTAGTAGGGTGTTTCTTGGCCTTTTTATTTCTACCAGTGTTTGCATCAAATGGTGTCCTCTTCCTCTAGATGTCTCTTGGTAGCTGCTACTTGATGTGTGCTGTGATCTTCTCTGCTGTGTCCTCAGGATCTGCATGTCCACTAGCTCATGCATACTGACAGCCATATCAGGTTGTTTGATGAATATGCTATTTCTACACATGAAATCTGTGTCCTGAACATTGTAGGACACCACCACTTGCAAAGCCATCATTGTCCTGCCACTTTTTGAGATGTTCCTGATTTGCTCTTGCTTATTTTTTTGCCTCAGCCTTCCCTTTCTTTTTCATACTTCATCCTTAGTTCACATAACATAGTTTCAACAATTTTTCTTCCCCTGTAGCACCTGAAGTCACTGTTTTAGCCAGGCTAGTCACTACCCTAACTAGGATGTCTGGCCTTGCACCCTTACAACAGCTTCTTTGAGAAAATGCCATCTCTGCTTGGCTTCTTGTTTTCTTCCCTCCCCTAGAACCTGTCAAGCTTTCATTTTTTCCATTTATTTATTGTCAGATATCCAATATCGGTAGACATACTGTCAGAGAAATTCTGTGCTTTTCTTGGGGTGTACTTTTTCATTACCATTCCCATAAATTAAAAAGAAAAATGAGACAAACAATTTAAAAACATAAATCTTTTCCTTGTCTTCTTCAGGAATTCCATACAGACTGTGGAAGTTTTCAGCCTGACTCTTTGTGATGAACAAATAAAAGAAAAATTAAATATAAATTCAATAAATAATGCTATGGAGCTTTTCAAACCTTCTGGCAAAATTTAATAAATCTGTGTTACTTAGACACATGTTTATCATATAACTATTTGTAGGTACATGGTATATATCCAAAAAAGTAATATTTCCTTGCATCCTTGTGCAGACATATTATGAGGTGTGAGGAGTGTCCTAGTCAACAACTTTTTTGATTTAAAAAGCTGGAACACATCATATAAATAAAAGAACAAGACAATAAGTGAAGGTATTTCAGTGGAGAAAAGTAAACAGCTAACCCAAAAGCTAGATTTTTCACTGCAGAAAGCATTTTATTTCTTTGAGGTTTGGGTTTTTTTATTCCAGAATGAATATTGTAAATGAACCCTAACTGTGAAAAAATACAAGATGGTTAAAACATTTTGTTCTAACAAAAATGAAGACTTTGATTGAAATAAGCTTTTGGGAATAGATTTTAGCTTATAATACCAAGAAAAGGAATTATGATGTCCAAATAGAAAAATGTTCAATGATATGAAAATTGTATTTCCATTTTTGCATGCAGTTGATTTTATTAATTGAAAGCCAAAAGTATCCTCAAGATAGTTAACTGTAGTCAATGTTTTGCAAGAAAAATTTTTCCACTGGAAGATTTCCAGCCAGGCCTCCATTTCAGTTCTGTAGAAAATTGATTTTTCCATCTAGCTGTATTCTATTTGATGCATTCAAATCTGTATGAAGCTGTCTGTTTAATGTGGATGATATGTTTTATTAATTTAAAGGACAATTTCTTGTTTCCAGTTTTCTGGGTTGAATTCTGCAGTTCCTGTCCACAACCTGAGGTCCAGATTTTGACACTCTTATTCTTGCTCTTGCACTTTTGTAGCATGATGCTCTGCATGGAATGTGGTTAAGATACTCTAACAATGCCCTATTTGCAAAGTTTTCAGTGGTGGACCAAGAGAGGATATGTCTTGCTCGTTTTGGTGTTGAATTATGCTAAATCCAGTCTGACACATCAACCCCAAATTAACATCCTGATAGTGAGGCAAAGATTTGGCAGATAAAGCTGTTAGACTGACCTGGAGACATGACTGGCAGTCAATCACTTTATATTATAAAAGTCCAGTCCACTTTCATACAGTAGGTTCTTCTAATGTAACCCTTCCTGGGGTGTATGTCTGGAGATTCCTCCCTGGAGAAGGGGACAACCCTCACGGCTGAGTGAAAGAGATATGCCCATGGTCATTGGTATGGGTGAGTTACACCAATCTCTCCAAGTCTGCTGGGGTGACAGCAGGCACACAGACAGCTGATCTGGACTATCAGAACATGGATGATCATGCCTCAAGATGCTATGTGTGTGCTCCATCCTCCAGGTCCTCTTGGTGACTGCCCACAAAAGACAGCAAGATTCATCTGTGAATCTCGAGGTGGAATTCAGCCCTGAGAGCCAAATACCTTTAAGCAGGGATCTATTGGTAAAGGTGTCTGATATCCTCCTGCTGTCAGTGGCAATCTGGTCAATATACAAAAGGAGCTGGAGAGCCTTTGGTGATCACACTTAGACATCTGGTTGAAATGCCTCTCAACTCAACTGGTATATCGGCCTGGTCACTGAGGACCATAACAGGCCTTAGCCACCTAGATTACCTGTGGACGCAAGTCTCCTGATCTGTGACCCAAATCCTGCCTCTTGTTTCTTAATTAAGTGGTCAAATCCAGGAGTCATGGATCTGTTGTTTTATTGCAAACTTTCTCCACTCACACAATGCAATTGCCCAAACCCTTGCAAGAACCTGAAGCAGGAGTAAACCCCCTTTTCCACTTCCTTTATTGGATGTATTAACCAAGATCAGAGCTGCAGAGCCACTACAGTGTGCTGGTTTGTCACAATAATTTACATAAAGATACAAATCTGAACCAGGGACCAAAGAGCTAAAGCTGGGTCAAGGTAAGATTCAAGGAAGTCTGAAACTTTCAGTGGCATGTTAAAGTTGATATTTCCTGTCTTTTAAGGCTTAAGGATCGTTATTCTCTCCTCATATCATTTCACCATTTCAGACGGATAGAAAATAATAGTACAGTGCATGAGGGAACTTGGGCTGCTGCATGTGTGTATCATTAACTGTTAAACAGAAGGCACAGCAGTAACTGTACAGCAGGAGCTGAAAGAGGACTGAATAGTCTGTTTCCTAGTTATTGTTCTCATTGGTTTGGCTTTCTTTCCCCTTACCTGGCAGCACAATTACTCTGCTGTGCACCAGAAGTGGGAGGAAAATGGCAGCATCAAAATACCAGAATTCACATATACAAGTTATTGATCAAGGATTTTCCACTGGTTCCTCAGAGCTTTTAAGTGGCACTGGCTTAGCACAGTTTTGATGCTTCTCCAGTCTGAAGATGGACACAGGAAAATTGCTAAGTGATCTGCAGTTGGAACAAGTAGCAAGTAAGACAAGGGGAATGATTACTTCCAGTGCAGTTGTTGAATTCACATGTGGACAGTCTGTCCCAGCAGCTTGAGAGTTCTCCAAGACAAATCAGTGCCAGTTCCATGACTCTTAGCAAAAAAGAGTCTCTCTACATGTCTGTCTGGCCCAGCTACAGGCCCCATCAGGAAATCTGAGTGATCATCCCTTCAGCATCTTTCACATCACATGTGCCTATCCTGCTGCTGACAGCTACATAATAAATGTGGAGTTTCAAGGAGGAGAGGATGTGAGTGTTCCCTTGGATAATAATTTGATGCCAGTTAGAGGTTTATGTTGCCTATAATGCTCCCCTAATAATCTTAATATTTTTTAAACTAATAAATACCACCATGAAGGAACTCTTCAAAGAGGATTGTACTTTACTTTTTTGGTTGCTCAGGAATTGTAAGAATAAGGGATCCCAGGACACTCAGTGCAAGCTGTCTGCATGGCATTTAGCTGAATGTTTGGTTATCTGAAAAAAGCCTTTTTTCTGACTAACTTTACACCATTTAGCATGAAATTTGCAACTGTTCCAGCTGCTCATTCATCAACTGCATCATTACTATTCTCATGTCAATCAGCTGTAACAATGGATGAGGGACAAATTGTTTTATCTCTGCAGAAAGAATGATTATAGTTTACCTAAAATCTGATGTGTATATATGACTGCCTAATGCTTGACAGAGAAACAGAGAAGTAAGACAGCTGATGACTTTCTTGCAAACACAACTTGCTGTCCAATTCCCAAACGAGCTTTCCTTGTTCTCAGTCATGTCCATGATGGAAATACTCAAGACATAAGAAGTTGCAATTCACTATATAATTTTGACTTCATGTTTAACATCTAAGTACAACACCAGTCAGCCAGAGTCTTCAAGACATACATCAGAAAGGAACTTGCTCATCAGTTTCTTGATGTGAATGCAAAAAGAGTCAATTAGAAGACTATACTCACATGGCAGATGGTGCACAAAGAAGATTGGTAGGAAAATCCGCTTCAGTTATTGAAGAAGAGACAGATGACACTTCTGATATTGTGCATGTACCAGCCACAATCATCATCACAGAAGGAAATCAAGGAATGGGTATACAGTGGTGACGGAAACCTGATGTTCCCAAACGCAGTAAATCAAATAGACTTGGAAGCAGAAGGGAATTGTACATTTTTAATGCTGCTACACTGTAAGACATAAAATAAATAAGAAAATAAATTTCTTTCCTGTAGAAGCTCTAATCTCTATTCTTGTGCCAATTTTTGCTCATCCTGATCTTCTAGACATGCTTGGTGTTACTTTGTTCAGCTAATCAGTGACCTATACTGCTACTCAAGGTCTTTAAATTGACATCTTTAGGAATATTCCTGGGATTCACTTTTTTGGAAGGAAGAATGATAAATTTTTCTGGTTTAGACCATCAAGCACAGCTCCATTCTGTATGAGAAAAAGGACTGCTCTGCAAATCACATTTGCACTTCCTTTGCACTTTTGTGAAGCAGCCTTGTCACCTCAGTAAAACACAAGAAAAGCTATTTTGCTAACAAGAGGTACCAGCTAGCACCTTCTTGCACTAAACAAGCCCTCCGCCATGCAGAGGGAACAGGAGAAAGGTATCTATCTTTTTGACCAATTCGGCACTGGCTGTGGCTGTGTATCATTGCCCAATGAGTAAAATTGTAGAGTGGGAAGCATGTGCACAGGCATACCTACACATTAAACCTTTCAAAGGGGTCTTGCTTTACACTAGCTGGATGTCGTCCCATGTGCTGTTGAGTGTATGGCTGGAGTGCATTCCCATTTGTTTGAAAGTTTATCCAGTTCACTTCCTCCTAAATTTCTCTCTGATCATGGTCAAAACATGACACATGGAGACTTTTGCTTCAGAAGTCCCATTGTGATGTGAACTAAGCTGCTAATGGAGATACAGAGAGCTCAGGGATCCCTCTGTCCATTCAGCTGGCACAGCACAGACACTAAGAGAGATGAAGAGGACAGTGAAAACCCACTTTCATAACCCATCTGGCAACACTTCCACAACCTCTCAGTTGTAAAACTGATGGCACAATTTTATATCTTTAATGATGATGGCCCCCAGGTCCATAAAGTCTGGCTCTTTTTATTTCCCTGAACTGTCCAAGCCAACTATGACTGCACACCATACAAATTAAGGTTATTCCATGTTCTACATCCATGTAAGGATATTTGTCATGATGTCTCCCTTGCAGAAACCAAGGGAATGTTGACACAGACCCTGAGCAGAGCCAGCTGCCTGCCCCATGAGCACCTTGAGGCCCACCCATCCCCCTGTGCCATCAAGCCATACCAGTTGAGACCAGACTGATTACATAGGAGTGATGGAGTATTTGAGGAGGCTGCCAAAATGCCTCATGATTAATCAAAATCTTAAAAAAAATTCAGGGAATCTGAATGCTGCAAAATCTCACTCTGTTTTTCATCTCCTGAGAAGGTAAACACATGAGCCCACTGCACACCAGAAGTTAATCAGCTTGGGAGACCCTGGAGCCAACAAACCTCATAGCCATTCCCAAAGCAGACCCCTGTCTTTTTCCTAGTGACTGTTTTTTAGCTAGTGCACTCTCTTTGTAGCCCCTCCAAGACCTTGTCCCTCAGCCTGGCCCCCTCTCCCCTCTACTCCTGAGCATTGCTCATCAACTCCAGGAGCAGTGGCCCTGGGGGCTTCCCTGGGAGGGGCATGTAAAAGATCATTGCACAGGGCCAGTAGATGCACAAATATGCAACAGCAGAGGGACGAGACTCTTGGAAGCACAGAGTGTACCTCAGGCAGGAGAGGGAATCTGTTTGGTTACAGAAGTGAGAGCAGTTGAGTTAGGTCAATGTGCAATACAATACTTCAGGTGAAATCCAGCTCTTTTCATTCAGAGGTTTCTCCATGTTCCTTCCCTTCTCTCAAGTGAAAAATCTTGACATATTCCTCTCTCTGTTCCCTGAAATGCTTCCTCGTGACTCCAAGTCTCCTGGAACAGAGCAGCTGACTGCTCTGGTATTTATTCCAAGACACCAACACCAGAGATCCAGCAGCCAGCATGTCTCAAACACAGGGGATGGGCAGGCAGGAGCTGCCCTTAAATTAGGAATCTAAAAGTTGTAATTTTGGACAGGAAGATGAGCTGGTAATCAGTTTTATTTGTAGTGGGATTGACTGAGAGAGAACATGATGTCAGAGTCCTTTGCCTCGGGTCTTCTTGTCCCCCTGACCATCCCTCAGAGTAATTCAGGGCCGTGCTGAGCAGTTTGCTAATGACTATCAACTGCTTCATTTTACACACACCTGATTTGCAACTTGCTGACTCTGCATGTTTGCTTTTTTTCCTGCCCAGCAACATCAGTCACAGGATGCTGGAAGCAGCTGGGAAAGCAGTAGGAATGCCAGCCACCACCCAGGGCCAAGAGCCTTGTGGGGCTTATTTCTGCCCACAGCTGGCTGACATACCCTGTGCTGCAGTGCAGGGAGGCATGGAAAACTCTCGACACATATGGGCTGTGCATAAGCAAGCACCAAGACAGAATATGGCATTTTTCTTCACATGTCAATGCTTTGAAACTTAAAACAAACATTGGGGGAGGTCATTTTCCGCATGGCAAGGCACATGTTGTAAAAACTTAGGCTTGTGAGTAAATGGCATATGCTGGCCTGTGAGACCACAGACATCGACACATGCCTGCAAGCTGCTGCTCTGTCTGGACCCAGAGATGTGAGGGGCAAAACTGCAATGCTTCAGCATTACAGCTATTTCTGTCTTTTTCTTTTGATCTCCTGTATGCTCAGTTTCCCATAGCACCTTCTCAGATACAGCGTCTGTGACCACACTGGGGTGCATTTTCTCCCCCCAGAAAAAGAAAAATGAAGTGAAATGAAAATGTATTTTTTATATATAAGGGTTTTCTTAACATAGCTTTTGCTAATTTGTAGAGGGACACAGACAGGAAGTTTTTACGTTGGTCCTCACTGACACTGCAAATAATGTTATTTCCTCTACAGCTGTCTGGAAGCTCAACCCCTTCCACACAATGAGGGGAAATGTAATTTTCTGTTTGTTGTATTGTTGGAAATCTTCATTTTTACAGCTGCTATTTGACTCCCTCTACTTTTTATAATATGCTCTTTTTTCTCCTCCTTTGCAGGTTGCCTCCCTAAAAATAAACCTTTGGAGATACTGCATCACATTCCCCAGCTCTCAGATCTGTGCTTGCAGTAGGCCTTGCATCTGGAAAGAGCAGATGAGCCATCAGCCCGGGGTACACCTCCTGCCCCAGCCCTTCTCCTCTGCTTCCCAGTGTAGCCACCCCCGAGGGACTCCTCTGAAAGATGACTGATAACAACAACATTGGTAATAGCTGATCTGGATCTGCCTCAAAAATTTGCCCTGTGATAAAAATGCTTGTGGTTATCCCATGAACCATCCTCCAGACAAATGTTTTGAATTATCTGTTTCCAGGAACAAGCTCTGGGGAATGGTCTGGAGCAGCTTTCCCAAACACGTTTGCTACCTCAAGCCATGCAGGTATCTCTGCCATACAGGTAAAACCCTGCCCTGCGACCCTGGCCTTGCTGCCCACACTCCCACCTTTCTGCAGGGATGTGGGCAGGATGGAGGAGGCAGCAGGGCAGGGCAGGCAGCCTGGGGCAATGTGCAGGGCAGGCACAGCTCTGTGCAGGGTGCTGGGCACTGAGGACAGGCAGGACCTGGAGCTGCAGTCCCAGGCACTGTCCTGGGGTGCCAGAGCTGGACAGCAGTACAGATCTGACAGCAGCCCATGGGGTAGGCAGTTTACAAGTCCTGACAGTCTCCCAGGTCCATTCCCGTGTTCTTCTCAGGAAGTGAGTAGTGTCTTGTTATTAAACACCTCCCTGTGAGATAATTCCCACACAGTGGAGTTTGATCCAGCCCTCATAATGATCTCACCTAAGTTCTGGTTTGCAGACAAGCCGCCCCAGTTAACAAAGTCCTTGGTGCCTTACAATATTAACCTTGGCTGACAAAACTGGAGGGAGTATATAATCACAATAAGGCTGCTGTGTATACACAAAGGCAAGATTAATAAACCATTGTTGAACCTGGGCTAAGTCAATAAAGCGGAACGGATTGGAAGCCAGGACAGCGGGCAGGTAATCATTAATCTGTGTGATACTGAGTTTAAAGACTAGATGGTACTTGAAATCTGTGCAGAAGTATGGACTATTCAGGAGGGCACCACAGACTGTTACTTTACACCCCTACACAGGGAGCAGGAAGAGCTGCATTCTTTGTGATTAACCCCACATGAACTTTGAAATCTGAGTCCCAAATATTTACAAGAAAATTGCAATGCAGACAACAGTTTGGGTTTTGAAAGGTCCTTTGGTTCTACACAGTGGAACAAGCTTCCTATGGGGCTTGGGGCAAGTCCCTTCACCTCCTGGGACTTCACTTTCCCATAGTCAGAATATGAATCTTCCTCAAGTATATTTCCTTCTCATGTCTTATTTCCAGAGCAAATTAGTACTGAAGTTTTAGAAGGGGGGAAAAAAAAGAGAACTAAGAAATACTAAAGCCTTAAAGTCTGAGAGAGTTTTTACTTATTTCAAAGAAGAACACAGCTGGTCAGAGAAGTAGCAAACATTTCCAAGTTCAAAACAATTCTTTTTCTGAATGCTGGGGTAGTGCTTCATCACCCAGTTCGTACAATTACTGTAGGAGAAGGCACCAGTTTTCCAGGAATCACAGCTTCACAGCTGTAAACTTTATATGTGGAGAAAGATCTTCTATTCTGAGGGCTTTAACAGAGCTTTTTCCCCCAGAACTGATTGGCTTGTAAAACAGTCCCCTTTCCCCATCCCAGAGCAATCACCAGGGTCTCCAAAGGACAGGGAGCATGAGGGGTGCGGTGCTCTGGGTGACATGATGACCCATAGCGGCAGCATGCCCACCCCAAGGCAGACATGGGGAAAACCCCAGTGTGGGCACCCTCAGAACAGTCCCACCAGCACACGCTGCACACACAAGTCACTGACAGAGCAGCCTACTTATTTTACCCTTGTGAAAGTATTTTAACTTAAGAATAAAATATTGTTCTACCCTCTGCCCTGCTGCTCAGTGTAACTTCAGTGTTAGCTTTCATAGCTATAACAACCCTCCAAGCAAACAGCTTTTAAGCTCTGCTTCCAAATCAGGCTAGATAAGGAGCAAGCAAGCTCAGCTTGGTGCAGTAACAAATACCTGCTCTGCCCCTGCTCCCTCTGACTCGAGAGAGACAGGACTTAGTGCTTCCTCTTTACAGCTCCCCCTAAACTGAGTGGATATTTCCCCCCTCGTTTGCATGGATTCTTAATTGCTTGGAGTCAGAACAAAGTCTCTGCAATGATTAAAGCTGTGGGGTTTAAGTAGAACACTTTCCTGGAGGAGGACAAATGAAACCCTGCTGTGGCCGCACAAGGTGTTTCTAGCTGTGTCAGCTGTGTAACAAATAGGGCTGAAGATGCTGCTTTTGCAAGGTGGCAATGGCTGATCAGACTCCAAGGTGGGAGTGAATCTCCCCATCACTTCTCCAAAGAGCACAGCCCCCGTGGCAAATGGAGCTGGCAGGAGGGAAGGAAAGGAAGGGAGGTGATGGAAACTTCCCAGGGGAAAGTTATTAAAGAGCCTGAGCAGGCTCTGGTACATCCAAGTACAAGTAAACTTGACGATGTCAGGGCCGAGAGCCCTGTTTTGTCTCATGACACCACCTTTGAAAACATCTCAAACATTTGTTTTTCTCTGTGCAGCCTCACATGCCACTACCCATGACCAACAAATACAAGCTCCTCATTTTTAAGCACAGCCTTATGAGGAAATATTGTTACAATGAGACGCAGCTCAAGCCTGGAGTGCAGATAAAAATGAGTACAGGAATAGCAGGCAAGTGAGAGCATGTGCAGAAAGTTGCAAGGAAAAGCAGGAGAGGAAGAATTGCAATGGCTCCCAGGAGCCCCATGGGGAGAAGAAATTCAGGAGACCTTTTAGGAAGGAATTCTTGTGGAATTTGTAAAAGCTTTTTTTCTGACTCTTTAGACTGAGAGGGACATCAAAAATGAGCAGGTACACTTTTTCATGAGGTACAGTCAATGCTCTTGCTGCTGTAGCAGCACCTCCAGTGGAAGCTGCTGCTGTGCCCCAGCAGGGTCTGTCTGGTGGGGCAGAAGGTTTGCAGAACTTGCATGAAATGTGGGGCAGTAACTGACCCTTGGATATGCATCTGCTCTGCATGAACAGGCCTGACTCTGGGGAACAGGTGTTCAGCATGGTCCAAAGTTCACAGCTATTGAAAGATATCACCAATTGTCCTCCCAAACCACTCACAGTTTTGCACATCCTAGCCTCAAGCCCCAATCTTCTCAGGAGATTCCACTGCCAAGGACAGCAAGATTGGCTGAGGGAAGCAGCTGATGAAGACCTCATGTAGACACAAAGCCATGGATTTCATTAAGGCAGAAGATCAAACTGCCTGCATATTAGACATTTAGACAGTAAAGTTTTGCCTAATTACTTCTCACTTGAACCCATAGCCATGAATCAGCCAAAAGCACACAAATACTCAGAAAACAGAGCTACTAACTGCCACCAGCAAAGAGAAGGTATCATCCTGCAAACAATTCCTCAGTCAAAATCTCCTGGCTGGGGAACCAGGTGATGTCATCCTCATGCAGGGAAAAAGAGCTTTGCCATAGGCCAGGTATGTAAACAAGGAAGACAGAGAATTCACTTCCCATTTCACATTCTGTCTTCTCAAGACTTACAAGGCTTCCCTCACTCCTCTGTCATGCTGTAGATCCCTCCCAACATCCCTCTAGAAGTGCAGAAAGGGCCCAGACCTATTGCACTGATCCTACCAGAGCTATGTTGAAGAACTCCTTCCTTGTTCCCCCCTCAGTGGACATCCAGGCAACACTGGTAGGTCCAAGATTTCCTTAAGCCCCTAGTTTGCTGCAGCCTGATGTTGAGTTCCTGCTAAGGCCCGTGAGCTGCTGGTGTAGTCATGGCTTCAGCCCTTATCTGAGCCACTGTTCACCAAGACCATGCATCCCTCCTTGGAACTGTCATCAGTATTTACCTCCATTTCCATTTGCAAAGAACAACCGATTTGAAGGAAGGGGAAACCTAACCCCTGCTACCATCAGCAGGACTGTCCATCAGCTGTGGGAGTCACAGTCTCATACCTGCACGGAAGCAGGGGGGTTGTCCTGTGCCTGGCCACCAATGGGCACTTTCCTAAAGACTTTCCCTTGCCCAAGACCTCTTGTGGTTGTAGACTTGGCAGCTGGCACAAGCTGGCCCCAGCATACATCTTTTCCTAAATATTGTGTTTTTCAGGGTGTTGGTTTTAGCTGTTACATTTGGCAGGTTTCCTTCATTGCCTTTAGCAGCAACGACTTACTGATAGGTGGGAAAATTTGAGGACATTAGTGGATTTTTCCAGCTCCCCATCTTTGTGTCCTACACACATACATGCCAACCTCTTACTACCATGCCCAGAAATGGACTGGTGCTCAGGACAGTGTATATCTGTATCTTCCTTCTTGTAGAACATTTCCAGGGTTAGCCTTTCTCCCTGGGTTTTGTTCTTTTTTATTTTATTTTATTTTTTTATTTCATAATGTTCAGCAACTTCTTAGTAGGATTAGATGTGGGTAAGATCAAGAAGCTCAGGTTTTCCTGATGGGAGACACGTATGGAGTTCTGTCCTTAACATTGCAGGCTGGCATTGCAAAACTCACTCTTAAATGCCAAAAGAGTAGCTATCAGCTCACTGGAGTTCAGATCCTGTGTGCTCTCTGTCTATAAGGACCTCGATGGACAGATGCTCCCTGCCAATTTCTGAAACATTTGATGTTATTGCTGTAGCTACTTTTGAATATTTCAGCCACAAAAATACATGGTCAGAAGAAAGAGGAAATGGGAAGCAGAGGGACATGGGAAGAGAAGGAGAGAGAAGATTCTTCTCTTCTTCCTAATGGAGTCCTTTGATCTGTCAATATCGGTTGTTACCTCAGCACTAGGATTTGAGCTGAAGGTTTACAGGAAAGAAACGTAAAAGCCTTCTCCCATTGTAGGAAAAGATGCATGAACAGAAATAGAATATAGATATTCAACTGAGACATAAGATGCTTCTGGTGCAGCTGCCTCCCAAGCACCAGGTTAGACAGGAGCATTTCTTGTGCTGCATGCAATATACGCAAGTTACAGGATAATTTCTGTCTCAAGGAAATCACAGCCTAAATTAAGATTGCAGCGAGAGATGTCATGAGACCTGGTGACAGGGAGAAAGGAGGATGGGAAACAGAAACCTTGCTGAAATGCCATCTTTCTTTTAGAACACTGCCCTTTTGTTTAAAACAAACTTTCCTGTTTTCTGTAATGATCTCCCAGCACATCCCACTTCACTCCTGTTTATCTCTGTCGATATCTGGTGCTTATATTGCATCTCTAGATACATAATTCATCAACTTCACATATGGTTTTAATAAGTAGTTGGTATCTGCACAGAGTTGTTGCAAAGAGCATCTAACTGATTGCATTGTAGAAGGATGCCTGGAACTGGAGTTGTTTTCCCAGATGAACATGGGCAGGACATGTTTGAGGTCATTTTTTTCCTCCATTCCTTCTCATCATATACGTATTTCCAGGACTCAAAGTCTGGACAAGCAGAACATCACAATGTCAACCAAGGGAAGATGTAAATCTCCTTAAGTAATTTTTAATGAAAAAAAATATTGAGTTACTCTGAGTGCCATAGTTTCTGGGTGGCTGGTTTTAACTTTAGCAACCCACACTTAAAGGGAAATTTTACAGGCTTAATATATTCCAGATGCTCTCCTAGTCCCAGATGAAAGCTCTGTTGTCGTTTACTGTTAATATTTTTGTCAGCAGTAGAATTTTATTGTAATACCCCATCTTATTTGTAGTCACTATTAGTCATGAGAGAAACTTCCTCTACAAGTAATCCCTGGGTTCCTCCTTGAGCATCCCATCTCACTCTATTTAATTAAGAAACATTAACTGCTTGTTGTGTCCAAAACCTGTCTATAAAATACATGTATACAATGACTTTTTACCTGATGAAAACCATTTGCTTCTAGTAGTTAGACTAAAAAAAATAAAGTTACATTCTACAATAACAATAGCTGGCTTTATAACAGCTCTCTGGTGAAAGGAAAACAAGAGGTTTGCTTTGAAAATAAACCTCCATGAACTTGGATCGAAAACAAGGGGCATGCAGGTTTACTGCAAAAACAAGAAACATACTTCAAACTGTTAATCTTTGATCAGATAGTAGTTTCTCACAAGGAGAATTGTATTTAAATGTGGCAATTTTGATCCTTTGTAGTGATTGATGGCCTGATTGCAGAGGGAAAGTGATTTGGGGGAACAGAAGAGCAGATTATCAAAACCTAAGTCTTCTGGATGGAAATCTGAGGACCTTTATTTTTAAATGAAGAACAGCTAGAGTGAAAAAAATATGGCTATATGATGGGCACCACAAGATACTCAGTATGCAAGCTGGAGGCTGCTCTGCTATTTTTCCCTCACCTCTGTCTCTGAATATTAACCTGAATTTTGGAAAAAATCAAGTTTTGTTGCTCCTGCTCTTGCCTCACTACCTTCCTTGTAGGGTCTGAGAAGAGCCATGGGGATGCATGCTGTCCCGAGACTGTGGTCAGCTCTTGTGCCAGCAACTCAGCACCAGCAGCAGGGTTCTGCTCTTTGGAAAAAAAGAGTCTTGTGCAGTCTGTTGGCACCTCAGAGTGCAATCAAAGCTTTTTTTTCAACATTTCAGAAGTTCCTCTGGAGTGAATTTCACAAAAACTTACATTGGAAGGAAATAGACCTCAGTAAGTGGACTGTACCTTATATATATCCTCCTTTCATTTTGGCACCACTCTCATCATCCATGTGTTATTATCACACGAGAGTTCAAAATTGCCTGCAATGCCTGCACTGAGTGATGAATGATGACAGACAGCATGAAACAGGCACAGCACTAACTTCTGAAGCAGCCTCTGCTCTTTCTTGACACTTGTGGTTAAGGCAGTCATTGGAAAACCTCATCTCTGACAACACTGAAATTGCACATCAGTGTTTACTACTGATTTAAAGTCCAACAGACTACTGAGCCATCCTTTGACACTGAATAGATGACATCACCACTGGATATTATGTACTGAATCATCTTTGAACACTTAGTTGCTTGAGTTGCTCTGATATTTTTGAAGAGAGAAACATTCTAGGTAATTGAAATCTGTTATGATAACCTCCCTTTTCTTTGTTACTTTCTACAAGCCCCATGTCTGTAAGCCACAGACTCATAAGCACTGGTACATGCTTGGCACTGCCGTTGGCACACATTGTAATTTGCATTATATTAGGGGTGAACCAGGAGAAATACCAGATTTGGCTGGATTCAGGTCAACTAATTGGCTGAATTACACACAGTCTGGTGGTTAGCATCACCTCACGATACACTCATGAACTGTTACTCAGCAATCCCATACACCTTTGTCTTGTGGTCTTAATTTCTTCTTATCCTCTTGTGTTTCACTTTTTGAATTTTATTCTTTCTACCATGCCTCCCACTCCAGCTTCACACCCACCACCCTCTGGGACACCCTTGAGCCCCCCACTTCCTCCTTGTGTTCCCCACATGCTGGCTACAATGACTGTGGCTGTTAGCAAACAAGTAACTTTTGCAGCTGCTATGGACAGTGGTTGGTATTTGGCAGTGGTTGGTAGCACAGCCTGTAGTGGTTGGAAATAAGGCACAAATGTGGAACAAATGTTTGTTCAATGAGGCAGTCAGAAGCACTGTATTTGCATTAGAGATAATGCATTATCTTCTTAAGTATATCTTGCTATTGCCCTTCAATACAGAATTCAGGTCTTATTGAAGATGGTACTTATAGATTGTTTTAGTCCATGTTGGGTTTTTCTCTAATCCATTCATAAAACTCTCTGCATGTAGAGCCCTGTCTCAGTCTGTTTAGAAAAGGAAAATATTATTTCTGTTCCTGCACATGAAAAGAGAAAGGTCATAATAAATTCTAAGCATTTTATTAAATTGAAGTATATGACTGAAAATAGAGTTTAGACCAGCTCCTAGTGCAACTCTCCTTAACAACTCAGACAACTTGCTTGGTAATTCACTTTCAACATTTTGTCAGTATTTTTTCCATGAAAGTGGTCGAACTGATTAATGAAATTTTGCTTGCTGAAATAAAAATGTGTAATCAGGTATTTGAAGATTAATATGTACATGGAACAATACTGCTTTACATCTTTTCTGTCTTACCGTTATACTTTTAAAGTAAGACTTCAATATAAAATTAAAGAATATGCTGACTCTTTTTGGTCTCTGTTTCTTCTACATGTTGTGTGAAACACAAGAGTTCACCAACAACTCTTCAAGAGCCTCTCCTGTAATGCTTACAATAAGCCAAATGACAATTGTTACTATTCTCAATTATCCACACAAAATGGTTTCTTCATTCCTTTTCATCAGTGCAAAGTTTTTTTTTCCATCTTTGAGGATGTGTTTCTTGACAGATCAAGAATGTTACCCCAGAACTCATTGTCATGAAAACAATTTACATGAGAGGTAACTTGAGTAACCTAGTGCTTAGATCCAGTCTTGGCCATGCCAGCTCTGTTTCCTCTGCACTGTGTGTGCGCGACCGGTATCACACTCCAGGTATCTGGTCCATACTGCCTTGAGACACCAATATGTCCCCATGTTACACACAGTGACAGGACAGGCCCCTGCACACAGGAGTCATTGAACATTTGCAAGAAAACCTGTCATCAAGAGCAGGAGAAGAGTATTTGCTCATTATATACCCAGCCAAAAATTTTCTCCCATGCATGCCATTTTTCTACCTGTCTTCCTTCTCTAAAAACAAATGTCTGCAATATTATCATGTTATAACTGGCAAAGCCTCAAGCCCCAGTGATTCATTTTTCAGGTGTTAAAATATGATGAAAAATGGAGACCTCCATTTTGGCTTTTATTTGTTCTGCAAATAAAATATGTCAAAATGCTGTGATTTTTTCCCTGTTGAATTTTAACATGAAAAATGCAACCTAATCAGCAGCTGAGCAGCCTGGCGTCAACATGTGAAGTCAAGCCAACTCCCCCTTCCCTTCTCATGACCCAGGAATGAAATAGATGTGCTCTGGCGTAAATATCTGGTATCCACCTGCATGGATACTCATGAGCTGATCTGCCAGCAAGCCATCTAACTGCAGTGGGTAACTGCTGAACACCCACTGGAGGCCTTTTCCCCAGAGAAGACACTGACCTGGGTCTTAGTCCTTTGTGCAGGCTCCAGGTCTTATGTGACAGGGAGGAAGAACCTCTTTGAAATCTTCATCCTGCTCCAACCTGGTTGAGTTGGCACACAAGCTGGAAACACACTGGCTGGGGGAGAAGAAGGGAGCCTGATGAGAAGAGTGCAACCACACCAGCTTCATTTCCTTCAGAAAGCAGGTTTGTCAAAAAGTGTACAGGCTTTCTTTCACTAAAAGGATTTCTTTCTGCAGCTGCCAGAAGGCTAAAGAAAAACTTCAGCCCTCTTGGATTCTCTTACTTAACCTTCTGGACACTTATGTGCATATTGAAATCTTACTATATATCAGCATAAGCAATGGATCAAACTGGGACTTCAGGATTCCAGTGTGGACTTGTGCTCTGCCAGGAGAGCAACTGTGGACATGTTTCTGTGGAGCAATGGGCTCCTTCTTCCTGAGCGGAGAAGCCTTTTAGCACCTCAGGGTAGGATCTGTGCTCAGGGCCCAACCTGCCATCCTGCTCATGGAGATGTAAGGAAGTCTGCTGCTTCTGCAGAAAACTGAAGGTGGTTGCCACAAATGCCAGGGTAATGCATGCTGCTTGCAAAAGTCCCTGCCAGAGGAGCCAGGGAGAAGGGGCCATGTTGTAGTTTTACTTCAAAATTACTTTTATTTATACATACGCAAGAAAAAGACAGAACCTCATTGTTATTTTTAATCCAGCTCAACTTTTAGCTGTCAAGGGTGGGTGTAACACACTCATTTTGTTTCTGTGCCAAACACAAACAAAAAGTAGAGTTTCAACAGAAGCTCTTTGGTGAAATGAACACAATCACCCTGAGTTCGTGGCATATAGTACACTCTCCCTCCCAAAGTGGAATGCAGCTTCGGAAGGGCAGAACCTTATCATAAAACAAGCTATTGTTGTCTGTGTTTGACTAAAAGCAGATTAATGACCAACCAGCTTTTTATGAATGCCTCTTTTCATCTCTTTCCTATCTCTCACCTGTGTCTTGCTTTTAAGACAGATGGTGTAACTTCCTTTGCAACTTCAGTTCCCATTGCTCACTTCTCTTCTTGTCACTGGGGAGCACTCACAGGTAGGGCAGCTCATAAATGATTTTTTTTAAAGTTGCTCAGTGACATGTGCAGCCTATAAACAACCCAGCAAAGTTGAATAAGGACCTAATTCAAGCTGGTGACCCTTAAGCATGAACAGAATGCACTGAATAAAAACAGCTGGGTTATAGGTTTTGCTACTTTTGTAAAACATGCTTTATATTGAGATAAATATATTACATGCAAACTTAGGTATAATCCAAAACAAAACCCATGCAGAGCATAAGTAGGAATTAGAGTCAGCTGCATAAATGGGTAAGTAAATCAATAAGCAATTGTCATTTCAGGTTTAAAATGTGTAATGTAATGAAAATAGATACATTACAGAAGATCTGGCTTCAGTCTTACTCTATTCCAAATGTGTTGTTCTGAAATAATAGTTCAAAGTCTCCTTTTTATGAAAGTAAATATGAGTGCAATTTGCAATATGCTTTTGCAAACAGCATATGTAGTTCCTCAGGACTTTCATCATTAGGACTGTGTTAAAAAAGCCTGGATACTGCAAAGTAAGGGTTTGTTTCGTTTTGTTTGTTTGGGTTTTTTTTTTTACAGTATGGAACCCTATTAAAAGGCAAACATTTCTTACCCCCTGAAGGTCATGGGAACTGTTTCCCATAGAGCTTTGCCCAGGAGTTTCTAGTTAAATGGCAGCCATTTTATTAAAATGTCTGTTTTCTGTCAGGGAAACTTAGCACATCTTTAACTGTCAGAAAAGGCTATACAAACATGTGCTATAGCAGAACACAGAATCCATATACATTTGCTAATGACATGCTCTGACTCCCCCAGTAAAGACAAATTTATCAAGCTCTGGAGTTACCACTGTCACCATTAAGGAGCTTTGCACTCGACCAGGAATGAAGACCACAAAGTACTGTAGGAGTAATGTTATCTCTACCCTCACCTTAGGGTTAGGCTGTGGTGCATGCCATTATGTTTGTTATTACTGTCTTGTTTTAAATAGTGCCTGTTACAGTAGGAAGATGTGGAGGATTTTTTCCTAATTGCAAAAAGCAGTCAAGCCAAGAGCCTGGAGTCAGACCTTGTGAGGTTCCTTCCCACATCAGTAAAGAGCCACTTCTTCATCCTGGCAAGCCACTCAGCTACTCTGTCCTTCCCACACTGAAACTTATACACTTCATCACCACATCTGAGCTTCATCCTGAGTGTCCCACTGGGATCAGCTTCTCACATGCTTACTCTCCTTTACTCTCTCTTCCAGTATACACAATGATTTGAGTTTTCTAACAACACACACATGTTATTATATATTTAAGAGAAGGTAACATCAAAGAAATAGAGTTTAGACTGAGGACAGTAGGTGATGAGATATTTCCTGTGGAAGTTCACACTATGGTCTTAAGGCTGCTAGATACTGTTGTTCTGAGGAGTTAAATTTTTTGTAACCTTAGTAGTTTATATAAGTTTATGTAATGTGTGATGTTCTTTATCCAGTGTTTGATATGCAGTATGAGTTATTTGGCTGGGATTTGTATGGCAACACAGTGACAGGAAAGCAGAACATAGACTCTAAATTTATGGTACAAAACAGTTTCTTAAGTTTCCATCTGAAAAGACAGTGTTCTGCAGCATGGCACAGACACCCTTTGAGGCACTCTGCGGAACTCACCTTTGGCAGCTTTTGCTGTCAGGCCAAAGATTGTTTATCTTTGAGTTTGTACAACAATTCAGTAATACATTAGTACCAGTTAAGATGCTAACACCGTACAAATATTTACTGCTGTTACTGGGTTTGAGAGACAACTATTAAGTTTGTAGCTATGAATAGCTGGAACTGGAAGAAGATGTCTTACGACTGCTGAGAGGTCGAAGAAGTGGCAGAAGAGAAGGTAGGAAAGATGAGATTGATCCTGGACTTCAGCAGAAGTCTGGAATGATGGTCCATCCAAGGAGTCCCTTAGGTTGCACAGATTGATGAGAGCCAGGACCTGACCAGGAGGCATAGGAGCCATGAACAGGCAGAGAAAGGGAGGTTAGGCTCAAAGCATGGAAAATACCATGGAAAAAAAAGATAAATAGAAACAGAGCAGGTAGAAGCAAAAACTGGTGCAATACTAAAGCAAAGAGCACTCAAGCATCATTCCACAAATGGCCAGGTTCGAGGTACTTCCTTTAATAATGGAGGTACCCATTTTTGAGGAGGGGCACGCAGGGATTAATAGGCTGAGGTAGAGTGAAAGAATTTTAGCATCACAGCAGAGGAAGTTTTGTAATTCTTCAAGGTATTTCATATGAAAGGGCTATATAATACTCCCTTTCTTATTATTGCAACCAGTAAGAGAGCTGCCCAGTACCTAGATGCTCCTACCTGGTACACTTTAGGGGACACACAAGGAAACCATGAAACAGAATAAACACTAGAAGGAGCCAGATGGAGCTGCCTTGTTAGGGAGCAAAACAAAGGAGTTCTAAGAATAACACTGGGAAAAAGCAAAAGGAAGTAGAAAGCCAGGAGGATTTGGAGAACACATCCAAACTGAGGTTTAGAGAGCTTCTGCCATGTACTCAATTGACATCAGTATATCTGAGATATTTCCATGAAACTTATTTCTTCTATGAGGGCCTAAGGAACTGCTAGCCGGGATAACACTCGTAGTCCACTCCATCCTGTGGAAGGACATCCATGGAAGAAGGAACATTAGAGAACTGACATTGAGGAAAACATGATGCAAAGAAAGGTTTCCCCAGGTGCAAGGTGACATTCTGCCATATGGCCTCAAAGTTTAGATCCTTTTGATTGTTTAACTCTAGAATGTAAGTGCTCATTATCAGCTTGCAAAACAACATTTAATCCTCATATTTGAAAAGCTCTTAAACAGAGCATTGACACTAATTATTGCACCAAATAAAATTAATTTCAAAGTATAGAAACTATCAAGTGTATGTATTGTTATTTCTTCAGTGTCAGGAATTACAATGTTTACTGTGGTTTCCCATTTCAAAGTTGCATTGTTCTGGCTGAAAAAGAAGTTATTTCAGCATTAGTTGTAAGAAACATCTCAGATGATCCCTGACTGAGCCATAACCAAGCCCTGTTTCCACAGAAGTTCCTGCTGACTTTACATGTCATGCTTTTCTTTTATTATTTAAAGTATTTTCTTTTTCTGGTAGGAGAAATATTTTATGTTGATATTAAATTTTCTTGGAGACACTTTGCTAATGCTCTGCATGAGATTTTTGATTCTTGTAATTAGCTATGCAGATTTTCACCTGATGCTGTTATTTTTGTTTAATTTGGCATCTACATTTGGGAGAGAACCAAGGGAGGAAGTGACAAATCCATCAGCTTAAGACAGGAAACTCTGTGATTTTAAAGCTGCTCATATCTTGCTAGAAGTTGTTTTTCCCTTTGGCTATTTCATGTTAATATCTTTTTGTGGGATAGTTTCTTCATTCACATCATTAAAATGTACCATCAAAATATTTATTCATCAAAAACTGACTGGAATAAGTTTAATCATGCCTGTTATATACTTGATCATGTTTACACATCACCCAAGACAGCAGACCTTAATGGGACATGGGGCATGACTATCTCAAACATAACATAGTAATACAGCTTTACAGAATGAATCATTTGTTTAATTGCTATCCTGCTTATAAACTATTTTGCCTGGAAGACACTAAGTCAATCACAAATACCACCTTGTATGGGTATGTTTCTAACATATTTCTGTGGGATCTTTCCTCCTTTGCCTGAGGCAGAGTGTAAACAAGCAGCAGTCACTCCAGCTCCTTCTCCATGAAAAAAACTGAGTATTTCAGCATCAGAGAACAGGAAAGTTTCTCTTTCCTTCTCTTAGTAGCAGCTCTCAGGCTCCTGAGGTACTTATTACAGTAGAAAAGCAAGTGAGAATAATGGCACTGATTAAGTTGTGCCTAGTAAACCCCTGGACAGAGACTCAGGAGAGCAATAAAAATATTGCAAAACAATATAAATACCAGTGTGATTAAAAAGTCTCCCTCTAAAGCAAACAAGTCTGAACACACAGAAGGAGTGTTATATCTAATAGCTGCCCCAAGTTGCACAATATCTAACATCTCCCCCTAAGAGCTCTCACCATCCCCCAGGCCTCCACAAAGCAAAAGGCATTTTAGTCCCCAGTCACTGGTCCCAAGAGGGCTCGGTGCCTCCATATGTGTCCTCTAACTCTTCCTGCTGCATTGCAACACTAGCAGGGAAAGCACAAGGATGTGGGCAATCAGCAGCAAAGTCTGGAGCGAGGCTGTCAGAAAGAAAAGGGAGATTAGGATGAGGGCTGCATTGAACAAGAGCCAACTAGTCAAACCATGGTACTTACACAGTAAATAACTGTGATGACAACCTTGCTCACCTTTCAGCACTTGCCCCTTTTAAACAATTCTGTGGTATCTTGTGCCCTTACTACTAACAATGTATCATCATGGGTGTTGACATTTAACCTGTTTGTCAACAGATCCATTTACATCTCATTTCGTTGGCACCCCATGCAAGAGTCAGTAAGTGAAGAGCATTTTAGCACGAGTGATGAAAGATGTCATTGCTGGTGCCCTTTTGCGCTGCCTGCACTGTCATAAACTATAGCGACCATTAGTAACAAGGATTTGAGTGTAATGTCTGCTTTCACCCAGCAAGGTCAAAAATTTATGTTTCTGACCTTTCCTCTCCCATCTCACGTTGGAGTGGGCTTGGATCATATTCGCAAGGAATAGCATAAAATCTAATGGAATTGATGCAGGTTCAATGTGAAGAGATGCAGAGAAAAGATTCCACATCTCCCTAATAAAAATTACTTCAGTGACTTTAATAACTAAGGCCATAAAATTCCACAACCTTTACAGTAAAGGTTTTAAGGGTGTTAAGTGTTTCAAAGTTGCACATAAGATAATGTGATTTTTCCAAGACCTACATTTATTCTCCTTCTATGGTTTCTCAGATGTGATGCTCAAGGTCTCAAATATATGTTTCAAGAAAAGCAAGTCATGTTATGTCTGCTAAACCAACCTAATTTCTAATTGCAGTGCCTTTAGCAGGCTATAAACCACTTTGACTTTGTTTGGGTTGGTCACTTTGCACATGCAAGCTAGAGAGACGCACAAGCCTTCATGCTGCATTCCACTGATCTGACCAAGCTGGCTCGTTCAGACTGCTGTCTGTGCTGACAAGCCTTGGAAGCTCAATGGACTCTTACACTTTTCCTCGATTCTTATTTTTAAGACCAACCAGAGTTGAACTATTTAGCTGAGTCATTTTTCAGCACCAGAGTCCTCTGACATGCACAGCTGCTCTACAGTCTCCAGCACTCTCCTCTCACCCTGTCACCAGCAGCTTGGCACACGAGTAGCAGGAGTGTTACCAGTGATGGAGGGCAACTTCCCAGCCATGGCAGGGAAGGGGTATTTTAGGGACTGTTGGCTCCTCTCTCACTAAGCGTGACAGACGAGAGTCACAAAGTTCAGCCAAGATCAGTCCTGCTAGTGCTTAGTACTGGGGATTAGCTCAACCCATTGCAGACGTGACGGCTCAGTGAGAAACAATTTTCCAAATAACAAGTTGCTTTGAGGTCTCATTATCTGGAATGGGTTTTCTTTTTGGTTTTTTTTTTTCCTGCAAAGAAGGTCAATGCCTGTCCAGCTGCTCAGACATATACCTTGCAGCTATGCAGAGATTCAAACCTGTATTGTCTGTGATGCTGTGGTACAGCTAGCACCTTGCATTTAATTTTTGTACAGTTTGGTTTACTTTTAATTTATTTTCTTGTTGTTTTCAACAAAAACCAGACACCACTTTGGCAAGAGAAAATTTAGAGCAGCTCTGGACACTGACAAGCATGGTAATATGAGAGATCTGCAGATATCCAGAAAATTTTTTTTGCTGGTGGTTTTTTGGCTTTGTATCTGCAGATACTCCCCCTGGCTGCAGTACACAAGCCAAAGCAAATGTAGCCTTTCTTCAAGGTAATCTTTCCCAAACATTCTGCTAAGACGCATAACTTCATCAATTCCCCAAGTTTTAGATCTCAAGTTGGGACTTCTACCAGAAAACGTAACGTTTGTTTGCATTCAACCTGCCCAGTTTAGTGTGCATACAAGCTGTCCTCACTCTCAGAAACTTCAGCAAGAATCATTGTTTAACAGTATTTTTGGATATATCAAGTCATACGTAAGCTATGGAATAGATTGTTATTGTTATATGCATATTTTTACCACATCGGAGAAGTGAGCAATTAATACAAACACATTCTGTTTCCTGTTAGCTAAATCCCTTGGTATCCAGCTAGCATGCTCCCTCTCCAGTTCTTGCAGTTTAGCAGGAGATACAATCTGTACCAGCCCACCCAGGGCAAGGGAGCAAGAAGTAAGTTAAATGTTGCATATCTTTTCTTGCTGTTTCTTACTGCTACAGTGAATTTTCTCCCTGCTGTGAGACTTCATATTTCCTCCCCAGTACCACAGAATGCTGCAAGTACTAACTAAAAGAAGTGCAGGGATAAAATCAGAGAGCAGATGAATAGTAATTAGCAAGAGTAACAGGACAAATAGGAATAGCTGTTAAAACGTGGGTTCTAACCCCAGTAAGACCACGGAGAGAATATTATATCCAGTAATGTTCCTTGTCAAACTTAATGGATTATAAGTACCTCAGCTGCTCCTTATATAGATAGTTTAAATTGACTTTGTAAAACCATGAGACAGATACACTAAACACCTACCACTGGCCATCTGCTCCTCATTGCTGCAGCTCGTGACCTGCCTTGCATACCACTGGGGTCCACTATGCCCATACTCAGCCCTTCCTCTCTGGTCAAGAATGCAGAGGCATGGAAACTCTCCTAACTATGGGGCACATTCAGCTATGCAGGTACTTCACCAGGATCAGTGCAAAAGCATGTTGTTTTTGTTACTACAGGTGGCCAACACTTTTCCAGGCAGTCTAATTCCCTCAGGAAAGCTGCACTTTTAATGCCACTCGGTTTCCAAAGTGTTAGCTTTATATGAAGGAAGTCAACTCCTAGAAACCATAAGAAACCAGAATCCTTAAAATTTTGCCATTCCTATAGTACCACTAGATTAAGCTCTGTGCTCCTATTCCTTGGAGTCTCCCACCAGCCTGCTGAGCTTCTCGAGTTTAGGAGGCACCAACGCCTGGGCATCATGTGAGGCTTAGCCTGGCATGGGAGCCATACCCTGGTAGTGCAACAGGCATGTAAGCTGCACCACCTGTGAGTTAGCAGAATATACTCACTCAAATGCCTAGTTTTCAGCAAAAATAAGGATCAGTTTTCATTAGCTTTTGTGTGTTTCTTTCTTATGTAAAAAAACCTATTTTTTTACTTAACTAATTAGTTTGTTACCTGCTTGCTGAATATCAGCATTTCAGACCTCACCATCACAGTAGCTGCAGAGCATTACCACTAGTATCAGAACGTGATACAATGCTCAGAAATACAATCTTTAAAGCACGGGTTACCCCACTGAATACTTCATGGTTTTTGTTTTGGTTTGGGGATTTTTTTGCTTAGCAATTAGAAAGTGCCCTTTGTGTTTCAACAGAATTATTGTAGTAGGATATTCTACCAAAAAAGGCAAGAAAAGAGCTTTCATTCCAGTCAAGAGTTCTCTTTCTAATTTTCTAGCAATGACAGAGTCACAAAGCAGGAGTATTTCAGAGGTGGGCAACCTGCAGTTGGGTTAATTAGGAAAGAAAAAAAACTACAAATGACAACTTGGTTTGGTAACAAAAGGTTACCTAAAATACAGGAAACATTATGTAATGAACCTCTCTTGTTTGCATTTCAAAACTGTTGCTAAAATATTGCTTCTCAGTACTTGAAAATAGGCAGTGCCAGTCTTCCTCTCCTGCCCTCCTCAGCATGGCTTCAACAATGGATCAGACTTCTCAGACCTGAGCTGCCATTAATGTTTGTCAGTGGTTTCTCCCTCTGGGGCAGCTGGGAGAAGCCCGCTCTGTCCCACTCCCCCAGCCACCACCAGCCGAGCCCCCAGAGCAGACTATTTTCTCATTGCTGCATGACTAATATAACCACAGGCACTTGAAGTGCATGGGAATTTTTCCAGCCAGTGTTCAGAGGGTCTTATGGCATATTTTCTTTTTTTTTTTTTTTTTGCTTTCAGTAAAAAGTTTGCTGACACACTAGGTACAGCATGACCAGGCCCCAAACCTGGCACCACTGGAAAATGACTCTTTTTGAATCCTTCATATACTTTGACTTTCACTCCACACAGGTCACATTGGTGACAGTTACAGTCCATATATTTTTTCAGGCATGTTCTCTAGTCAAGTTTTGCCAGAAATGGCTGAACTGATCACTTCATGGCTGCTGCACAAAAGCTCACAAGACAGACAGAAGCCTTGCTGGGCTGTGCGATACATGCCTCAGCACAATACTGGCAGCGTGTCGTGGCAGCTCATGAGGTTGGAAAAAAACATTTTAACTCTTGCATGTGCTGACACTGCCTTTGCAGATTCTTCTCTGGTTATCCAGGAGCCTGCAAGTCCCTGAGCAGGGTTAAACAGCTCCCTGCTGGGACCCCCATTAGGAGCAACTGAGGCATTGCTGTTTCTTCTATGCTTCTTTTTACATCTGTTTCTATGTTTCTGAGAAGCCTTGCCAAAATCCCCCCAATTTATTTAGCTCTCACATCTGATTTGATTTGAAGCTTCTCAGCCCCTCATTCTTGGGTCTGGCCGGATCACTGGAGCAGAAGTCACAAGATATCTTAAAAAGAAAATAACAGCAAAAAGCTGAGTAGACAAAACTGTTGAAAATCCTCAAGAATTAATCTACAGACAACATGTGATAGCTTTCCAGAATGGCATCTTTCCAACTGCAGTGTCCCTATCATTCCAGTCCATGATGGGACTGATTAGGCACTGAATTCCTGACAGCAGATACACTGAAGCTTTTTTATTTATGAGAAAAATTGCAATTTGGTAGGTTTTGACCATTCTTTTGAACTTTGGAAGGCCATATTGCCTGATCTGGCAAGTTTACACCTTGGTGAATAGCTGTATGCTGTTCAAATCTACATGATCCCAGCAATAATACCTTTTACTTATAAATATGACCCACATGTACTTCAGCTACACGAGGTCTGGTAAACAGAGAATGCAATTACACTTCAACATAAGAAGAAAAACAGTGCTGGGCCAGACCAGGGAGTGTGAAGTTGTTTTGAATATTTCAGTTCCAATGATGTCTCACTGAAAACTGGATTAAAATCCTATCGCAACTGGAAAAACTGAACAACCAATTAATTATTAACATTGTCACAAATGAGTTCTAAATAAAGTACAATGTGGCTGTCTTCAAGGCAGATATTTTAGGTATGAAACTTAGTTTCATGTTGGAGATCCACCACTCTGTGGGGCCAGACTGGCTGCTGGCACCCAGCCTTGCCATCTCAGTGGGAACTCAGTTCTGCAAAAACCTCTGAATGATGCTACCAGCATCAGCACATGGCTGATGTATGAGAGCAGGGAGCATCACTGGCTAGTCCATATCAATATGTCAGTGAGTCTTACATAAATACTGCAAAGTCTCCACAGTAAAGATAGCTAAAACAAATTTTCAGATATGGATTCTCTGTCACAGTGACAGTGTGTGGCTACAAACCCACCCACCAGTGTGTAAAAGGCATAGGCCAAAATCAGATCTTTATTATACTTTTGAAATAAGGGCAATTCATAGTTAAGCTTTCATGCCTAATTCCTGCAGGGTTACTCTCTAACAAGCTCCACAATATCCAGTCCACAGTAAGGAAAATAAACCGATCTTCAATGAGTAAGGAGAAAATTTCTTGTTTCTGGCTCTCCAAGTTTTGCAGAACAACTTATGAAGATTACAGTCAGTAATTGTTCAGATTGTAAACTGAACCCTTGGTTTAGTTTATAACTGGATCTCCAGGATAAAAATACAGATTTAAGACCAAGCTTGCAATAGAAGAGATTGTTTGGTTTGACTTGTTTCCTACAGAGGTCAAAGAAGGGCAGGTCTTTTTTATTACAAATCTAAATGCGTATCAAGTGATGTTTAAAATAGGAAAATACTCCAGGAGCTCTGGCCCCTCTGCATAGGTGCAAATCTGTAATTCAGCTGAATTCATACCAGAGCTATATTAACCTGAGTGCAGGTCAGCATGTGGCAGGCAGGACATAAGGGCAGAGTGGGGCAGGAGAAGAGACTTGTTAAACCCTGAACTTGCAACCAGATCTCTGTCAGCGGCTGTTCAAAGCCTGCAGAGACTGCGGGCAAGCTGGGGGCAGGCAAGGCTCTGTGCTGGCACAGGCGGCCGCTGAATCAGGGCCTTGTGCATTGATTTATTTTAGAAAGTGCAGGACACAGTTACTGGACAGCCTAAATATAGCTCTACCAAAATGGAAAAACAATCTGAATTCAGCCAAGCCCCATCAACAAGCGTTCTCACACCTCAGAAGTCAGGACATGCTGCACAATGTGTAAAAGTTGGCTCTTTGTGGGGGCAGCAGAAGGAGGAAAGTGGACGAAGAGGAAGAAAGGACCCCAAGCAGGAGCTGGGTCTCCTCTGCAAACACAGCAGCAGGTAGATGCAAGAGTCTGCAAAGCAGGCTGGCTTCTACCAGAGCAAGAAACAGCAATCCCATAAAGAGAAAAGAAAAAAAAAAAGTAGAGAAAGCAAATGGTAATTACATGTTTCTAGAGCTCTTGTTCTCCAAAACCTTACTCTGAAGCAAGATGTGGAGGAAATCTGGTTTTCACTTGTGTAAGCAGTTCTTGGCCAAATGCCTTCTGCTCCCTCCCCCTTCATTACTTCCCTAGAAATCCCCTTCCTTACTCACACACAAACAAGGCTGTTGCCATAGAAGTCTTTTTGACTCGGTTAAAAAGTGATTCAAGAGGATCACCCGGTGGCTGAACTGGCTTATGCTGAGAGTAAAGCAGGAGAAAGCAGGCTCTCTGGTGGCTGAGGGAGAGCCCTGGCTCTCCTGTTACAGCCTGCCTATCTTGGTCTCTGGTTTTGCTCAGAAAGTGAAGCTGAACAGGAAATTATTGTGCTGCATGACACAGAGAAGTGCATTATGCAGTATTAGGAAGATTATGTTTATGAAATGTTATCTAACTTTAACAGTTAAAACCTTTGGACTTGTTTTCTCAACATCATTTTCATTTTCTGCAGCTGTGTTTTAATGCTCTCCTCCTCCAAAGGAAGGGATCCCCTCTTCTTGCACTAATGCATAAGCTCCATGTCTCCACAGCAGCCCCAGGACCCAGGGAAGGGAAGTCCATGCATGCCAAGCACGTGTGGGAACCATCCCCTTGTGCCTTTTCACTCTTGAACAATGCCAGAGTGGTGAGCCAGGCTCCTGGGCACATGAGAGGCTTCAGGGACCAGTGCAAGGAGTGGGTGGGCGGGCTCATGAAGGAAGAGGTTAAATGGGCCCTTCCTCCAGTGTGTGAAATGTGGTCTCACCTCCTTTATCTTTCAGAAATAGTCTGTAGCAAAGTGATGGCATTACAAGAGGCCCTATCACACCGAGAGTGCAGTATCAAATAATTCATCGCTTTCCAAGAATAAGGCTAAAATAAAGTATACACTACTCAGCACACTGTAAATATTAACAACTTCATAGCCTCTCTGATTAGCCTCCTCTAGCTACCCGTGTGCTGCAGCAGTGGTTCAGCATTGTCATTGCAGATATATGCCCTCCCTCAGGAACATTACCCAAGTTAAGGGTCACTCTTGCTCCAGAGAATTTTCACTTCTCACATGCTTGTTAGAGACAGAAGCTGCCCAGCTCCCAAGGTGCCCCAGCAGTGATCTTGCCCCACTTTCCTTTGCTGCTGCATGGCACTGCCCCAGACATAGCCAGACAAGTACCAGCACAGTGGCTGTGCTGCTGCAGGCACTGAGCAGCTGCAGGCTGCCCCATAGTCCCTCTGTCCATATGTTCCCTCACGGGGTCCCAAATGTCCCTTTGCCAACAGAGTGGCATGGAATAGCACACAACATCCTGCCTTCAATGGGAAGTGAAGGACACAGAGAAATTGTTGGGGTCTGCCCATGGGAACTAGGGGAGGATGACACAGAGGAAGGAGTCAAGCCTGTTGGGGTGGATGGGGATGCCTGGAGAAGGTGGAGGACAACCACATCCTCCCCAGCTCCCCTGGGGGATTGCAGCCAGCTCCTGAGCTCCAGCTGTGGGGTCTGAGAGCTGACCCTGACCTGGGCTGAGCTGTCTGCAGTACCCAAGGTGCTGGGTTACCCTATGAGGAACAGAATGAAATCTATCTCTTGATTAGCTGTTGGTTAATTAGCTGGTTGTACCCTGGTGACAAAGGGGCCCTATAGGAGATGTAGCATCTGGCTGTGCAACTGGAGGCTCTGCTGCAGTGCAGGACATGACACAAGGCAGCACAGGAGGTTTGCACTGGGGTGGGTATTTGCCTCTCCTAGCCTTGGGGCTTAATTTGGTAGCTACAATATTTAGTTGACATATTCTTGTGTTATTTTAAAACACACCCTGAAGTTCAATGCAAACCACTGTCACAGGCCTGAAGTTCAAAGTCAAGACAGGGCTCATGTTGAATTGAGTGTGCATGTGGATCTAATTATTGGGGGGGAGGGGAGGCATTAACAAAATAATCTCTCTCTGCTGAGGCTTATAGAACTCCCAAGACATTGTCTGCAAGAAGTATCTGACATTTTAGGAGTGTTAAGGCTATGGATTTTTCATATTTTTTTACAGCTAAACATGTGGAATGCATACAATATATTTTTCCATCCTAATTAGCATTTTCACTGGCTAAACTGTGCCTGGCCCTGATAGTTCTAAGAGACCCACTGATTCCACATGCCAGGAGGGCTGCCAAGGAAAACAGATACACAAAGACAATGCAATTATGCAGGATTTTAAACAGCTTCCACTTAACCAGTGAATGGTGTAATAGTAGTCTAAAAGCTTCAACCAGCCTTTGATATAAAATTTGACTGTTGAAAGAGAGAGACAGAGAGAGAAGGAGGGAAAAAGCCCAGAACAGACTTTGCAGACTGGGGCTGCATAAAACCTGCAGATCAAACACTCTGAGTGTTACTTGAGTGCCAAGATTTGAACGCAAGAAGAGCTGAACCTCAGTTTGAAAGTTGTTTCCTTCCCAGATGCAAACTCAAAAGATCACCTATCTGATTGGTATTTAATTTGCAATATTGATGCGCCAAGCTGCTCTCACTGACAGTAAATGAGGGAGCAAGGAGCAGAAGATAACTGCCAGCCCATACAGACAGTCACTCACTTCATTTATTACACAGGGAAGTGTGTCCATTCTGCAAATAGAAATGGCATTTTCCTTGCTCAGTGGCACTAAGTGTCTTATTACAGCAGGGCTGTCAGGGCCAGAGACTTACTGACAGCTTGGGATAAAAGTGCCTATGGCTCTAACTCAGTGAAAGCCAGACTGATGCAGATATGGCCACTCATATCTCATTGAAGGACAGAATATACTGCAGTGATGCCAGAAATTCTCAGGCGTTACTTATCTGGGAAATGATGTGGCTGAAAGGGAAAAATAAAAGAATTTTGGCAAGCTGCCCATGTCAAATGTGAAGTGTTTTGCTACCTTCTGGAAGCAAGCAGGGTAATCCTGAGGAGGTACACCTTCCCAGACCTGTTAGGACGGAGCTGGGCTGTCAAACCCAGTCTTTGCCTTTGCTAAGACAGGCCAGAATCTCAAGAGATGAAAAGCAAGAGATACGTGTTCCATCACCCACAACAGCACTTCTCCACGATCAGCTCTCAAACAGCTAATCAAAAAAAGCAAGCACAGGCTGGTCTAAGGCTTGAAACATGAGGTTGCCTTTGTGTGTCACTGTCATGCACCCCTGTATGCTCCAAAGCCTATGGTTTGTTTTTCAGGTGGGGCACTGGAAAAACTATTCCCTGTGATGCTGAGCAGAGCATCATGCCATGAGGTAGCCCTGCAGTGCAGCAGTGCCTTTCTTGGGCCAGAAGCTTTCTACTGGATTTCAAAATACTCAAGACTGAGTCTATCAGGTTCTGTTCTGTCTGAACTGTTCTTCACCTGCTTGCAGCTTTCTTTTACGTTTTTCTTGCTTCATTTAAACGTGGTAGCAAGTTCTCCAAGTGACTGTGTGTGCAAAGTTAGTTTGTTTTACTTTTGTATATTTTTGCATGCTACAACCATAGTTTTACAGGCACTGTATTTATTCTATGCAGAATGAGCTATGTTTGATTAATACAATAATGCAGTGTAGGGCAGACAGGTCTGCTGCAACATCCATGGAGAAGTGGAGACAGAATTAGGCACAGAGAAGCACAGGCGTGGGATGGCGAGAAATGTGGCACAGGCTGGCACTGGTGATCCCAACTGTAAACATGTCTTCTTTCAATAAAATTCAAGTGACATTCAACAGAGTTCAATAAAAGGGAAGCTGGACAAACCTGGTTTTATTAGGGTAAAATGAGAAAAAGAAACAGTACCCAACATATGTAAAAAGCACTCCATATGGTAAATTTCAAAGAAACACAGAGCTGCAGATCAGTGCAGAAAGAGAAAGACATGAAAAAAAGTTAGAAAACTTATGAAAATTACTCCAAGTGAATCCTAGATCAAGAAAGGAAACACCATCAGCCTGAACATCATGATCCTTCTCACAAAGGCCTCCAGATGTTCCTGATTCACTGCAACACTGCCAGCCCCACCAGACTGAGACCATCCACCTCAGGGCATGGAGACGCAGCCTGACATCAGGAAAAGGGGCAGAAATGAGGTGTGCATGAAACAATTTTAACTGCACTGTTATTCTTTCTTCTTCTCTAACAATTAGATATGGACTAGCAGTGATTCTTCAATTATCTTTAGGGTTTCTAGTAGCATAAGGTGAGCCTCTCCTTCACCTGCAAACAAGATTTTTAACATAAAGGTTTCTGAAATTAGTTAAATGTGCACTAAAATGATAGAAAGGCTTTGCACAGGAAAGAGTCTACTGATCTCTGATATTCTGTGGGTTTGTTCTGGCTGTCACAATTCCCATGACTGAGATGTGGTATGGGGTGACTTCTGGTGGTCAGACGAGGCACGGCTGGGAGCTGCAGAGCACAGCGTGTTCCCGGGTGAGGGACAGCTCTTTTGGCAGAGAGTGGCAAGCTTTCTCCCACCAAGAAGAAATTGCTGCCTTCCCAGGAAAGGGAACACAAATTTCCTCTGATCCCATCAAGGAAACAAGAAACATTGGACAGATGAACTGCAACACACCCTGTTTGTGTTAAAATATTAAAGATCAGGCCAGAAATTGCTATAGACAAATTGATTTGGAAGGGCCAAGCTGGATTAATGAGAGGGAGGCTAGCAGAGGACAGTATGTGTATAATTTGTAACTTAAGCCAGACTGCAGTGATATGGAGACACCAGATGTCATACCCTTCATGGATGCATAGAAAACATTTAACATGATTTAACAGGACTATTCGTATCAAGTGATGTTGAAGTTTGTTTTTCACAAGGCCTTTGCTGATAGCATTTTCATTATAGACCTTTCCCATCAAAGTGTTGCCAAAACTCAGTAGGATGAAAATTCTTCTCCATTTTCCCTGTGAAATTAAAACCATTGCAGTTTTGTGGGGCTAATCACACTAGTAGATATCAAGTTTAACACTCTGTAATCGAGTCCTTTTTGTTTTTCCCCATAAATGAGGAAAGACGTATTTGCAGCTTCTGGGTTAAGGCACCTGGGAAACACCAACTGTGAAAAAATAGAGGCTTGGGAGGCCTAGAAGGCCAGTGTGCAGGGCATTATGCAAACTGCATCCCACAGAGTACTGACTACTAGTTCTGTAGTTTACAGATTTTATGAACTCCAGGAGCTACAATGTGTTTTGAAAACCTTGTTTTCGGATGGGCATACCTAGATACCAGATCCAAGTCAGCCTAAGCATCTCAATGGAATTAAACTTACAGACACCATCCAGCTTTGGACCAACAGAATCACAAGACTCTGATGACTCTTTAGATGGGCCAACACTTTCAAAGACCATTACCAATTTTTCAACATCAGATTTTTAGTCTAAAGCTCAGACCTATTGCATCTGCTTTAGAGATACAGAGAAACACTACTCTTTTCTCTGAATACCTTATTTTCTGTGCACACAGATCCCATGCAGGCAAGGCTGATGCTAGAATTAATAGTATGTTAATCATATTAGCGATTACTTTTCAGCATATACTGATGCCATATTTCTGCAGCCAAGTTATCTATAACATGATGGATAATTTTGTCTGCTTCTAATTTTGAAGTAATATGGGGGGGAAAAAAGATTTAATCAGAAGAACCTGACATTATTCTATGGGTTTTTTTCTTGTCATTGCTTTTGTGGTTTAAAAACATTCCCAGTGCCCTGCTTTCAAACTCTTTAAAGAGATTGGTTTGGGTATACCCAAAATTTCCTGTCTCCCTCATTGTGAGTCAGATTCACTCAAAAGATAGGCCAGTTTCCCATTACTTGCCACAGAGACTGGAACACCTGTGCTACCAGCCCAGCACCAGCGCTGCTCTCACAGTGTCCAACCTGGTGCATTGGACAGGGGCCACCAGGCAGGAAAGAGGCTGCTGTTGGAGAATGTCCCTCCTTGAACCTTTCTGAAAAGCAGTTTAACCATGGGACCTGCTGAAGAGCCATATTGCCCTCACCAAGTAGCTGATATCAGGCAGGGAAGGCACAGTGGTTCTCCTGTGCTGGCGGACAGAAGAGATGGGAGGGTGCAGCATCCTGTGGCACTGTCGCAGTCCTTTCACAGGTTGGACTGTGTGCTGTCAAAACAAAGCACTGTGGAATGTTTAGCTGTGGTAATTTCGCTTTCCCGTCCTGGCAAGATAAGTCACAGAGCAGGGTGAGTTCATTATGTTTCATGTTTGTTGATATAAGCAAGACAGAATTAACAAAGGCTGATTTTATTTGGCTGGAAAGGGCTGAAAATCAGCTAATATTAAACACTACTCATGTGAAGCAGGGACATTGGTACTGAAAGAATTATTATGACTTAATGGGAACATTAATAAAGTGTTCATGAATAATACATATTTAATTATTACCTAGATATTGGACGGCTGAAGCTCCAACCTTAGCCCATATTTCTCTGGCAGTATTTGACCTCATCACTAATTTATGGAATTAGAGGCACTAGAAATCTTAGCTGGAGGGAGAATATGAGTAGACTTCAAATATAATCCTTGCCCCATTCACTTACTATTTCTTATTTGCTCGTATAAAGGAGAGTAACAGATAAAATGAAGTCTATGAAAGAAGCACATAAAATGAAGTCTACCCTGTGTCTATGGCCTCCACATACAATGAAATGGACTTCCACAAGCCCAGGCCACGCAGTGTCCATAGGAGCTTGTCAGAAGTGCAGGAGCTGTTTTCCTGTGAGGCTGCAAGTGCCTACAGCACGTCCCCACTACTTCCACATACTGCTGACATGGCCAACAACTTGTGCTGGTTTAGAGGTAAACCAGCAGGAGAAATGAGCTCAACACGAGACAGATTATAAGTCAGAGCTACAATTTAATAATAATATACAGTAAATACACTGACACAAAGGGAAATTGCTTTCAACTCCCAAAACCCAGCAGTATAACCCAGTGCCCTGGGGTACAAACCCAAAGGGGTTTGCTAGCCCTTGTGCTGAGACCTGCGTGGTTCCCCCAAGTCCAAAGCAAAAGGAAATGAAAAACCTGTTGGTGCAGGTGATGGCTGTAGTCTGGTCGAGAGTGGTGGTCTCCTCCTGCTGAGGTCCTGCTGCTCCTCTGGGTCCGACAAGAGGTTCCCAAGGTCTTCTTACCCATCCCTTATGTACCCTCAGGGAGCACCCAGTCCCTCCCCCAGGGGGGGGACTCACACAATGGGTGATTAACTCTGTGAGTCATGGGGTATTTTTGAACTGTTGATGGCCCATTAGCAGCTACGCCCCCTCAGGCTGGGAGTGGAGGTGCTAACGACTCCCTGGGAAGCTGCTGCAAATGGGCCATTGACCTTGGGAATGAATAGAGGGGGTAGAATACACAGCTTTGATCACCCCCACACAGTGACAACTGGTCCCACCTGCTGAGCTAGGACACAACTACATGGTGTCCAGTGGACCAGACAGCAAATTCAGCTCTTCTCCTTTGAATTGTGAGAGTTAAGATTAGGATTAATTTAGAAAACCTCCTACTACCCAGACTTTTCCAAGCACTGGATGGAGGAGGCAGATAACACTGTAACACAGGCTTGTAAAGTGACACTTTACACTGGATTTCTTCCCTCTTTCCCTATTTACTGCTCAGGTAACTATGTCCATTTCCAACACCCCATGCACTTCACGAGTACCTCCTGCACAGCTGCTTCTTGCAGCCATGAAACTACACTTCTAGCAAGGGCATTATTAACACAAGGTACAGCAACACAAACAGATTGCACTGAATGAAGTGAAGGTGTGGATTTACAGTGTCAATATAGCTGCCAGTGGCAACTTCTGAGAGGTGACCTCTTGCCTTGGAGCAAATTTCCCTTAGTGGTTAGGGATTTTTTCACTTACCACAGGTTGTGAATGGGATCTTGCTGTGAAAAACTTGATAAAATGTACATGCACATCCCCACTGTCACTTGTTTGTATAGCTGTACCTTTAGAAATAAGAGGTGCAACCAGAGTAGGGCTTGAAAAGAGCCCTGCTGCTGCCCAAACAATGCTTTCAAAGGACTTTCAAACACTGCTTCATGTGGGATTGTAACTTGTTTTGCCATATGAATCACTGCAGCACCTGTTTCAGCTTGGGTCTGAAGCTGAGTTTATAGTTAAAAACACCATGCAGCTGTAATACAATAACAAAGCAGTTCCTCTGACTAAAACTGGCTGCAGTCCTAGGGTCTTTTGCTGTCTCAGTCACACCCTTCTCTGAAATCTCCTGGGTCGTGCAGCTGACCCAAATGCAGGGACTTTAATGGTTAGTCTATACCAACAAAATGATTTTCCAGACCAGAATGTTTGCAGTTTGATATCTAGATAAAGAGTGACTCATTTTTGACTCATGAGCAATGCCTAACCTTACTGATGTGCCCCTAGCTGGTTTTCAGAAACTGAGCTATCAGGGGAAATATTCATCTGCAAATTCCCAAGCACCATAGATGGCGTCTGGCTGTCACCAGAAGGCCATTACCAAAGGTGCATCCATGGGTCTCTCCTCTGCCATACCCCAAACCACAGAGGCTGTTCAGAGGCTGAAACATCTGCAGCCTTTCTGCTGTACTTGGGCACACACATATGTGACAGTTGCTGGCTCTCTTTCAGCATTTGTGAGCACACAGAGAAGGCAGCCAGTGAGGTCCTGTGTGCACAGCCAGGCACAGCCACCTCACCTCTGCCAAGCAATGCTATGCAGGATTGTGCTTTAATTCAGGATTGGGGTAGGCTAAGCAGAGGCGACATTTTCTGCAGACTGTACATGTTTTCACCAGAATATTTTGAAAGTAGGGAAGCACATGGAAACACATATTTGCAGCAACCCAGTGTGAAACTCCTGTCCAAGACAGGCACTTTCACAGGAACAAAAACAATAACAAAGCTGGATCACTGACATTGTGCAGAAGCCAAATTCCAGCTGATTGTGTTCAAAATGTTAATACTTTCAATATAGTTTTCTTCCTTACCAGTAGGAATAATCCATGTAACTTACGGGAAGGAGATAGTACAACACACAAGAACTTAAGTAATTCTCCTCAGTGCTCAACAATCTCTCTTTAGTAAGCTAGGTGTCTGGTTTTGTCATTAATCCAAACACCACCCCACCTTGCAGTCCACAAGAGTGCCTATGTGCTGCACTAGCTCTACTAGAGCAGCATCCATTTCATGTGATGAAAATCCGCAAGAACAGGTGTTTCTAGGCCAAGCATTCCAGTAAGTGAAATTTATTATTTTAATATTCCTTTCTCCCATTTCTCCATCGAGAGATTTTCCATCACTAAATCAACATGACCCAGACTGCTACAGAAAGACAGAAAACAGGACAAGTGCAGGCTCTCAAGAAATAAAATCGAGTCAAAGAGGTCCTCTGCTATATTGAGTTTTACTACAGGACCAAGATGACTCATGAGAACTACTCTGTGAGGCCAACAAAAGAAGCAGGTACCAAGAAAAGCTTGTTATTAGTGTCAATATGACAAGAATAGGTGGAAATAATCCTGATTTCTACATTAAAGATAGGAATCTGAGGTCCTGCACAGAACAAAATCTGAGACAAACTCTGTGCCTTTATAATCACACTAGTCACAGAAGAGGGCAGGAGGGTTTGAAGGTGAGTATTTCCTTTGTGCTTTGCCCCCTTCTCTGTTCCCAAGGCCAGAAGGATAAGAGCATCACCTATCACTATGTCCACTGGCAATTTCTCACTGCTATAGAAGAGAAAAAACTCGGCAACACTCTGTCTTATGGATGGCCCAAATGTACTTCCTAATGGAGAGGACAGAAATAGCATCTTCAGCCTTCCCACATCATCTATCCATGTGGGAGCCACTAGATCTGCCCCTCCCTGTAAATGCCCCATCCAGCTCTTACATGATACCTGGAAGTGCTTTATTCCCAATAATGCTGAAGAAGAGTAGTGTCTGATGGTATGCAGTGCACAAAACCAGGGTAAAAATATGATCCAGAGGGTTTACAATCTAATTAAAGAATTTAATTCTTTATATACACTGTAAAACTGAAAATCCAGGGTAGGTCCACTTGAAAAACAAAGCAAACCAGATAAATGTGAGCTGTTTCACACTGGGCTATGGGTATATTTGCGTGGAAGACCGAACAAATAAATTAGTGGTTTCTTTTCTGATAATGTAAATACTCCCAAGAACACTGGAAATCCCAGCGAAGTCATCTGGACAGGGCTATAATGCAGTGCAGATGTGAAAGTGCTTGAAGGGAAAGAGGGAGTGTCCAAGCATTTCCCAAGACTCTCCTAACACCCTTAGGACAGTGATCTGTCTCAGTGTTGTTGTTGGCATGGCTTGCTCAGCAGCCATCACATCCCAGCTTCATAATTGAAGCTACAGGCCCAATTCATTAAAAGAAGATTTACTGGTGTTATGAGGTTTTTGTCATAGATCTTGTTTTCATAAATGGGGCTCTATAGTGCATTATGCGTGTGATTTACAGAGGAAAGAAAAAACTGAATTATGCAGAGAAATGCGTGTGAGCGAAGTTCTTGGAGTGAGAATAGTTTAGTATGGAAACAAGACATAGATCTGGAGGAGAAGGAATTCAATCTTATCCTATGTGCAGATGTCCCAGGAGATGTCCCAGCAAGGTGTAACCACAGGGGGGTTATTGTGGTGCTCTGTGCACGACTCTGTTCCTGCTACTGTCCCATGTGCTCTGGCAGCTCCAGGGGAGGTGGTAAGGAACAGCTGCCCCTGCTCTCTGCTCTCTAATGTGGCCTCTCCTGTCTTGAAGAAATGCTTAACTGAGACCCTGTAGGTATCTTCTACACTTGTGACTTTCCAGCCAGACTTGCAAGTACAGCCCAGCATTGTTAGCAGGGGGAGCTCCAGCTGTAATTCAAGAGACATGCTACACTTCTGGGTATGGCATAATAAATAATGCTTAGCAAACAGAGACCTCCTCAGTGTGACCATGGATCATCCCAAAATGGGTGCCATGCTCCCCAGTTGCCTCCCTCTTTTCAATGAGTACAAAGGGAGCCAGGGTGCTTACTGGCTCCAGTCAAGGTGAAGTCCCTCTATGGGTCCTGATTTAAGCCTAATTGCAACTTTCAAGTCCCAGGTGGCTGTGACGTAGAATAGAAACAGCATGGCTATGTCCAGTGCTGTCTGTACTGGTAGAAGCAACACGACTGGATCCAGCTCGGAAAATCCTGAGGACAAACCACAAGTCTTCTAGTTCCCTTCACCTTTACCCCTTTCCTTAAAGAATTTTATGCCTATTAGCCTTTATGTCTAAAGTACAAAACAATTGAGTAAAACATCCCATTCCTTTACGGAACCCTTTAGATTTCTGTTGTTAAAAGAGCAGCTAAATTGTTTTATCAAAAAAGTTTGGAAGCTTCTAATTTTTAAGAGATTTGTCACTCAAAAGTCATAAAAGGCTATAATGTAATTAACAAAGACATTGAGTAATGTAAAGTCTTGTATTGGATCAGAGCTGCTCAAAATCCATGACAACCATGAGTTAACAGACCTATAGAAGTAAACCAGGAAAATAACTGTATGTTTTGATTATGATGCTATGTTATATGTATTTTGCTCTTGCAGTATCTGATACAGTGCAATGACCTACAAGTGACATGCAGCTCTTCCAGAGGGTGTCTTGTGCACAACCAAGTAATTTCCCTGGCCAGATCTTGTGCATATGAACCATTTTCTGGAAGCATTCATTCACATCTTTACAAGTGATTCACTTTGGGATATCATATAGGCCAAAAAAGTTTATTGGCTTTTTAATAAAAAGGAAGTGTGAAGTGAAGCATTTACTGCCTTTAATTTAAGTTGTTCATACTTGTCCAGCAATCAGGTGCTGGTTTCCAGAGGCCCTGCAGGTGTCCAAGTGCACATTGAATTTGACAGCATCTATTGTTTGTGCCAAGGAGTAGATTTTTAAGTAACATTTGGAAATGTTCACAGAAAGGGGTAATTTTGGACTTGTACAATGGGAGTGATCTTGCACAAAACCTGAAGCTAAGTTTTACTTGCCCAGTGGGGGAACAAGGTGCAAACCTATCCTTATGAGTCATCAATTCATTCAACTCCCTCAGTGTCCAAATAGTGCATATTAGATATAGGCTGCTCTCAAATTGCTTTTGACTGAGGAGTTGTCCACTGAGTAATTGTGATTAACCAAAAATATTGTATGCAGTCATAACTACCTTATGGACAGTTCACAAAAGGAAAACAACAAAGAAGATAAACCATTGAAATACAATCTTTTTTGCAAGAAGTTTATTCTATTCTAATCACATGGCAATACTCAGGTATATCTAATCAAACCCCACTGGCAAGCCATCGGCAACAGGACACCAGGAAAATCAGCCTTGATGCCTCCAATCCATGTTTTTCATTTTCAAGCTAAGAACCACATAGTGGAGGGGAAGATGCTGAATTTCAAATGCAGGCTAGTTAACCTGGACAAAGTCCACAGCAGTTGTCCCAAGAATCCACAAATGATGACTGAAAACTGTAGTTTCACAAACCAGTTTCAGGGCTGGGCGTCTTCCATGGTAGAACTGTAGTTAGAGATTAAGAATCCTGCCTAATAACTGGCATTCCAGTCTGTCAGACTCATATTATGGCACATAAAACTTCTTTTAGATGAGCAATCCAAAAGTTGCCAAGATGAGGATTCAAAAGCTAGACGCTATCAGAAATAAAGTCATTATGCTCTGTTTTATCACTTTGAATGACACATTCATGTTATCCTTCTGTGGCAGTCATCACTGTAATGTCTGTCCTCCACAGAAAACTATTATTTTCAAGAGAGATCTTGCCAGAAAATTACTGTTCTGTTTGAAGTGTGTCTCTCCTGACTTTTTAGGGGTTTTAAGCATGACATTTCATCTGTCCAGTGCACAGCTGCCTCTGGCTTTCAGTGGTACCATCCACCTCTTTAAATACTGCTTAAATAAAGTGCTCTGCATTGCCTGTGGACAGAGGGACAAGGACAGTCCATCTTTCTGGGTCAGTACTGTCCTTCCTATCCCCATCCTTCCTTGTTGCAATATGTGCTTCCTTTGCATTTGTGCTCAGAGAAGATGGACTCTGTGAGGTTCTAAAATCACAGTCTAAACGCACGTTGAAAACTGCTCTGATCTTTCAAAGGCTGTTGTTTTGCTTCATGCTCGGCATTACAGTCAGTTCTTTAGTCACATTGTGAGCTCTTTCCAGAGAGTGGAAGAACTGCCACTTATCTCTCCACCCCTCCACCCTTCTCCCAAAAGGGCACTCAAGAAATTCAGACCAAGAGAAAAAAAGAATTTTCATCCTTAACTTGGATCTTGAAAGTAGCTTAAGCTGGATGTCTGTCATGGAAAAATCTCTTGCTGAAACATTTTTAAAAGTTTGGCAAAATCACAAACAAGGAAGACTGCGGTTTTATAAGAAGGAAAACTGTTTAACCCAAATAATGAATAGACTTGCTAGATCTCTCCAAAATAGCACTTCATGTGAGATGGAAAAAGTTTCTTCACGTAGGGTTCAAAGCTAATAAGCTAAGGACTAGTGCTTTATAAAAACTTAGGAGGACCAGAGAGAATCCTCTACAACTTCCTGTAGACATTCACTGAGATTAGACTGACACCAAGAGTTGTACTTAATTAAACCCACAGCCAAAAAGTGATAGGGTCTCTTGGTTAATGTGACTAGCAGTGCCTTCAGATTGAATTGCTAAATTTCTGTTCTACACTAGCAAGTTATAGGACTAATTCATGAACTATAATTGATCATGTATTAAATCAAGGTGAAAACAAATATTCATAAAAATCATCTTCTGTCTTTCTACTACAGAAGGCTTCTTCAGAAATGTTACTGTACATTTGCAGAAAGCCCTGTTTGGAAGAGAAAGGAAAAGCACTACTTTGACACTGCCTGTGTGAGCATTGCCTCTCGTTACCTTTCTTTCTGAGGGCTAAAGTGTGAGAACTAAAACAGTAACTCAAAAAATGTTCTGATTTAGGTACCTAGTGTTAGATAGATATGGCTAAATACTGGTCTCCCAAATTCTGTTTCAAGTTCTTGGCTTTATGCTCCTGTCTATTCTTTAGGATTTCGTTTTCACTGATACGTGTTTTCCCTAAAGCCTTTTGCACTGCAGGAAAGAAGAGCTCCCTAAAGCTGGTTTGTGTAGATATTTGAAACTGACTTACACATTAAAAGACAGACACAGCTGCAATGAAGGCTTTTGATCTTATAAAAAAGAACCTGAGTTTAAAGAACATTCATTTTATGCAAATAAATCTGTGTAGAAAAACAGAATAAGAGAAATCCATGCCCTTTAGAGACCCAGGAAAGCAGCTGGCCTGGCTCTACAGGAAGCAGCCTGCAGGTGCTGGGAACAGGCCAGAGGGTGAGATTCTCAGCTGTCAGACTCAGACTCGGTCTTTGCCACAGCAGGAGCAGGAGGACGTGTCTGAGGAAGCGGTAGTTGTCCCTGGAGAGGTGTTCAGCCCCTCCTGTCTCAAAGTGGTTGAAGGGGGATGTTTGGCTCTTTCCATCTATCACATGCAGATTTCTATATGGCTGAATGTTATGTTTGCCTTTTTCTTGTACAATAAGACTTAATTTGAGAAGTGTTTGTTTGTTTGGAGGGGGTGGCTGGCAGGCTGAGCTCTGACTTTTCTCAGCACAATAAAAAGTCAGATAAATGTTTCTGGAGACCTGCAGAGGAGAGACTGATCTATTACTCATTTGAAACACGAGGAGCTTCTATTTGTAGGACTTGTAACCTTTTCTGTTCATTTCTCACTCTTTTGGTCCTGCTATCATGACTATGGACTTTCTCCCTCTTCAATATCTTTCATATGAATATTCTGCTTTATCATAGGCAGTATTAGAAGGTGAGGGGAGAAGGGGAGACAGAAGGAGTGCAATTGCTATGTGTTTCTTCCCACCCAGTCAGATCAGAAGTGCTCAGCTTTCTCCGTAGTCTGTAACACCAAAGGGATCTGTTATAGGTAAAAAATGTTATGCTGTGCTGTGTGACTTGCAAAGGGCTGGCAATTCCAAGGACTATGTAACAAGCCAAGACTGACATAGTGCAGGTAATGTGATGGCACTGCTGCCTTTTGTGTCACTACAGAGGAAGAGGTGGATCACAGCATCTGCTCATCTCCCAGGAAGGAGATGTGTAGACAGATGGGAAACCAAACATTTTAAGAAAAACAGTTAAAAAACAATTGGAAAACACAATCATAAATATGTAGTGCTAGTACAATGTTTTCCTATCTTCAGATCTCAAAATGCTTCACCACTTTATAAGATGGAAAGTACAAAAAACCCATTGCCATGTTCACCAAACAGGTTTATATCAGAATCAATGGTGAAAAATTACCTCCATGCTACTGGACTCTGTAAATATTTATCTTTCTTTCTCCCAGTTCATCTTATGGCATATTTCAGTACAAATGTCTCTTTCCACACAAGAGAGGTACACTGAGTTCAAAGGCTGGAGAAAAGTGAAGGTAGAGTTGGGATTAAGATGGATTTCAGGGGAAAAAATGGGGTTAATTAGGCAACATCTCTTTCAAACTATGAGAAAAAATGCCTAAGTGATGGATGAGGCTAATGAGCAGCTGAACAATTAATTGTTCCAGTTAGTGGGTGTTCCCAGTCATCCTGCAACCCAGCTCCCCAGGAAAGAAATGCCAAGACAGAGCTTTCCTCCTTAAGTCCCAAGCTAACATGCCTAATCCCTTCCCAGCTATTCTTTAGCCATCTCAACCAATTAACAATGAAAAACAAAGCCAACCTCCATAGACTTTTTCCCTCTCAAACTATTTTCCATATAAGTGTGGAATGTCAAATTTGCCTATGCTGGGTCTGAAATCCTAGGACTGGGATGAGGCAGTTCAGTTGTGGTATCAAACAGGATTGTGAGTTACGTGTTTGGGACTGGAATATGGGATGGTTGGCATGAAAAAGACTATGGAGCACTAGCTGCTAGGGTTTGGTAAGTGGGAAGAAACTGTGGTTAATGCAATTTGAAAACAGTATCTTATTGCTCTGCTTCCATGAGAACCATCACTGGAATAAACACCAGGCCTTTTGAAATATTCATTAAAAAGACAAGATTCTCCCTAACCAGAAGAGCTCAGCCACTTGGAATATTTAAACCCAGCCTCGTAATTTGGGTATGTACCAGGCAGAGCAGAGAATGTGGCTGCCATGCACTGGCTTTTATCCCCCTTTATTTTCCCCCTCACATTTTTAGGCTATTTCTCAGTCTTTCCTTCTAAAAGTATCCTGTTTTGTATATAACAAAATTGTCTATGGTAAGACCAGGAGAAAGTGTGTCTGTATTGGCTATTAGTCAGTGTAAACTGATTACTGGCATTCCAGTTTAAAAAGAGGAAGGAATTAAAAACACAGAGTTTTGGCCAGAGTGCATGGTGTAAATGAGAACAAACTGGGCATGACACCGAGGACAGGGACAAATGGCAACAGGAGAGAAGTAGGATGTTCTGAAGGGGTTTACTGAAGAGTCAAATGTTGATGATGTTGTTTTGGCCAAAGTGAGACTAGAGGTGTTACGTTCAGAATGAACAGCACAAGTCAGTGAAGTACACACAGATGTTTTCAAAGGTCAGTGGTAGCTGGTGAATGTGGTGACACTGCTGAGTAATTTCACATGTGTTTTTTGATCACTTCCTAATCCTGAGAAATCCTCTTATAGAGGTTTTGGGTCCCCCTGCCTTTGGGGAAGCTGCTGAAGCAGAAGCCACATGCCTCAGGGGTGCTGGAGGGACAGACTGACTGATGGTAGTAGAGGGATTACTCACCTAGAAGAGCAACACTAGGCCAGGTGCTGTAATGGGTGTCACTGTAGACCTGATGGGAGCTGCTGAGGTCAGGTAGGCCTATCCTAAGAAGAGTCACAATTAAAATGGTATCAGGACAGACATATATTAATGCATATTGCATAGGTAAACCCAAAGAAGCGTGAGCTCTAGTGAAAGGTTTTCTGAATGTTTTGTCTCTTTCCAGGTCTGCCAAAGGATGCTTCTAACTGCATGTCATAGCACCAGCTAGAGCAACAAGCCAACACACCTAATATACCTGGCATTCCTACTCTTGTCTCCCACCAGCTCTTCTGCCCCTTCATCCAGGCTCCACTCAACAGCACTTGCAGCCCACCAGCTCCCACCTATCCCATCTGCCTCCTGCTCCACCCTATCCCCGAATGTTCCCACTAAATCCCACTGCCGTGCCACAGCCTGTTTGCGCTCTCGGTGCTCACAGCCGCTCACCGCCGGCAGCGCTGCCCGTCCCTGCCCGCAGGTGGCGCTGCTGCTGCGCCCCGAGCCCACCGGCCGCCTTCTCCGTCACACGAGAACGGCGGTGAAAACTGACCAGAAGCGAAATAATTTTTCACTGACGGTCATTTCTTCCGCGGAAAACAAACAAAAAAGCGACCAGTCGCGGCGTCAGGCCCGAGGGCAACGTTACCACAGAGGAGCGACCTGTGGCCGCCCGGACACAGCGCTGGCACCAAACGGCGCCCGCCCGGTGCGGGAAACCTCGTGGGTTGGGGCAGAGGGTCGGGGCAGCGGGGCACCCCATGACTAAGATGTCACGGTGCTAAGGCAGGCACATTTCATAGCCCGTGACTTTTGCCTCGATCACGTCTGCATCCTGGAGGATGAAGAGTCCTCGGGGAGTACGTGGGGAAGGAGGTGTGCCGCTGCCTTCCCAGGGGTTTCCGCTGAAGGGCACAGTCAAACCCGGCGGTCGGAACGATCGTGGTTAGGAACAGCCTGCAAAGGGGACACACAAGTCAGCGGCCACACTGCGGCGAAGTGTGTGGCTGACGGAAGATCAGAGGTCAGCTGCAGCCATTTCAAACAAGCAGCTTCGGTTTTTTCGTGCCCTGCCAGCACATAATTGAGTTTTTTGTTTCCCTCCTCAGCTCGATCTCTTTGCTTCACAGCTCAACAGCTTCAACTTCAGTTATTTATACGGTTCAAATGTACCGACACTGCCTAAAAAAATCCTCAGGGCAGAGTTTTAGGAAATTAGTCAGAAATCTTAGAAACTGAGTCACTGGGGATGGGTTGAACTTCGCTTTTTTTCTCCCAGCTGCCTGCTGTGTGTTTGTCAGATAGGGACTGAACTAAGAAAGGGTCTTGGAGTTCAAACGCCTTCCCTCCTGCAGCGAGGTGGAGCATGGCACAGGATGCAGCTTATCACAGATAACAGCTGTATGTATCAGGGGTCTCCACTTCCCTCTCCCATGCTGCTTGCTTGGCTCCCTGCCTCTCCAGCGGAGAGGGGAGAGAGGCTGGGGTAGGGTAGGGTACAGTTTTCAGATCCATTGCCATCTCCTTAGCCAGCTAAAGTCAGTGTCTCAGAGCACATCCTGCTGATGCAAGAGCACAGGGCAGTTCCTATCTCAGGGGGAAGGAGAATAAAAAAGAAATAAATCTTTTTTTCTGTAGGAGCCATTGGTTACGCCTTTCAACCCTACCTAGGTGAAACGTGGACCCATATTACAAAACTATACTGCTTCACTCACATAGCTAAAGCACTGTAATTTCTAAGCTGTCAACAAAACTGTACAGATATAAATGCAGTCCCCAACAATTACCAAATACTAAGCTTGATCTGGAATAGTCACTCCACACCTGTAGAGCTGTGTGCACACGAGGCTTTGGGGGGGGTTGAAAGGTTGAGGGTTGGGGGAATATTCAGGTACTCAGATTAAAACAATGAAAAATAACTTTTGGGGTAGGGGAAAAAGTGAGTTTCAAAGACCATTTCAGAAGGTTTGAAATCAATCCACAATTGTTTTATTATTCCTACTTCTCTCAAATACTCTTTCTAAGTCTTATAAAAAAATTATACCACAATTATTAAAACACCAATGCCATATTGCCAATAACATTTGGATAATAAAAATACAGTAAAAGGTACAAGATTCTCAGTGAACATTGCCTTATTGCAGGAGTTGACAACATTCACGAATTTTGTTTTTCACTTCTCCGGGGGAATGAAGGATGATTTTTACATAAGGAATGCTTCAGTTTAAAATCTGTCCCAGGAACTTGGTGGCCTCTGTTTGACTGTCCTGACTCACTTCCCTGCAGTGACTGTGACTCTTGTGGGCAGGGGAAAGGAGCTTGTATTTTTGGCATGGTGCTGATATCCTTTAGGGGACCTTTGGCTGAAGTGATGGAATTGTATGAGAGCTGTGTAGGGTAAAGGATGATGTTGAAGGAACATGGAGGTGTATCTGCACTGAAAGAGAGAAGAAGCTGAAAAGCAATGCCCAAGTTAAAAATGTTTTGTGGGTAGTTTTCATCCTCAGGCATTCAAGAGGAGGTTGAGAAGGGAAGGAAATAAGAAAAGCAGCATATCATGAACTGAAGAGAGCAGTGACATTTTACAGCAGCCGAAGATCCCCTCCACAGTGTTTGTACTCCTTTCATGTGGCGTTATCAGAGCGCTTTGCAAGAGTTTATTATCATGTTCTCCCAGACAGCAAGCAGACAGCCATCCTGTGACCCACATCCTGAGTTTTACAGCCCTCCTTGTCCTGTGCCATCTGGGGTATTTATAGTGTGACCCACCACTGGGAGAGGAGAGGACTTCCTTTATATTCTAAACATTATGCTACAATAATAATGAGAAACTGGGACAAATGACAAGCTTTCCTGCCCACAAAATGTCATAACCCTGCCACTTCAAATGACGTGAGCTGGCTAGGTCATCATGCTCTCTGCTCAGTGGGTTTCAGGTTACTGGATGTTGTTGCTCCTATGGTGAAACCCAGGCTAAAGGCTGTACCTGAGGCAGTACATGGAATGAAAGTCTAAATACTCTGCAGACTAAATGGAGTAGGAAAGGTGTAAGAGGAGAAGCTGAAGCTCCCCGGTTAAGAAAACATCTGTCCACCTAGACTTTCCAAGGACTGGCTATTAAATTAATGGCTATCCTGTAAATACACTGCTATAGAGCTGCACTATAGTACCTCAGAGATTTTAGGGTTTTTTCTTTTTTTTTTTTGTCAACATTTGCCATAATCTCATTTATTATTACAATAAGTGATCTTTTAAGAGGTAAAAGGAGGGAATTGGCTTCCTTCCTTTCTGCATCATCTCCTGAGGTATCACACTTTTGCAGGCTGTCATTGGCACCTCGCTGTATAAATGGTGCAAAGTGATTCCCCAGGAGGCCAAGAGAGAGAGATAACAGCTTTAATTGAACCTGGTAACATGCCATTGTTACCCAGAAAGGTTAAATAAAGGGGCTGAGAGGTCAGTGGGACAGATAAAGAAGATGAGGTGTGTGTAGAGTAAGATAAGAATTGAGGGTCTTATGTGATTAGCCAAGGGTCAGGCATGTGTGTGTTAGTGTGGCAAAGGGTGAGCTGGTGGCTCTTCAACTAGTGCTGGAGAAGGGGTGAAGTGAAGCCCTGTAGCTGGGAGGGGTTTTGATTGACTTGTCAAGAAACCTTCTGAGTGAGAGCCGAGCAGCATCTGCTCACCCTTAGACACCACTGCACTTTCCACTGACTTGTTTTGCAGACCAGGGTGGGCCTGGGCACCTACAGATTTGTCTGGAGGGAGCACAGAACTGTGTTGTCTAGCTCCTGTCCCTGTCCACTGGCAAGAAGCAGAACATCTTCCCACCTGAAGCACACCATGAAAGTGCTGGCCCGGTAACATCCAAGAGCAAAAGTGAGAGGTGGCTCCCTACTGATGCAGGACAGCACCAGCCTTGATACATCTGCCCACCTCTGCAGAGAGGGTGGGTGTGGGAGCAAGTGCAGAAAGGTCTCTGCCCTTATGCCTTCCCCTTTCCTTCAGGGCTATGTGTGTATTCCCCTACATATGGCCAGCCCCGCTCTGAAACATCAGGTCTCAGAGTAACAGGATAGTTGGGGCGTTGGGGACTTTTGCCTTTTGTAGCTGAGAGCAAATGGGCCCATTCAGTTATGAACATGATTACTTCTGGGAAAAGTAATGAACAATTATGTTTGAATTGACACAGGGATCAGAACTAAGATGAAGAGTAGAAAGAATAAAACCCCAATCCATCAACAATTGAAAAGAACTGAACGCTTGCCTTCTCCTATGAGCAGAATTTAAAAAAAAAAAGGAGGAAAATTATTGTCTCGACTTGTTAGGTGAAAGATGGCATTTTGCTGGCCTAGAGATTTTTATGGTTCAAGCAGGTGAGGAAGGAGTTTATAGTGAGATCAGGTTGGCTGGATGATGAAAAGAAAACAAGAGAAAAACTGCCACAATGATTTCCATCTTTAGCCTCCCCAGATCTGTTGGGTCTTTTGTTCCACAGGTTTGTTGGTAGCAGGTGAGAAGTACCAGGATGAATTCATTGCTTCTACACAGCAATACATGTGAACATGACAGTAAAGTCTAACCTCCTTGTCAGCCAGTGACAAAACACAGAGCTGCACATTCTAGCCATGCACAGCCTACACTTCTGCCTCAAAACCCCCCACATTTTTAACATTAACTTGATAATTTAGTTCTCTTGAAGTCCTATCAGCACAGATACAGAGCATGCCATTCTTTACTGCAACATAGCCAAAGTAAACTATCCCAGTGCCATATCAACTTTTGCAAAGGGAGGGGAAAACATTTACATGGAATGGAAAATGCTCTGATACTAGGTTTGCCCAGTGCAGATGGCTGGTTGCCAGGCAGTAAAGAGGGAATCAACTCTCACACAGAGGCAGAACATACCCTATAAGTAGCAAACAAACAGAACACAGCTTGGAAATGAGTGACTTACAGTCTGTGCTGGTCTGAGAAAGTACAGATGTAGAAAACAGTTCTTTAAAGTAAACGCAATTTCTGTACCCGATGCTGTAACAGGCCAGCCATGATGCCACGTTTGGAAGTAGCAGTCCCCTGGAGAATACTGCAGCCTTTTAACACTTCACTAATACATTTATCTTTCTAGAAGGCAATGCAAACATCAGAGCACATGCTCCATTTTGCCCTGTGATAACAATATCAACAACATCACAGAGGAGTGTACCCATGCAAAACCTTTATTTGGAGAATGTGTTCTCTTGAATAACAGCAACCCTCTGGTTTACACGTAGGCCCAGAAACACTATTTGCATTGTGCAGAGAAAAATACAAAGACAATTCTTAAAACACATTCATCTTCTGATATAACATAAAGAGTATTACAATTGCTTACCCTTATTTCCTCTATTTTTATGCCGCTAAATCTGTCTATGGGCTAGTTAGAGAAGAAAACCAAGGCAATGACATAGTATTAGTTTTGGAGATAGGCCACGGTATCCTGAAAGTCAATGTGGAGAAATATCTGTATTGTATAAGGAGAGACACATGGATACTGATACACTGTCTAGCACATATTATCTCCTGTTTTCCTTCTGGGCCAGGAATGGCTTTCAGAATGGTTCTGATTATTTCCTCTGCTGGTCCAGAGCTCTAAAAAGGCTGAGATTGTGGCTGTTAAGGGTAGAAAGTTCCTCCTTCATTTTATAATCTGTATGTTATTGTGGTTTCTCTTGGCTGGGAAATTTCATTTTTATTTCTAATCTCAGCCATGTGTCAGTCAATTCTAACTTAAGTTCCCTTCACCCTCTCCCTGCTGTGCAGCACTGCAAGCCATATTACAAACATATTTTTCAGCATGGGTGGGAAGTAGCATTGTGGTTTTGGGCTTTTCTATTGATATCAGGCTTTTCCTTTTTCTTTGTTTGAAACATTTTTTTCCTTTAAAAATAGAGCTGATGGTAAACAGGTTTCATTTAGTCCACAGGGGGAGGTGGAGTGAACATTTTCATGCAAGTTTGAATAAGAAATCACAATTTCCCAACTTTTCTAATGAACTCAATTATATAGTCATGATCTCATGAAATCTTCACCTTAATTTTTATTTGGATTATGCAGAAGAATAGATTTTTAAATTTTGTGGATTCCACATGTAATTAAATCTTACTCCTTTAAATTAGGGCTGCAGCACTGTGGCTTATTGCCAGTGGAGGGAAATTGGGGGATTGTTTGATCCTAAACCAAGAAAACATCAATGTCTTCCAAAAGAACAGCTTTACTGAAAACATTCAAAAGTCTGACAAACTGTCAATCCTTTCCATTCCTTTTTGCACTGTTTTGTCTATCTTCTTTGAGCTGAAGGCTCCTGCCAAGTAAAGATTCACTTCTCACATATACTTGCCTCTATCAGATTTTGAATCTGAGCAAAAGGGACCACTAAGCAATTGCAAGAACTTTTGCCATTTAAAATGCAAGAACATTTCATTTCTACTTTTTTCCCAATCATTCCACTGTTTTTTCCTTTGAAAATGGGCAGTGAAGAAGATGCCAACATTCTAACCCCAAGAGAAGGTTGAGCACTAAAACCAACATTCAGCTGGCTGTCCATACGGCCAACGCAGCAGAATGTTAACCCTAGGTATTTATATTGATTTATTATATTAAACAGAAATATTTTACTAAATTCCAATATTTATCTGTAAATAAGCTTGATGGGACTGGTTATTTTTTAGGGCTGAGAGATTAATTCTATGGTGTTACCACTTTAACCATATGCTGTCCTTCCTGTTCTTCCAGAGTCATTGAATGTTGCAGTACATAGACCTAGCTCCCAACATCAGGAGCTGAGTCAAGGAAACTTGATGGTTTTCATACATGATACTGTTTGCAATAAACACAAACCTGTGGTATGAAATACAACAGCCCTTCCTATGCCCGGGGAAGGTTTGTTGAGTTACTAACTGTCGAGTGATGCTTGGTCAGGTGTATGGTATCCCTGGGCATTTCCACCACCGGAGGTCTCGGGTCACGCAGAGGCATTTTCCTCCTTTGCCTTCCTGTCCCTCCCGCCTCCTGTAGTTGTGGTGACGGTGGGATTTGAAACACTGAAGAGCTCTGCTCAGACCGCATTTTGTCTAGTTCCAGACGCCTCTAGCAAGAAGGCTGGAGTGCAGTCCGCAAACAGCGGCTCTTCGGGGACACCCCGTTCCCGCTGGCGCTCGGGAGCCGCCGGAGGGAGCGCTGCCCGCCCCAGCACCGCCCCGGGCACAGCGCGGCCGCCTCCGCTCCCGCTGCCGCCCCGATCCGCCATGCCCGGGCCGCGGGGCTCGGGCCCTTCAGCAGCCCCGGAGTTCACGGGTGACTCCTTTTCCTCAGGGAGAAGATAGGAGCCTGGAACTTTGTGTTCATTGTTTATCTCGCTGCCAACAACCCCTCAGATTGACTGTCCCTTCTGCATTTCAACAGAGTAAGGGGACGGAGACGGCAGGTCCTCTTTAGCTATCCAGCTCCTGAGGAGAGTCTCTCAATTAAATATTTTTTAAAAATGTGTAAATCAGGCAGGTTTGTGGGCTTTTTTTAACATGAATTTCTGGGAATGCTCGTGAAACCAGTAACTTTCCCTGACTCCAGCTTCCACAGCTGCTGCAGCACAGCAGCAGCACGAGCTGGATACACAGCAGCTTCTAAAAGCTTCTGAGGTTCTAGCTCTGCTCTTCCTCCTGCAAATAAAGTTCCTCACTTTTCACTGATGCATTGCAGGAGGCACTGGAAGCAGCCTGCAGCATCCCCCACCTCTGCAGCCTCTCAGCCCTGAGCTCCTGCTCTCGCCATCTCCAGTGGCAGCTGCTGCCATGACAGTTTTATGCACCCCTGAGACAGGAACTGGAAGTCACCATTCACTGTTTTTTAACCACATCTGGTGTAAAAGGGGCTTTCTGTTCACTGCTGTTTGCAAATTGGCGAAGGGTTTCTGGAAAAGTGGTTCGGCTCCAGTACCACCCAGCCCACTCTTATAGCTGGTATGTACTCATGGCATAGGCACTGTCGAAACACGGAGGCACAATCATTCAAGAAACTGTGCCCCATGTATTTCTCAGCTGTTTGCATCATAGTATCAAATGAAACTACCAGTGTTGTTAGAGGAATACACCATTTTTAAAGCAGCGCTTACTCTACTCTTTCATCCACTGGTCAGGCACATACTGCTGCAAAACAAAGCTTACCCACTGTTTAGGTTTTAATTTCTTATTCCTGGCCAATAAAAGCTTCCCTGCAATATTTTTGCCATTTAAAAAAAATTGGCTGTTTATGTGTATTGAAAAAGTAATTACTTGAAATGACTGATGGAACAGATAAGTTGCAGAATCAATTACCCACCCCAGCAGAAGAAAATAAAATGCACAGAAAACATTTGTTCCACAGACACATGAACAGAGGGTAGCAGGACTGGTTATATGGGACAACTTACAGTTCTCCAGAAGTCAAGGCTAAATTAAAACTTTGAATTAATTGCTAGGTATCTCAGTGTGACTGGTTAGTGGGACGATGAGAGCTGAAGAAGTTCTTTCAGAATTGGTTTTTATGGGGAGGATTCTGGCCAGGGGTATCAGTGGGACAGGGAGGGGAGGGCAAAACATGTTTTGTAGCTATTTACAAGCCCCCAGATGTCCTAGATGGTGATGAAGAAAGGTGAATATAGTAAGAGGGGTAGGAACAGTTTGGCAACAAGTATTGCTACACAGCATGCACACGAGTTAATAAAATAAATTACACACCACATTTTCTTTTTAAGCAAGCTTTAAATAGTCCATATGTAACAGAATCATGTGTTACAGACATGAAATTCTTGCTGCCAAAACACAGGATGAGTGTTTTTCCCCATCGTTCTTTCCAAATTACAGACTTAGGAAAAAAATACTTCAAGAAATTAGAAGACTTTAAAAAATAAAATTATGCTAAAAACCAGCAAAGGCCAGTAGAATAGACTGGTGAAGCATGTGAACAAGTCATCAGAAGAATGTTAGTACACAGGTACTTAAAAAAAACATACAGTAATGGACATAAAGGCTTTTAAGACACAGGTACTAAGCAGGCTAATTTAGGATCAAAGGGCAGAATGCATAGGCTTTATTATAAATTCTGTAATTCATGCAGTTGTATGTGCAGATAAAATACATTTAAAGCCATGTATTTAAATGCTGTCCAAGAAGACACCTGAACTTCTGCCCAGCAACACCTGTAGACTTCAGGCAAGAATTAAACCCAGTCTTGCTTCTTTTTGTACACTGGCCTAATCCAAATTATAATCTGTAAAAGGAAAAAAAGTATTAGGAAGAAAGCAGGTACTTTATCTGAGCCACTCAGCAACACTGGGACAAAGATCCAAACCCACATTTTGGTAATCACTGTCCCAGGAATGGAATGGCAGCAACATCAGCCTGGACAGTTCTCAGCTGTGTTTCAGAAAGTGAATCCAAGAAGAAAGATCCAAGGGTTGAGTGGGAAAAAAATAGAAATTAACCCTGCAGTACATACATACATACATAGATGGCTTTTTTCAGAAAAAATAAGGTAGCACTACTGAGTAAGTGGCAATATGGTGTGTGCATTAAGCTATGCAAGTGAAATCTGCTTGGGGCACCTTCACTCAGAGGAATAAGTCTTCTTAAAATACAATAATAATAATAATAATAATAATACTTCTTTATACTTGCCACTTGTTAGCAATTGTTTACATCGTAGAAAAATAGATAGTATTCTGTAACAAGAAATATAGTTACTTTGTTAAAATGGGCTATTTTAAACCAGCTACTATTCTTTTATATAAAGAATTTCTAAACAGCAAAACAAAAATAGGTAATACTGAGTGCAAAACAGCCAGTGGTATACTTTGCATTGGTTTGAAACACTAGTTGCCAGATACTAAAATTACACGTTCTGTACACTGTACTACAAAACTCTTCCATCTTTTAGAAGCTTTTGGGTTTTTGTTTTTCTTCTCTCTAGGTGGCAAGGAAGTATTTAATCCGAGTAAATTCAAACTCTGGAAGTCAGAAATAACTTCACAATCAGTCTTTGCTACCATTCTTTCACATTCCTTCCCCCAGGCAGTGCAGCAGCACTTTCTACTTATGGCCAAAAATCCCTTAAGTTAAACAAAGTGTAGAATGTACTTAGAAGTTTAGCTTACAGATTCACATTCTTTTAAAAATCATTTCACTAATCTCACACGTTTACATTTACACCAATGTAACATCTCACTTTATACATTTCACCATCCCTGCTGAAGACTGAAATAGTTCAGATGAAAACTCTTTGCCAATAGTAGGTATTGTCTTAGATGCTACAAAGCCAGATGGTTCCAATGTCAAAGTCAAATTTTTCTGTGGTTTCTGCAACAGATTCAGATATGAAGAGCTAATTCCTAGTGGCAGTGGTAAAGGCATTATCAGTACACCACGAACATCACAAATGAAGATAACTTCCAAACATTAAAGAACAAAAATCAAACAAAAAGCACCCAGAAAAAAACCAGTGAAACATTCTTAGTAGAGCAGAAATTTCTCTCTTCTCCTCTTTGTTAATCTCACACCTTTTCAACTTTGGTGGGGTCATAGGTATCTGAAAAAAACCAAGAAAACACTATTAATAATGTATTGTGAAATCTATTCAATACTGCTAGCTACGGAAATGAGATATCCTTTAGTTTTTATTTTAAAAAAGAAGCTGATAATGGACTTGCCACCTTAAGATACATACCACATTCCTGACGCAAATCTGTATTTGTATCAGTGTAATTTGGGAACAACTTTGATCAAATGCATGGAGATAGAATTTGGGAGGCCTTGGGTAGGTAGGAACAAGCACACTGAATGCTAAGTGCTTCCTTCTAGTTTTCAAGTGCTTGGCATGGAGAAACAGACTTAAGATTTGCTCCCTGTTGTACTGAACGCTAAGGACCAGTAAATGGTTTAAACATTCCCGCAGGGTGTTTAAGGCTGGCTGAAGGAGTGATTATGCCTTGCAGTCATCAGGATCTTTTTGGCTGATTGCAAATCCTTGGTTTCAGATTAATTCAACAGAAAACAGGAAATCACAGCTGTGTTGCATCACTATGGTTAGGCTGAAAAACTGCAGGTCATGTTTCAAACCTTATTCACTAAATCACTGGACTGGCTTACTAACACTGTACTTCATTTTCAGCCTATCTCCTCCCAGTTCACAGGACATACCACACATTGGCTTTCCTTTTCCCAAATCCCTGAAAACACTCTTCTATCAGATTTTTTAATTGGATTTATCCCAACCTTGGCCATGAAGTGAGTAGACACAAGCCTTTTCATTCACCCTTGTGACTCTGGGATAGGATTGCAGTGAAAAGGCTTTGCTTGTGAGGTCAGCCTGCCCGGTGACATCACGCAAATGCTTGACTTACCCTTGGGATGCACAGTCATGGCACGGAGGAAGAACAGCTACCTATGGAAGAGTCTGTACGCACAGAAGGGCCCGGACAAACCGGCACTGCAGCCTGTGCTGCCGCGTGCTACTTGCTGCTCTTATGCAACTTCAATGTCTGCGCTAACCTTAAACGTCCCTCCCGTGGGCTGTACTCCCACAGCGCTTGCATTTAAACAGTTGAGCATGAAAACAGTTCCACATATAAATATCGCACTTTGGAGTAAAACATTCATCCTTAGGACTTTCATGTTGATGTGAGTGAATGTCTTCATTCAAACAAGCATAAAAATCCTCAAGGGAAATTTTTGCTTCTGTGTGCAAGTGTCCATCTGCAGCATTCACACTCATGTCAAGGGGGACTGGCTAAGAAAGGACTTCGGGATTTGGCCCCAGTGGGTGGATTCCTGGTGCAGAATCCTTTATCACAGCTCTTGCCCACTCTCTTCAAATTGCTAGGCTGGCCAAGAAAGGTGTCTGTGCCAGCAACACCAATCATTTCAGAATTGTTTATCACTGCTAAGCGTCTTCTGCTATTTCCAAACAGACACCACACATGAATGCAAAAAATCAACAGGAAAAAAGTTTTTGAGGACTAGGGCACTCCAGGATAATGCTGCATCTTTCTAAGCTTAATGCACAGATGGTGTGGGAAGATGCCTCTAAAGCAGTAACATTTTTTCAACTGTAAATATTTTGACATCCAAACTGCTAGAACATACAAAAATTCTGAACTATTCTGTGACAGGTTGACCTAAGAACAAAAATGGATTTACGTTTCAGAAACTTCATTTTCCTAAGGCCAGTCATATTCACATTAGAATTCCCCACAAAATTGCAGGTGCTTATTGTTTCAGGGAGTGGCGAGACAGGGGTAGGAGTGGGGAGGGAGGGATGAAATCAGGCTACTAGACATGAAACTTTTGAATGGCTCAGTTTATTACCTGAAAGCTTAGTCATGTTCTCAGCACCTAAACAAGGACACAAAAGTGTGAATACTGCCAGGCTTCTGAGGGGGACAGACAGTGGAGTTCTAGCACTGATACAGAAATGTTTATTCAACATTTGGTTAAGCTCATTCAAAATGCTTTCTACAGAAACAAAGCCAGATTAGCAGCCTCATGTCTTCAAACAGCAAAGGAGAAAAGACATCCAAAGCATTTGGGAACACTTGGAGTTGTTCTTCCAATGGCAGTATTTGCATAGTAAGATGAGCTTCTTGCACCGAGTTTTGGCAGAGCTCTTACTCTGAGATGACTGTTCATCTGCCAAGCTACATTATGCATGTGAAAGCCTGTTTCTGCTAAGGGCTCCAGCCTCTGCGACAGGACCAGCCTGCAATTATAAGACTAACCCTATCTCGTTTTAAATAGAATGGCCTTTTAGAATGGAATATTTGCTCTTTAAAAGCAATGAATACAATGGTTTTCCAGGATGAATTCTCACTTGGGCTTATCAATGGTACCAGTGGGCTAGCCTGGAAGTTGCAATGAGGTTTAACAGAGGATGACACATTAGGCTTTGTAAAAACATGAATCTTCAATCCTGCCCTGTTAAGGTAAGGTGAGGATTCTGTGGCCATCAATGAATTAGGGCCTCTTTGAATGGGAAGAGGCCAGTGGAGGAGCTGCCTGCCCACCCCAGGTGAGTGTGTGTTACCTTACAGCACTGGATGTGTGCAGCAGGAAGGGACATCCGTGCCATCCAGACACAGGGAGGGCTGTGAGGGAACTGCTGCAATGGGAACACACTGCAGAATACAAGCCTGGCATTGTCAGCAGGAGGGATAAATTTAGACCTAATTTACTGCAGAATAACTCTCCAATAAAATGCACACAATCTGTTTTGATACATCCCTGAAGTCATGTCACCACAACAGTTATTTTCTTCACTCCAGCAGAAACCCCAAGGGAGGAAGGCATATGAAATGCATGTGGGGCATACTAGACCTGATGGGTACAAGAAAGCTGAATTAGCCTGTTTCAAAAATCTGGTCTAGAGAAATACAGTTCAGAGCAGAAAGAGACAAAGATGTGGGATACAGAAAAAAACATGAAGAGAAACGCTTCAAGACTGCAGAAGTCATCAGTACTTTGAACTCATACAAGCATTTTGCTTCAGATGGAAATGCCTAAATCCAGTTTAAAGTATACTTCAATTAATTCCAGTCTCTCTGTACTGAAAAACTGTGAACGGATTTATATTGATGAGGTTTAATGAATAACCTGTGCAGATTTCAAGGTAAAATGTCAGCTGTTATAGAGAGGATGGAAAAAGGAAGGAGGAGATTAATACGAATTTAACAACTTTCACACCATACATTTGCTCACTCCAATTAATTTAATGAACTAGGCAGGTGGCCTGGGAGATTTATCCCTTTACAAAGATCTATGGCAACAACTGATTTTCAGTTGTTCAACACAATGCTGTATGAAAACTGTTTCAGGGGAGAGAACAGCCCATGTTACTTTGGGGATGCATATGGACTACACAAGTTTATATGCTTTCGAGAGATGAAGAACACCAAAAAATAGAAAAAAAAAAAGGTGTTCACTGAAGAAGTCAACTTTCCATTTGACCTGGGGTTAACAGTTATTCTCAGCATCTGATCTGGAAAATATTCACGAGAGAGAGAGAATTTTCCAGGCCCCTGAATGCAGCCACTTCCCAGAGGCTTCTTAGAAGAACATCAGATTTTTATTTTTAGTTTCTTCTGAACTATGATATAGTATGTGTCTATTTAAGTATTAGGGAGGGAAAAAAATTGGCCTGCAAGGAGAGGCTATGATTTAATCACCACGTGTTCCCAAACACTGGCACTAGAGTGACTGTCTTTGAACTTCACTATTTTAGCCTGGCCATTCTCTGAAAAAAATAGACAGAAATGAGACCTTAGGGAGCACTCCAATCTCTGTGAATGAGTTTCAGTATCACAAGTGAGTTTTACAGTAACTATTCCTAAAATGGGATCAGAGAACACTCATCTTTTCCACAAGGAGAGCAAAGTGGGTGGCTCCCAGATGAGGGTAGTACCACCTACAGCCTGTTACTATTTGAGCAGCTTTACGTGGGCATAAGCAAACTGATCATGCCCGTTACATAAGCAAAGAGTACCCATCTGGATTTCCCATAATAGAGTCTTACCTAAAGTAAAATCTCTGTGAATCTTCTTCTTGTCCATTCCAACCAAATGTCCATTTTCACTGAGAGAGATAACACGCTTGGAAACAGCCCCTGAGCTTGCCAGTTTGCTTCCTCTCTCCTCTTGTACCTTCGACAGCTTCTCCTCATCCACCTCCTCTCCCGAGTCTGCACTCTTAATGCTCAGCCGTCTCATCCGGGACACAGAGTCAACTTCTTTCATTCGCACCAAGCGATCCATGGCAGTCCGGCTCGGAGGAGAAGCGAGCTTGCCTTGAAGTGTCTCTATCACTTTTGAGGTGCTCCTCACTCTCTTTTCTGAATGCTGATATACTTGGTGACTTGCTGACTTGCAAACCAAGTTTTGATCCTCACCTTGGCTGGGATGCACATGTTGTTCAAGAATTTGCTCAGTTACCAGTGTTTTAGCACTGGCTTCCTCATCAGTGGTCTGGCATTCATCAGGATATAAAGATCGTCCTCCAGCTCTGACAAAGAGAGCACTCTCTGTCCAGCCACACTTTCGTCTGCCTTCATAAGAATCCTCTTTTTTTCCTTCTTTGTCACTTACTGTGCTCTCCACTGATGATGACTCAAAGTCCCGAGCACCATTTGCAGGCCTAGTGCCTGGGTGGGGCCCAACATGGTCATCTGGAAGGAGAGACTCCACTGCTATATCTATACCTAAAATTCTTGCAGCTCTTGCCTGCAATGACTCATTCACAGGGATTTCCACTGCATTTGCATTTAAAGAGTTGTTAGCACCAGGTTCTGGAGCCACATCAAGTCCCACTGACCTCAAGTCTGGCTCAGAGCACCCTTGGTTCCTCTTCGTTAGTGACAAACGTACTACTGAGCCTCTCTCTAATACTGTATCATTTGTGGGAGTTGCACCTGTGCTCAGTTTAACAAAGTCTAGGTAATTTTGGTCTTCACTCATCTCCTGCAAGACAGGGTTATTGAAAGGATTACTGTGACATGAACTGCTTGAGCTGCTAGACAAAGCTCTCTTGACAGGGCCCACATGAACTGGCTGTTTACTCATTCTGCTCTTAGTTTCCCCTGTCCCCATTTCTGTTATCAGACTTCCATCTGCTGGCCTGACTCCTTCACTGCTCCCTCCTGGATGTGAGGAGCCTTTAGAGCCAACGTGGCCTGGCTTGGCACCATGCTCTGTGCCCATGCTCCAACTTTCAGACTTACTTTTAACTCTTCCTGACCTAAATACAGGCACCTCTGGCATAACCATTTCTGATTTCTCACCATATTTTGGCTCTTGGTTTGATTTCTCATTTCTGGATGCCCTCCTCTGCATAAGGGCACCTGCCTGCAGAGAAGCTGCAGCAGTTTCCAAGTCTTCTTCACTGCTTGTGCTCTCCTCCTGCTCTTGCAGCTCCTTGTTAAAACTTTCTAGCTCACTTATTGCATCCCAGGGACGGCGACTTACAGGTTTCAACAGGAACTGCCCAAACAGCTCTTTACTGTTGCAGGGAGCACCTGGTTCTCCCTTAACTACATCTCCCTTGGAAAGAAGACCATTTTCCCTCTCCTGAGTAGGCAGAGGCTGGCTGTGGTGGGCTTTCGGGGAGGGGGCCTGAAGGACTGAGATGGCAGTCCTGGAAAATGCACTGTTACTGGACTGGCTGAGGTACATCTGACCTTTCATACTGTAACTGCTCTGTCTGCAGCCTCTCTCTTCAGAAGGTGATCCACTCTGTTTTGCCCCTGTTGTTGATGCTGTACATCCCAGGAGTTTTGGAGACTGCAGTTTGCTATCAGGCTGCCCAGACTTTGTACTATGTAAAAACTGTGGGCTTTCAGGTTCTTCACTGAAACTGGTCTGTGTCTGCTGGTCTTTGTACTGATCACCTGGCCAGGAGCCAGAATATTTGAGCTCTCTGTGTTTTGTAGGCTGAATAAATCTGAGGTCATTCATTTGTTTGAACTCTTCTGGTCTCCACAGCTCTTGTTTTTGTAACTCATTTTTATTGGTCATGCTTCCTGTAAGTGCTTGTAACTCCAAGTCCGTTGAAGACATACTTAAGAGACTTTGTTCTTGCAAAGCCCCATTGTTATCAAACCCATTCTTATCAGGGCTCTGGGTTATGTTGTTGTTCCTATCTGTATCTGGCAGACTGGATTCTGATTTAACTGGGATAGAGACCAAACAAAATATAGTTTCATTCATTTTTTTCTTTGAACTCCTTTTGCTCTGCATCCCAGTTCCAGGTTCAAACTTTTTCACTTTTGTAACAATCTCACAGGTGCTGTCCATATGTGAATTTCTTACAGAAACTTTGCTTTTTGCGCACTCTGTGGTAGTTTCATTATGGGGGCTGTGATTAGTTGCACTACAATTGTCTCTTTGGTCTGGCAAGGCACAATTTTCCTGATCTCGGATGGATGGTGCCAACCATCTGTTGCTATGAGTGGAGCTGTCAGAAGTTCTTTCTCCCTTTGCAGAACTGGACAAGTTTGATGCATTCACAAAGGCACTGTTGTACTGTACTTCAAGATTTCTCTCTTGCAAAGTACCAGAACTGGGACTACATGCATTTTCAGTGTATTTAGAGCTCTCCTGCAGACCTTCCAGTGGTGCAATTTTAATATGTCGTATCCGAGGATCATCAAAGGGAATATACTGCACAGAACGCAGGTGGTCCGCAGGGCGCCTTGCATGGCTTTGCTTCCCATGAGGAAAATGGTTGTCTTTGCAAGGGTCACCCATCACTTCAAAAGTATTCGTAGCTGGTCGCTGGCAGGGGGCAACCCGCTCTGCAGGACCCTGTGGGTCGCTGCTGGCGCACGTGTTGGTGTTAGGCACTTCATTGGGGGAACGAGGGGTCACGGTTTGGTGAGGTGGGGATTTGTATGAAGGAGGAGGTACGTACACGGGGGGCTCCAAACCAGAGTCTGGAATGCAAACATCTTGTCTTGGCTCATTAACTTTGGCTAAGTAGGACATGGGTTCATCTTTCCGGTGGTGGTCCTGGAAACCCACGGTTTCTGCAGGTGCCCCAGTCTGACGCCGCTGCAGTTCGCAGGATGGAGGCTTGAGAGGCCTCCCATACTTGGGTTTCACCAAGGGAAGGAAATGGCCTCCCGTTCCATGGTGCTTGGCTGGTTCCACACTCAGTCTGTTTGGGGGATAGGAAGGGGTTTTAATTACGCTGAGTGAGCTGTTACTGTTGGTCAGGGGGGGCATTTCCACGCACCTCATGCTCTCGGGTGAAAGGACCCTTGGCAGCGACTGCGATTTCCCCTTGCTGTGGGTGCTGAGTACGTTGTCTCCCAGGGTCAGTGAATACAGCTCTTGAAGCAGCTTCTCCCTGTCACCTTCGGACATTTGCCTCCCTACCTTTTTTGGCTGGCTCCAGCTTTCCATTCCTAGATTTTGCCATTTGCAGTCACTGGGCACTTCACAGCTCTCCTGCAAGCCACTTCTTCTGACATACCCTGCGCCTGTTCCCACCTGCAGCTGATTCTCCTTGGGGTGCCGGGATGCCCCCAGGGCTGCAGCCAAGCTTTTCATTTCCACACTGGCTTTCTGGGAATAGCCTAATAGCACACTGAAGTCCTGTCCTCGTCTTCTCCAGTAGGCGAGATCTTTGTCAGTCTTGGGCTGGGAAGACCGTGCTAAATGAGGCCTGTCATAAACCCTGAAAGAAAATACAGTGTCAGAGGCAGTGTGCACAAGTTCCCTTCCTTTTTTGTATGGATAAGGTCACTAGGAGGTCAAATGATGAGTTATGCCAATGGGGTTTATGTAATCTATTTGCAACCAGATGACTATGATTTTAATGAGAGGCTTTAAAAGTCAGTCATTAACACGAGTAAAGGAAGGGACAGAAGCTCTTTTGACAAGTTAGCTATGCAAAGCTGTTAGAAAGAAAGACAAATGCACACAGTTACCTGCGTGCAAAAATGCACAGCCCTTCTTGATGGGACACTAGAAAACTGTCCCTGCCCATGGCAGGGGTCTTGGAACTAGATGATCTTGGAAGTCTCTTTCAACCCAGTCCACTCTCTGATTCTATGATTCCATTCTAAAACCAGAAATGACTGTCCTGAACTTAATTCTGCACCCTGCTAAATCAAAATCTAGAGATGTCAAGGAGGTGACTGAGGTATGCAAGTTTAATAGGATTCCAAGCAGCACAGGTAGGGAGTACAGGTAGACAGCTAATTCACAAGATTTCTTCAGATACATTCTGTCAGAAACAGATAATTTGCATCCTAGTATAAGTGCTGAAATTAAACATGCCATTTCCAGAATTGATTCTTGTTCATCTTTCTATGGGAACAAATTTCTTCACAGTGCTTTGGATTAAATGACATGTCACAACAATGCTAATACATCAATACAATTCTGAATAAGATGGAACCAATATTCAAAATGTAAAATACCTCAAAAGAAGTATAAAATTTTTAAATAAAGAGGGACTAACTCCAGCTATCTATTACTGAAATATGAAAGACATTGGACATTTTATTGCAGATCAGAAATTCAAAACACAGATTTACATGAACAGAATAGGTTCCTTGTGTATTCTGAACAGAGTGTAAACTGTTTTATACATTACTGCAGACCAAAATTGGTACCTTTTAATAAATAATTAATTTTCTACTTGAATTGCATTCTGCTATTCTTGTACTTAAGGTGTCCAACAACATAACTGCCTTTACACTGTGTGGCTGCCACCAGCATAAGACTGGAAAGAAAAATCAAAATTGACAGAAATAGGACAAGTATGTAGTTAGAATTCAAGAATTTCTTTCTTTTCTCTTCACCTCAAGGTATATAAACAGTGTCATCTGGCTCTTTTTTTACTGAAAACAATGATCTATTCAAATAGGAGTTTGTAAAGACATAATACAAGTCAAAATTCAGATTGAAATTAAGCCATCCAGATCCACAGCAATTTTTTTAATGTATGTTAACTTCATCCTGTGAGTCTAAAAGTTTAAAAACCAAACTGGGATAAGGACCATCTTGTTCATATTAATTCAACTGGATTAAAACTGAACATCTGAACAAAATATTCTGCCACTGAAGCACGAAATACAGTTCGATTGCTGAACTCCAGGAAGTAACAGGCGCCTTCATTAATCAGTGAACTATAACAGGACACCTCCTATATTGGAAATCTGACTGCAGTAACAATGAACATTTCCATGTGGAAACATACAGCTGAACAAATGCTGTCTTCTACCTTTCCACCTCATCCCCATACTGCACCATTTGTATCTGTGTTTACAAAACAGGATGAGAAAGAGGGTCTAGCAATAGTGAGGAGGAAGGGACAGGTTGCTCTTTCTGTTTGATTTCATCCATCATCGTAAAAGGGTCTACAGAAATCGCATGAAGTAGAGAGTCATAGATTCCAGGATCAGAAGAGAACATTACAATTATTTAGTTTGACATCTTGCTCAGTGCAGGCCATCAGACCTCTTTGAAATGATTCCTGCTTTAGTGGTAGCATCTCTTAGAGAAGCATCTAAAAATCTTGATTTTTAAATGTTCAGACAAGTTTTTGCAAAGTTTAATTCACCATTAAAAAAACCCAAATAAAACACAAATTCTTATCAACAGGAAGGTTATTCCTTCATTTATTAAAAGCTGTTTAGAAGATTAAATTTATTTTTAAAGGTTAATAATCAGACTCCAGTAATGAACTTCATAACATGATACAAACCACCATGTAACCTTTACTATGTCATCATTGCAACACGAATGTTGAAAAGACATTTAAAAGAAGGTATTTAGAGCATTTTAAACGTGATATTTTCTAAGACCTTTTCAAAGGGCAGACAGTATCAGTCTCTCTAGCTCTTGGCCAAGGCACTAGAAGTGGTTACACAGACAGCCTCTATCAGAGACCCCGTAAACCTCTGGAAAAGATGACACTGCACTGCATAGTGGGAAGGGGATGCTCCAAGGACTGTGCAGTTTAGTTCCATCCTGAAGCCTCCTTTGCTCCCAGTGTTAGAGATCAGCTCCTTCACACCTGCATACAGGGATGACAAGGAGGCAGGCAGGAGGAAGTGGGGCAGCACAGCACAAGCAATGTTTGTGGCCACAAATGGAGCAGAGAGGACATATAACACTTCTGGGTCTTCCAGTCAATGAAGAGGTGCAAGGAGAAGCTTCCAAGAGCCACTCTAAGTTCAATATGCTTCACTACAGATTCAGCAATGCTACACCTCTGGATGGTGAGTACCAGTCATGGGGCAGTCTGCAACCATGACGTATCATCAATGAAAAGACCACACAGTCACTCTGAGCAGCAGCTCATCTGTGACTGTGCCACTACACAATTCTGTCTCTCTCCATGAGGTGCTGGTACTGACACACAAAGAAATGCACACTCGGACACAGCAGCTCGTAAGTACCACACTGCTGGGAGAGGTCCCAAGGATGGACCAGTCAGACTGGACCAACTGTGGAGATTTAAGTGCCAAGGACAGAGTGGTCCCATGGGACCAAGAAGGTGGATTTTAACATTATGAACTCTTTTCTAAAAGGCCTGCTTCTAACGAGTAATATTTGCTGTCATGAAGTGCTTTGAATTGATTCTACATAAAATTCATCTAATTAAAACTGTGTAAAACCCCCAAACTATTTCTACCTTTCTATGAATTTTAGGCCTTTACAAGAAATGAGGCCATCAGTCCACCCTGCACTGGCTGCATGACCGTGTTTCACTGAGCTGTCATGCTCAGAGCAGTGGGTTGAAGCTGCCCAGTTCCCCTAAGCTGACACTGGAACAGCAGGACCTCACGTGACACAGATAATGGGGCCAAAAGTGAAGGAGTGTGGCACAGGCTTCCAAGTCTAAACACTGTAGAATGAGGCCACTGCAGGGCTATCTATAGAGTGTCTGTCCCTGTTGCTGGCTACCAGCATGCAAGCAGTAGGTGTTAGGCACCCAGTAGCTCACCCTGTGTGAGCTGCAGGCACTGGCACAGACTTTGTGCCCAGCTAAGAGACACTGTTAAGGAAGGCAGCAAGGTGGAAAAATTTTCAGAGGGCTTTTCTGGACACTGGCAGCTTCTGTTCTATTTTGGGATCCTGTCATCACATACACTCTTCTGAGACCCAGCATTGCAGAAGACCAGTACACTTTTCCAATTTTTCCAGCAGGTGATTTCATTAATGAATTTATCTATCTGTAAATTTGCCAGCTACTAATATAACTCCTCCCACACAAACAGCTAAGCAAAGTGCCTCTCCTCTCCACTCAGAAGAGAATCAGGAGGGAGTTCTCCTTCTGTGAACCCTCTCATCTCTACCCATAGGGTCAGATTTTCCATTTTCTTTGATTTGTCTTCTCTTCAAAACCTTTACTGTGTTAGGCAAGGACAGCTAGGACAGCCCTACCACTATCTGCTCCCCCATCCTTTGCCGGAAGAACAACAGGATAGAGCAGAACACCTCTTCCCTACTCCACTGTGGTGTCATTCCTCTCCTCACAAGCAGCAGGAGCAGTGGGTGGTGTGATGTGTCCACATGCAGTTGCTATGAAGCCTCTCTCCTCCTCAGCAAGGTTTGATTAATTGAACAGTCTTAATTAGCAGAGACAAGAGCATCATTCCCAGCCATCACAAAACACCCAATGCCCTGCAAACAAACCTGCCTGCAAAGACAGCCACAAGACTGGCAACATCACTCACTTCCATGGTGTACAGGAAGTGATGAGCTCTTCTGCATCACTGGTGTAAACAATAGTGTGGTGTAGATAATGCCCCAGCCTAGGAGTGTGAGCCATGCCCCGAGCTGCTGGGGCAGGCTGGTCACTACCTGTGAAGACAGCTGGGACACACACTACCTGTTCAGGTACCTCCTGCTGCTGTGCTGATTTTGCTATAACAACAGTGGCAAGAAAATATTTCTATTTTTATGAAAGCATGACAAAGCCATTTCCAGGGCTGTGTTCCCTATTTTATGTGGAAAAGCCACTTTTAAAAACTGGGATATAATATTTAACTATGCTGTAGACTGACAGTTTCCACCCCTTGCACTTTGAGATATGAGAAAGAGACTTCTAAACTGTCAGAGAACATTATTTTGTATTTAGCCAATGCCAGCAGTTACAGATCCCTCTGCCATGTCCGAGACGTGGGGCAGACATGTGTGCCCCCGCAGATGCACCCAGAGGAGCGGGAGGCAGGGAGGCAGCAGCCCTCCCACCCCACTGTGCACTCACACAGGCTCTGCCTTTCAGAGTGTGGGAGCAGCAGTGCTCAGGTAGCTTTCAGCCTCACACAGCCATGTCTTCTTCACACCAAATTTTCAGCACACTGTAAACGCAGCTCCAAGGCTAAGCACCAGCTTCCTCAGCACCACTGCATACTCTCTCCCCCTGCTTCAGAACATTTTTCCCTTTCAGTATCTTTCCTCACTTTTTTTTTCCATCCAGTTCACTTCATCCAAAATACACCAGGAAGAATCCTCCTTATTACCTTTAAACCTATGTCTTGTCCTTCCTTCTCTAGAATGGATGGTTCCACCTGGAAACCTTCACCACCACTGGGACTTGCTGCCCTACAACTGCTTTACAGGGTTCACATCTCTTCCTGCCCATTATCCTAGCTGGCAACCAGCAGCCATTCCTGCTCCAGGCAAACAGGCTTGCAAGGGGAAGAGATACGAAGGGAAAGAACAGACAAGCCCAGCAGTGAGGGGACACATGGCTCTGCCACACATTAATGAAGGACTTTGTAAGAGGACAAACTCCCAAGGCGACAGTGTTTTGCCCTGCTTTCAGTTTCAAGCCCACTCGGCAGGAGGAAGGGGCTTTTCCTTGTAAACCATCGTCATACTTGGGCTGGCTTCCAGTCCTGCTCAAGCCCCTTTCCTTTGTTCATCTGCAGCCCTCAAATAGCTGCAGAACAATGGCCAAGCAGTGGTGTGTACACACAGCTCTTCCTGCCCAGCCAGCCCCAGCCCCGGTGTGCACGTACTCTGTGTTGAGCAACCACAGTTGTACAAGCACATTTTATGGAGTGATGACAAGAGCTTCCACTAGCTTGGAGATGTTTTAAAAAGAAGTGCACAGGCACCTTCTCATGCTTACTCCACAAGAGCAGCCTCAGGAAAACAAGAAGGTCCTCAGTCCATGTAGGAACACCCACCAAGAGCTGCATATGGCTGAATCTACAACAAAAACTGGGGCATGTATGTGACAGAAGAAGCCAGGCTGAGTCTTTTTAAACTGAAAAGAAAGAGCTTTTCCCCCTGCTTTTCCCTGTACTAAGACTGAGCTTTCCTAAGCCCATCAGAAAGGCCTTTCTGATACAGATCACATAAGAAAATCAAATTTTCCTACACTCAGCCACTTCCCATTATCCCAGTATTTCCAAAGCCCTTTCTCTAGTAGAAGGTGAATGGATGTCACTGCTTCATGCGGACATCCAGTGCACAGAAATGGTCACTAGGATGGGAGCAGGAAAGGGTCACAGGAAGATGATGTTAAGGGTTAGATTTGTGGTTAGTTATCTGTCAGGACCAAAAGAAAGAGAAAGCAAAGCCATGGCATGATGCTGAAACTTACCCCCCTTCTGAAGTATGAAAAGTGGACAAACCCTGAAGGTCATGGTGGTAACCAGGACCCGCTTGCCTCCCTTGGCTCCCATGGCTGCTTTCAGTGCTGCTCGAGTTGGTTTTCACCAGAGGTTTCTTGCTGTAGGCTCCAATTCTGGATTCTGCCTCAAACCCATTCAGTGTTGATCTCTGAGCAGATCTGTTTGCTGTGACTTCATGCCGGTATCCATCATACCTGTTCTCACATGAAACAGGGGGATTTTTTGACAATTTGTATCCATGAGAAATCAGGAGATCCTCGACACTGAACATGTTGCTCTGGTTTTACTCACAGCTGTGCCATCAGAAAGCTCTTTCCAGCTGGACCCATCACTAGAAAACAAAACCAAAAACATGCAGAAGGCTGCTTTAAACAAGAAAATATATTTTTCATCAGCTGGTAGGCTATTGAAGCTAAAAATCTCATCCCCTGGACTTGGTTTTCCATCTTCTTAATAAAATAGATGAAGCCAAGTGCATGCAGATGCTGATGAATCATGTGATGACCTTCCCTAGACAATACACCTCCTTGCACTCAGCCAAACAGCAGATGCCACGCTCCTGCTGCTGCTGCTGACTCAGTCCCTTTCACTCAAGAATTCACTAGTGAATGCAGTTTTCAGATTTCACTAATGTGATCTCAAAAAAATCTTTGCACTGGAGGTGAGCCCACAGCTTGAACAGGCATTTCCTTAGAAAATGATTTTTCTCCAGTCATGGAGAGGTGTGTTCTGTATTACATTTTAAGTTACTGCAGGAGGAGGGGGTGGATTACAGGGCAATATGCCTCTCCCTGCAGTTCTGCATATTCCAATTAAAAAAAAAGTTCACATGAACAAGGACAAAATATGCATAAGAACAAAAATGAACTATGTAACCACATGAGAAACCCAGCTAATATGCAATACCCCAGCTAAGCAGCCTTTTTACAGCGTACTTTCTTTTCTCTCTGCATTGGCCTCCACTGGAAAAGTGCAGTCCTCAGCTACAATAACACAAAATCTAAGATTTCAAGTATGCTGCTTTTACAGCACACTTCCACTGCATAACATGACTGGAAACAACCTGTAATGGCCATGTCTGTTGTGACTCAGTGATTTCCAAGACACAGGGCAGTCAAGATTTTTCTTCCCCAGTGATAGCCCTCAATTCTGCACTGACTAGAGCAAAGATCCAGCAAACTGAATTAGTTGGCTGGAAACAATCTCTATTGTCTATACCACTCTCACAGCTTATTATGGCAATTACAGAACACCCATTCTTCCAGAGTTTTAAAACAAGTGGAAGGTAACGTTCTGTTCTGTAGGTTGTGCAAAACAATGGACCTGTTCTGATACATTCCCTCCTGTTTAAACTGTTACTAGAAAAAGGAAATTTTAAAAAGGTGGATCAAGAGGTAAAACACACACAAATAGATTCATTATGTAAAATATAAAACACAAGATGATTTCCCCTTCATGAAGAGTTCATTTAACACGCCTACTGAGTACTGTGTGTCCTTAGTAGCAGCAGATCCACCTGAGGATTATGAGCCCAGCACTGGCAGCTGCTCAAAAGGAGATTGTCTCTGCAAAGATCATGACAAGCAAGTACATTTTATACTGGTCTCTAATGCACTTCTTGGGCACACAGAAAGGGAGAAGTCTGTTCACTGCTGCTGACAATTTTTTACTTGAAATGGAGCAACTGCTGAGATAGATGCTTTATTAGTACTAAATCTCTCAGGCTACATATACACAGAAGTGGATGTGTTTGCTCTGTATATTAGGGCCACTTTTTGACTATCTGGCACCCCATCCCTTTTCTGTGCCACCTTGTCTCCTGGTTGCCCTGCAGGCTGCAGAGCTGGTCTGGCCAGCTGCTCTGGGCCAGCTTGGTGCATTGGCTCCTGGGCATGCAGGGACCCTCCAACTGCATCTGCCCTGCACTGCCCACAGTGGCCAAGGCACTCGCCTGACAGCCCACAGTGTGGAAAAACAGGCACCATTTTTATGCAAAGCCACAACTTAACTGGTAACCTGGAATGCTGCAGAAGTGGCTTTTCAGCCTGAGAGCCTACTAAACACTTAAACTGGTTTGTCTCTGGAGCTTAATGAATCTTTTCCCTTTTCACACATGGAACACCATGCACCCTTTAAAAACAGAGAAATAAAGCTCTGTGCTGAAGATATTTTAGGATTAGTCGTTGTGAGAACAGGACTCCAAATTCCCAGTAAGAGCTTTGAGTAAGCAAGCCAGCAGTAAGTACAAGCAGGCAGAAAGCAGAGAAGAGTGGGACCCTTTCCTCATAGAAGGAAGGGAAGGCTTTGTGGGTTATTTTTGAATGCTGACCTAAAAAGCTGATTTTCCATCCACCCCCTGCCCAGACTGTGCAAGGAGCCAGGTAGGAGCAGAGCAAAGGGAACAGCTGGCTGCTAGAGCTGTTCAGCTTCTAACAAGAGAAAGATCCAATGTGACTACCATAAACAGCAGAAAGCCCATCGAAGCGGTCACAGGTGCACGGAAGAAATGTGCTTTTCCTGCTATTATCAGGCTGGCTTGGAGGAGAGCTTAACCCCCGCTCTACCACCTGCTGCAGCCATGGTGCCATCAGAGAGGCAAAGGTGAGTGGGCGAGAAACCTCCAGCCTGTGGGGTTTACTCTGATCCTCCTTTTGGCACTAGCAGTGAGGAACAATGAGTGGAAATGCATCACGAGAAACTGGTGTGACTGTCTTCTCCTGCTCTGCAGACTTATCATGTGTGGAAGGGAAAGCCCCACGGTCCTACAGGTGTGGTGGGGAGGGCCATCTAGGAGCAGGATGCTATCGCTGTGTCCATCACAACATCCCAATCGGAACAACCAAGGGGGAGAAGCCTGCACCTCTCTGCCTGCCGCAGTGCTCTCAGCACCAAACCCCAGACGAGCTCTGCCCAGACGCACCACATGTAGAAATGCCCTATGCCCATGACACAAGCTCCAAAGAGCCAGTAGCAGTAGTGACAGGTGGGCACTAGCTGAGACCCTGTCAGGACATATGCTTTGAAGGGCTGTGCAGAAGTTGTGGGGAGGTAGCATCCCCTGCATCAGACCTGGCCAGGGGCAGGGAAGCCAGAGGTCCTGTCTGATCAAAGCTCACAGGATATCAACCATGTCAGCACCCAACATCTGCGAGGATGCTGGCCAGCTTTCCAAATCTGGCTTCAGCACCAGGACATTCACCCCACCCTCCCTTAGATAAATAAATCTAAAAAATAAAATCAAAGGAATCGGATTGGCAGAAGTAACAAAACCATTGCTGCAGCACTGTCATGTAAATAATCTGTCAGACTGGGCTGCAGAGTAAAGGCTGTGCAGAGCTTCTAATTTGAGGGAAGATCAACAAGGCTGGAAAACAGTTTGTTTTTCCAGCACTCAGTTGTTTTGTTTGCCAATGACATCAGTGCTTTCTGATAGGGTTTGCTTCCTGAGGATGCCTGCTATCTTGCCAGCGTTTCCGACTTGTCCCCGGCAGCCGGTACAACTCTGCATTACATTGGAAATAGGGGCCAAGCTTTTCTCTGGAAACTTCTCAGCAGCACTCTCAGATGCAAAGAAACAAGCGTGAACAGCGGAAATCAGCATCAGCCCCCATGCAGGCAGACACAATGGGGACCTGCAGCTCAGCGGGCAGGACACAATGAGACCACCAGATGGAAACGTCATCAGAGCGCCTCGTCTTGGAGTACTCTGTCCAGGAGTGAGGATCTCATTGCTGGTACCGAGCACTCCAAAGCACTCCTGAAAAAACACTCTGAAGGAATCTGCTGCTCGAGTTTCCTCTGAGCTGCTTCTGGAGCTCATTCTCAGTGGGGGAAACACACCAGTTTCTATTGATGACCTGCCTTTGTCTGTAGTTTTTACAGTGGCAGGGGTTCCCAAGCCTTATTATTTTGGGGGGGTGGCACCACCATCTGCATGATGACCAGTGCTAGCGATGATGAATGCCAACACTTGCAGCAGTGGCAGGAGCAGGTCTTACCTCTATGCTCTAAAATGGCTTGCATGCTGTTGAACCCTCCCTTCATGGTGTTCCAAGTAGCCCATTGGCAGGCTCCTTCGTTTAGCCCAAGTTCCAGAGAGCATCCTGGCACAGCAGCCACATATTGGGTGGGAGACCAGAAGTGACCGAGAATTTGGCCCTGGCTGCCCTCTGTAACATCTCTTCTGACCCCTGCTACTTGAAATAAAAGGGAAAGTGGGAACCCTTTAACTGTTCAAATACAACCCCTGAAGTCCTTCTTGCACATGATTCAACCTGCCCACCTCTGCAAAACTATTAATAAAATTATTGTAAGTGATTCTGTACAAGAATCACTTTTTTCTTTTATAAAAAGGAAAGTATTGAAAGAACATGATTCATATTTCAAAATTAAGCATACAACATCAAGAATTGCCAAAATCAAGGCACCCTGCACAGACACACAATTTGCTGCAGTCTGTAATTACATGACTTGAGGCTACTGAATTCTGCAGGACTCCTGCCTCAGTTGATGTGCAGACTAGGTGATGCTAGTCTTCCAGGGCTTTATCTACAGCAGTATCCGAACACTGTTCTAAAGACAGAGTTACGCACAGGCATCTGAATTACAAAGCATATTATCTAGATGGGTCACACATTAAACTAGCTTATCTTCACTCACGTCTGGGTGACATTATTCCCATTTCATATCAGACATGTGCCAGACAGAAGTATTTATGCAGACAGACTAAAGTGAAAACAATCCTCTCCATTATAGGCACCCAGTCTGAAGTGCCTACAATTTGACTCTTAAAAGACTTAACTTTACAAGTGAACTAGGTACATTCAAAGCAACTGCAGCATTAACCTAGTAGCTCTGCACATCCACCCAGGTGTGGCCAATCAGCTGTCAACACAATGAAAATACAGGATAAGCCAAAAGATTGGTTGCAGTAATTTGTCTACTGTGCTTTCCTCCATTCCTCTGCCCATCTAATCCAACACCTACACTTTTGTCCAGAAAGCCCAATATCCCCTCCACTCCTGCTAACTCCTCACCACCGTGCACCCCAGTGCCTTAATTTCCCCCTTCCCACATCCACCTGTCCTTCTTGCCATGCCCACAGCATCCCTTCCCTGCCTTTCCTGTCTCCTGTCTCCACTCTTCCTAAACAGACCACCACTGTGCTAGCCAGCCCATCCTGTCCTCCTGCACCCTTACAGCTTCTCCTGACCAATCCTCTGTTTGCATTCATCATCCCAAATTCTTCCTTCCCCTCTTGATGAACATCTTCTGTCCTGTCTACATTTCCAGAAGAAGCAGCTCTGTGACTGCTCTCTGCTCCCAGATTTGAGATCCCATCTCACCTGTACCTGGAAGAAGCAAGAGCCGTCATTACAGGGACAATCTCACTCCAGCAGCACGTGCTCTGCTGGCACTTCCCCTGCAGCTGTTAAGGCATGAGCACCATCCCTGTACAGGACTGGGTCACAAGTGGGCTGCTTAGCATCAGAGGCTGTGAGGTGCTGATGGATGAGCGGGAAAAGTCCTTGGAAAATGGAGTAGCTGGAAACAGAGAGGAGTCTGCTGAGAACATGCGCAGATGTCTCCAAGCCTTGTCACCATAGATGCTGCTTCTGAACATGATGGCACTGCAGCTCTCAATCAAAAAGCTGGAGGATTTATCTTCTTTCCCTTTTTTAATGTGGGCAAAACAACATTCCTCCTCTCCTCCCTCCTAGTTTTTTTTTTTTTGAAATGGTTGGATTGGTTTAGCTGACAATATTAAAATAAACAGCCTGAGAGGGAGACAAAACCTGAAAGTCTCAGATCAAGTGATAAAAGCCTGACAGACTACAGCAATAGAAAACAGGTTCTTGTAGTAGAAGTTTTAATACTAGATGGTGCTACTTGCTCTGTCTAAATATAACCCTGAGCTACATCCCAGGAGAATATCTAAGGCTTTGGCCATTTTAACAGCTCCTCTTTTCTCACTCTGGTTTTGCATGTGTGCAGATAAAACAGCTTATCAAAACACATTAAATGAGGCTTTTACCTTGCTTAATTTCATCTTTTTGGGGACAATGAAGTCAGATGGGACTGTAAGTGGCAGGCTACTGTGCCATGCCCCTGCCCTCTGCTGTGGAAACAACCCCCACTACATCCACTGACTTGCAGATACACGCTCCATCAAGAAAGATAAAATTCATGTGCTTGAAGAGGTTTCAGCAATAATGATCAACTGTTAGATATTCAACACAAAGATACTTTAGAACAGAGGAGAAAGAGATTAGAGAACACTCATGCAAGTTGGATGTATTCAACTTAGTGGGGCTTAATTAAGCATAGGCTAGGAGTAAGGAAGGAGTAGGGAATTAGCCACGGCTGCCTCCAAGCCATGAGTGAAAAAGAAAATCTTCTAGAAATTCTCAAACGATGGATAAGGGCAAGCATATTATCTAACTTCAAACAAAAGGGGGAAGGAGACAGGTCTGGGATATCACAGACCAAACAGCCTTGCTTTGATATCGAATTAGACAAATTATTATTCAATTCTCTTGTAAATAGTTATAACACTTTTTGATTCATCCTGGAGCAGGAGGGAGCAAGTGTGCAATCCAGGAAGTTTTCATCTCTCTGCTTCCCACCTTGCACTGCAACTGCGCTCACTCCCACATGATAAAGTCATGAGAAAACAGAAAATACAGACTTGTCAAGAACAAATTAAGTCTAATCTATTTAATTTTCTTCTTTGACGGAGGTAGGAGCATAGTAACTGGGGAGGAAAAAACAGTAGAAGTCACACGTTGGAACGAGGAAAGCTTTTGATGGATGCATTTGATAGTCTTATATGCAAACCAGGTGAATACAATTGAGGTATAATTTACTCTGGGCAGGTACACAAATGCTTCAAATCTGTACTCAAGGAATACTTAGTAAATTCAATGTCAACCTGAAAAGACCCATAAGGGCTGTGCCTGGGATCTTGCTCTATTCAGTATTTCCATTAATGACTTGTAAATTAGAAGGAAGATTACAATTACAAATCTGTAGGGAGTGCTGTGAGCATTTTCAGGGATTGCAATTAGAATAAAATCTCAATAAATTAGAAACCCAGTCTCAAATGAATGATTGAGATTCAATACAGGTAGATGTAAAAAAAACATATTAAAGAAGAATGATGCAATGAAAAAATGGAGTGGCAGAGCAAAAGTCTCTGGGGATAAAGCCACAAAGAGAGAGGACATCATTTGACTCAGTGATCTTACAGACCTTTTCTAACCTTAACAATTCTATGCTTTTACGGTAAGAGCAGTGCAGGGCTTTGTACACACAGGCAAATATGCTTGGAGATACACCAAGAGGAGCATCACATGTCAGGCTCTTTACTCCTCTCACCTCTGGTTTGGGCCCTACCTCAAGCAAGATGCTGCTCCCCGCCATGTACTGCCAGGAATGATAGAAAACTTAGCCAAGTGTGACCCATAGAGAAAAGGGTAGAAGAAGTGGGCTTGTTTAGTTGGAAGAAAAGGGAAGAGGAATGAAGGTGAGAGAATGAGAGATCATGACAAGTTTTAAATATGTCAGGCTGCTAAAAGGCAGTGATAATCCTGTCCTTCTCCCTGCGGATGTGAAAAACCAAAGGGACTGGCTTAGCAGGCAGCAAAGGAGATTTAGGTTAGATATTAGGAGGAACTGTCTAGCCACAAAGATAGTTATCCACTGTTTATGCTGAGAGGCTGAGAATCTCCATCAATACAGGTTTTCAAGAACAGACTCAACAAAGATCTATCAGAAATAGTGCTGATGAAGCAGATCCTGCCTCAGAACTAACTTTTTTATATTGCTCCTCTCCCTCCCCCCAGAAAAGTTATTGTTTTGTTGGCATGATCCACATATTTCCAAGAGAATCAGAACTCTTATCTACAAGTCTCCCAGTTTTATAAAAAGCCACCTCACCTGAATTACAATGTGGCTTCCCTCCCACCTCTTCCCCTGATACAACTGTCCTTGCATTCCCCTTTCCCCACATCCTCTGCATTGCAGGGAAAAGTGAGGGGGGTACCAAGGGAAAGCAGGCCTGGCACAGGGGTAAAGGGAGAAACTTTGACTCTTCTCCAGGGACAAGAGGGATAGGGAGGCTGAGACACAAGAGACACACTATTGTAAGGAAGGATTCTGAGCAGAGAAGAGGCAGCAGATGAGCTGAGCAGAGGCACCAGAATGGGGTCCTGACCAAAGGACTCATATAGCAGTTATGCACTAAGCAAAGTTTCAAGAAAGTTCCTATTACACCATAGTAAAGGCTTCAAAGCCGCTAGTGCTAAATGCATAATCATTTCTACATGGGAGGAAGACATGCCAAAGTCATTTCCAACTTTATGTTGGCTCTGCATGTCTTCCCAGGCCAGCCTCTCCCATTCATCTCAAAGAATACAAAAAGAACTCCGTGAATTCATATGTTTAACCCTCATTACCTGTGGGGAGGAGAGTTCACATTTTTTCTCTAACACAAAGATTCACAGACAGTCAAAATTACAGCTCACATCCTCTTTGCATTCTTTGAGCAAAAGGAAATCACCAAGAAACTGTGCCAGAGAATAAATTAATGATATAATGTGTCTCAAATAAAATTGGGAAGTGGGGGAGGACGAGAGGACCAAGTCTTAAAGAGTTTAAGTCTCAGAAGGTAGTTATTCTTGTCTTGTATCTCACCTGTGCAGATACATCTGCATACCCACCACTGTGGCATGAGAGTGCAGAGGATCTCCTGGGGGAGACCCTAATGAGTGCTCTCCAGGTGCTGCCAGTTGTTTTTTTCAGAGTTTACTTTCTCAGATTTGCCAAAAAAAGTGGTAGAGAACTAGCTTATTTTTTTTGTAAGTAATGTGGGTGTTTGAGTATTGAGTTCACACAATGCTAAGAAATATGTCTGACTGTGCCTGGATGGGAGTTGACATCCATTATACGTTTGATTTTTAAATATTTCGTGGACCAATCCAGCCCCGACTGAGCAATGATTCGCTGAGGTTCATAAGCATCCAAATAGAAGTAAATGCCTGACAGGGTGAGAGGATACATCCAAGAATGCACAGATACCACTGATTGTATTAGCTGGTTTTCAAAATGTCAACAGCTTGCTTTCACCGATGACAGAACAGCACATCACTCCACTGAAACTGGTCCAGATTTTTTTCAGAGAAGGAGCAATTGTTAAAGAGGACTCACTGCTACTTTCTGTGCTCCAGATATAACCAGTCCTTACACCAATTGGCAGCATATGGTGTATTTCCTCAAGTGACAGCTTTTGTTTGTCACAACAGGAGAGCAAAATACTACGTTTATTAAATAAAGTGTAATTAGTCAACTCTTTCCCTCCCAAAAAGGAACTGCAGAAGTGGGTATTTTTTAGAACTCAGATGAATGTTTCCATTAAGGAGCAATCCACTCTGGTAAAACAAAGCACAGGGAATTACATTGGTTGCTCACATCTTAAAATCAAGATATTATGGTTTAATCATCCCACTTAAAACACCTATGGGCGAAGTGCTAATAAGCTACTCCCACACTTGGGACTATGTGGATAAGTATTATTATTTGTATTTTTTAATAGAAATGCTCTCCATCTGTACAAGCAAAAAAAAAAAGGAAAAAAGGGATCTCAATAATAACTGTATTAAATATTTCAAAGTGCAATTTTTTCATCAGGGATCTATCACACGGCTGAAATTCTTTGAGGTGACAGTGACATGACTTATAGAGCCTGGGCTCTGTGATCAAAAGGATTACACACATTAGCATCCTACTAATCACAGCAGGACAGGCCAGCCCATCAGGCCAGGACTCATGGAGGAGAGATCCATAAACAAACACTTTCTCCCACTCACAAACGTGGCTGGGAGCAGAGGCGTTCCAAGGTTGGTGTGGTCTTCTCCTCTTTCAAAGAGATAAGGATTGTGTCTGCTGGAGTAAATAAATTCTCAGCATTAGTCTTACACATCTGTTTGTTTACTCATTTTTGGACACTACCATCCTCTCCTGTGTGTTATCCCTTTTATATTACCCTTGTACATATAATTAAATGCCCTTTCTTCTGGATTGACCCTCTGCTTCTTTCTGCATTATAGACGCCTTTGATCTTTCTTTCTTGGATCTGTGTGTCCTGACTAGTAGTCTCTGCAGGATTTCTCCCTGACCCCTTGCTCTACCAGAAAATAGATGCAAAAATAGTATTTCTATGCATTAGCATAGAAAAAAAAACAAGACATGCTTGAGAAACCTACACACAAGCACCGCTGCACTACTGAGGCACTGTGTGTGCTGGGCAGGGCTGCCCCACCAGTATGGTAAGCCCAGGCTGCTGAAAGGTGCCCCAGCTGTTGGGCGCCCTGGACCAACAAGGTAAGCAGCCACCATCACAACAGGCAAAGACAGACCACCCTGAAATTTCAGAAACAGCTGTTCATTCTTTCCCCTTCATCATGCTTTTGGAGACTGGCAAGGTGTCCTCAGCACTTCCAAAAAGCAGAACCCAGCCTTTAACTTTTTCCTTTCTTCGATTAGCTCAGATTTAAGAACCCCTTCCCTTGCCCCACCATTTAAGACGGTCCAGGTTATGGCTGACAAATTCTATTAACATCCTAACTGTAATACTCTTAGGCAAAGAGGCTGCTGCTGCTTTTTGTTCCCTGCAGGCACTGCCAATACCAGAACTGAGGGGTATTTCTAGGCAGATGTGAAAAGATCCCATCAGTTCACATAGAGACCTTAACAATAGCATCATGACTGCTGGAAGGCTGACCAACCCCTTCCTTCATAGCTGGAACTAGTGAGTAAGTTTCCCCAGCAAGCCCAAGTCCACTGGCCCTTGAAACAAAGCACAATAAAAAGGTTGTAGAAAGTGAGATAACCCTTTCCACTCAAGAAGCAGAAAACAACATCTGTTAAAAAACAAATAAACTGGTGTAATGGCTTCAACAAGAGACCCAGAGGATTTTAGAGATGCAGCTTGTGGCTTGGTCAACACATTGTGAACAGCAAATTACAAGAGAACAATTGTTTCATACCAAGCTCTCCCACCCCTGAACTCCCTCAAGGTTAATTAGGATGGCCTCTGGCCAAATTAATTAGAAGAGAAGATTTGGGCAGGACTTTGCTATGCACTCATAACTGATTCCAAGATGACCAAGAAGTTCAGAAATGCCTCACCTTCCAAAGAGAGCTTGCTTGGCAAAAACCAAACTCACATGTGCCATGTCATTTCTCTGACAATCAGGAGAAACACTTAAAAGTAATGTTTTCCTAACTAATGGCTAAGGCAAAAGAACTTTCTGCATCCTTCCCACTGAACAATATGCCCTTGTTTATTTTCTGTGTGCTCTTTAGGTCATAAGAGGCCAGTGAAATTATGCATCTAAAGAACAATATAGTACTGTAATATGCCACTCAATTCACGCAGCCTGGCAGACCCTGAAAGATCCGTCTTTTCCAAGAGCTGGCAGATACATGTTGCAGCACGAAGAAATACTGAACATGACCATGGGAAGGTAGGATGCAGAAGGCCACAGCCTTCGAAATGACAAGCTAAATAGGTATTTGCATTGGTATTCTAATATGCCCCAATGGCACAGCTTAGAAGACCATCCTGCCTTGAAGGGCACAGACATGCCCAGCTTCTCGCCCCTACAGAAGAAGTTTGTCTCGATTTCCTCTGGACTCCTGCTGCCCTGAGCATCCTGGAAAAAGGAACAGCTGGCAGAGCCACACTTTTTTCCTGCAAGTGGTACCATGGTGAATGGTAGAACTGCAAGAGCATAGTAGGGCAGCACATATCTAACGTCTGTGATTACAGAACAAGCACTGGCACAAGTTAAGGTTCTCCTGGAGTGGCTGCATTTCTGAATGCAGAACTCTTTTCTGTCATTAATCTGATATTCCTGAGTTTGAAGCTGGAAGGTTGCTATTTTCCATGTGTCACCCACAAACAGCAACAGCACTTCTAGTCAGAATCAGAACTTCTGAAGTAACAATGAGAAACTGCTTCAGCTCACGCAAAGAAGTGCAGTTGAATACTTTTCAGCAGGACACAATTCTCATTGTCACTGGCCAAGATTTAATGGCTTGACTGTGTGGCTCAGACTGACTACTTAAAAGTTACATCATATGTTCACTTAAAGACATGGGCTGAAGTAACTTAACATATAGAGTCCATGTCATTAAAAAGCCATTATTCGCAACTCTTGACCAAAAAAAAAAAAAAAAGGGAAAAAAAGCATAAACCACCACCATTCTTAATAGATGCAAGAGTCCTTTGGCAGAGATCCAGTGACAGACTAAGGCCATAATTTGCAATTCTGAGCCAATTATGAAATGACATAACAGCACAGATCTCTCCTTCTGACAGAACAGCTGGGGTTTTGTCTCCTTTGCAACAGTACATGGTCTAAAACAACCACCAAAGGGAAAAAAAACCCAAGATCCATTTGACTTCTGTGTAAATACTGGAGTACAGATAAACACCAAGAGAGGAGGCACTTGTTTTAGTCCCTGCTGCCACATCCTGGCGGGTCGGTGGGAGCCGGCTCCAAGCCGCAGCCTGTGCCCCGTCCCGAGCGCAGGAGACCAGCGCGGTACACGGAGGGAGCGGCTCCAGCGAGCGGCATTGACCAACTTCCCTGGGACGCCTGCCCAGGGAGAGCTCCCGGGGGGGTGTCGGCAGAGAGCCCCGCCAGAGACGGGGGTCACGATGGAAAGAGAAGAACGAGCAGGTGCAAAGCGATGGGAACGCGAGGGATGTGCCCCACCGCTGCCGCGCATCGCCGACCGTCTCGGGACAGACACCTCCGAGCCCCGCCATCCTTCCCTCTCCGCCTCCTCCAGCTGCCCACTCCCCGCTCCCTGATCGGCCGGGACTCACCTCTCCGGGCGGCNGCAGCGGCGCGGGGTGGTCGGCGCGAGGTGGGCTGTTTTGTCCAAGGAGTTGAACGGACATCTGCCCGCTCTCCGTCTGCAGCTGAGCTCAACCCATGACTCAGCCGAGATGAGCGACAACAACTTTTTCAGCACAGGGGAAATCCGCAGAGGGAAGGAATGGGATCCATCAAGGATGGAGAGGGACAAGAGAGGACTCTCCCAAAACCTGCCGTTCCTGCCGGCACCCAACCATGTGCCGAAAGGACTTGTCCTCAGCATGGTTTTCAAGCATTTTTGAAGCAGTGCTGGTTGCCTGGTTCCCCACGTCTCCCCTCCCCATGGTTTATTCAGCCTCTAGAAACAGGTGAATAATTTGCAAATTTGTTTTGGTTTAATGGCAGTCTCAAAAAAGTATGTTTGTGAATCATTTACTTCAGTAATTGCTTGGGCCCATCAACTGCTCACCATGTCTTAATTGATTTTTTACCCCAGGCTATCAAAGTGCTTTACACATGTTCATAAATTGAGCCCTATTCAATATGTGCTCTAGTTAATAGTGAGAAAACAAGGGCATTAAAGTTACATGATGAGTCCAAGGTCACAGGAGAAGTCTCCAGGAGAGCCCAGAACTGAATACAGGTTTTCTGGTGCCCTGGTTTTGCAGGGCTCTGGGAGTAATCGTCATTGACCTGCTTTAATATGGGCATCTTCTTTTGTCTTCCAGCAGTGAGAATCTGAGCCTGAAGCTGATGACACGTGATGCAGCCACCAAGCACAATGCCACTGGCAGCAGGGGGACTTCAGCAAGACCCCTTACACCCTGTCCCTGCAGGGTACCTGTGGAATTCTTCATGGCTTTGCTGGTTGAGAAACACCCAGATTTTCCCATGGTAAAGCCTTGTAGCTGACACAGTCAATCAGTAGAAAGTTTAGGTTTTGTCACAGAGCAGCTTCATGTGGATGTGATGAGAGCAAGAGTGTCCATCAGGAAAGCCATGCTGGCACAAGTTAAGGTTTATTATTTAAATACCTTGACTCTTACAGGCAAATTGGGAGTTCTGGGTATTTTAAATACCTGTCTCCACGGTATCGTATGAAAAAATGTCCAGGATGATTTTCTTATCTGCATGGCTGCAGCTTTGAGCTGTTTGCTCTCCTTGGTTGTAGGAGATAGTTCTGTTTACATCTCCTTTTTCTGAGCCAAAAGGTTTTGCTCCCAGTTGCGTAGTCATGATGCACCACATAGAGCAGGTCCCTGCTCCTGGAGTTCATGGGTGTCTGTTGGGAATGCTGCTGTAGCCCTGGCTTTAGGGTGTTGGAAGAGGTGAGTGGGACAGGCTGGACCTGCCATTTCAGCAAAAGAAATTGGACCATTTACTGAATAATGCCAAGGTGAAGACAAGGGATATCTTTTTATCTTCAGAAGGTCACAACCTGTGGAGAACATGATAAAAGCACAGAGGACAGCACACCTCAGAGCTGTGTCTCTGCACCTGGGGCTAGTTTTTGTTACATCTCTTCTGAACACATTTTGTGGACTGCAAAAGGAGGTGCAGCCCTTGGAGGGAGGCACTTATGCAGATTATTCTGGAGTCCTGGAGTCACTGAAGATTTCCCCTGAGTGAAGTCAAAGGGCCTTAAGTTAAAAAACAGAAAGAAAGCTCCTAAAAAAAGGAAAACAACACACGTGCTTCTAGCTCTCTCCTTACTAAGGAAAATGTGAAAATCTGAGCTGAACATAGCTCCATGGTCAGACACTAGAAAGCAAACATGATTTTTGAGACAATGTGAGGGATGTCTTGGCCTGGATTCACAATTAATAACCAATGATGGCTGGCAGCCCCCATTCATGTCCAAGTGGGATTGCCCAGAGCCCTGGTATAATGCATGAAGCCATTAGTCTGTGGTTTGGGAAGTCTGAGGGCTGTGCTCCTCAGTGTCAGTGCAGCTTTCAGGGACTCCCTTTGCTCCTGCTGCATCTTGCCCTCTGTCTGTTAGAGAGCAAACTCTTTGGACACATGTTGCTTCGTGTTTTACCTTTGCTTAGTGCTTGGATCAGTGGGCTTGTGGTTTCAGGTTGCTACTGCAATGCAGATCGTGACTGCCAGGAGAAAGGTAAAGATGAAGGAAAGAGGAGGAGGCAGGAGCGTGATTCTGTTTTTTAATGATCAGTGTGCACAAGTGAGGGCATATTGCTCCCCTGCAAAGCCCATGATCCTGTGGCCACCTGGGAACATCTTCCTCTCCTGGCTCTTTCCAAAGAAGGGGACTGTAATCAATCATTCTTGAGTTTAGAGCTTCTGCCTCGAAAGGGATCAAAGAACTAAATGTTACTGAAAGAGAAGCATACAAATGGAGTTTAAGCACTAAAACCATGGCTCTGCCATGTAGGACTCCTGAGATGCGTGAAAATCAGTGTGATGGGCAGAGTGACATGACGGCATAACAGAGTAGAGAATAGTTACTGTCCCACTGCAAGGAGAAGGGCAAAGAAACTATGGACCAAAAGCCAACAGTGGCTTTGTATGGCAAAGGTGAGTAATCTGGACAGAAGCATGATGGGGCTGCACGAACCCAGCAAGCAGTAGAGTCATCCGCTGTGTCACAGCAGTCAGGTTCAGATCAGTGTCCTGTGGGACATAGTAGAGCAGGTCCACATGCCTGGGCAAGAGATGAAGACCAGCGCCTGCAAGTCTGGCCTGCAAGTGGCCATTAAGGACAGAAATTATGGAAAAACAGAAACACACAAACATAAGCAAGACAGGCCAGATGTGGAAAATACAGATAAATTAAAGCACAGGGAAGGGAAAAGGAAAAACACAGAGGCACGCTGCACAACAGCCAGCTCTTCAGCAACAGCACTGCAGCGTGTCATCACTGTGACAAGTGAATGGGAAGTCCTGCTCTGCTAGTTGCAAGTTATTGCTGCTTTAGGCCTTTATAATTCTCTCTGGCCACAAAACCTCCCTGATCAGGAGTCTTTTATTTATGTTTTATCTCCCATCGTTAGTGTTGCTGCTCGAGGCCAGAGCTTTCCTGCCGTTCCTACTGAACATCTTGGAGGCTTGGAGCCTCGTTTCTGGAGGTGATCATTCATCTGTGTTTTTCACAGTGAAATCAAGCAGATTTCTTCATAATTTGGTATGGTTTGAAGTGACTAGGCACATTAATTATTCCCTGAAAGACTGTAACAGGTTTTGTCTTAGATCCAGTTGCTGTGAAAATATTTAGGAACATATGCTGAAACCACCACATACCTGAAGTTTACCATAACTAACTAGTCACAGATGTGCTATTAAAACCCTGCTTATTTTTTACTCTTGTCCATCCTATATGGCATGTAACAGCATGATATATTAAACTTACTTAGAACAGATGCTAGTCATAAGCAAAATAGCAATTACCTTTCTGCAAGAAAACATTCACATTGCCCATTCCAACAGTAATCACCTGTTTATACAATTGGCACCTCTTTTTAGCTTGGAACAGAGAAGCTTCAGATATTTTATTGCTACATCAAGGGAAACACTAAGCACTGCTGTGGAGAAAGGATATTTTCATTTGCCAGTTCTTTGGTGCTTCTTTTACTATATTTTTACTTGGTATTTGGCGATTCTTTTCTTGAACTACTTTATTGCTTCCTAAGCATCCCAAAGAAGCAGAAGGGATGGGCGTGTGTTGAATAGAGGGAAATAGTTCACGGTGTCGAGTGGTGACCATTCGGCAAAGATGATTTAATTCACAGCAGCTGGTGTCTGTGGAAGGTGTTGGGCCACATGCTGCTGAGGAGGGGAAATAGTGCATTGGTGGGGAGTATTTTCCTTGAAATTTAAGGACTTGGCTATCATGACTGTTAGGTATACCTGAGAGTCTTAAAGTATGACACATGAAAGTGTGTTGGAGGGAGGAAAAAATGGCGGGAAAAAGTGAAAAAATAAAAGACTAGTTAACACAGAGGATGTGTACACCCATGTCGTGTGAGTTCCTGAACATTATGAAGACTGTTGAAAAGTCTAAGAGGTGGGGCACAGAAATTACCCTGCAGAATTTAGCTAGTTTACATTCGGGAAAATTAGGTAGTGCTTCCAAAACTTTTGAAGTGCTTAATATTGTTAAAATAATCCTTACAACTCTTTCGTTCAAGGACTTGGCTCAGGGTACTCAGCAAATAACTAATGAGTTTCTCATCATAACACCCAAGAGAGATGGGAAGTTATCATAGTAATTACCCCTGTCACCCAGCTGAGGAACAGAACAGTTAAGCCTTGTTTTTCAGGAGAGTTTCCTGACCAAAATATTTGTACAGTCGTTCAGCTGAAAAGCTCCTGAGAAGGGTTAGGAGCTCCAGCTGGCCTCCCAGCAAGGTGCTGAGGGGAGGGAGAGCGTCATCCCCAAAGGTAGGGGAAGATAAAAGGAGCATAGTTACGCAGTAGCAAAGCATATTGATGTTGGATCTATCCTGTTCTTTTTTGTTTAAAATTTGAATGCTTACTACTCCAGAGAAGGCTAATCCCTTCATTCACTTAATAAAGTAATACAGATTCGATGCATTATGTACAAGGGTACACAAATGGTACAATGCAGATGTTACAGCATCTCCATCCATCTCCATGAAGCTACATGTGGAGGCTGGGCTGTGACCGCCATATTGTCATTCTTGTGAGTGATGTGAGCTGCTTCACTTGCTAAGGAGTGAAGTCTCACAGACACTGGGAAATGAGCTCATGGGTGGGAGATGTGCAGCTGGGAAAAGGTCTTTTTCCAAGCACAGGCAAGGTTTTAGCTTGATTTCTCTAAGAATTTAGCAAGAGCTGTGGATCCCAGTAACATCAGTGTGTGGACTAGTGATGGTGGAAAACAGACTTCAAATAAGCTAAAAGAAAAGCAGTTTTTGGTCAGGTCTCATATGTTGCCACAAGGTGTTGATGATCTCCGAGGAAACGCTTATTTCACCATTAATTGTGACTGCTCAGCAGCTCCTGGCCAATACTCAGCAGCCCATCAGGTCATGCCTGATGTCCAGTGTAGATCTAGTCAAGACCCAAGCAGTGAGATCCATCCTGTCCTCCCATAGAATGTCTAGCTACAGCTCAGCACTGTTCTGCTGTGACTCCAGATTTACTGTGGCAAAGTCAGATATTGACCTGTTGGAGTTACAGTAAAGACTGAGGGCAAACTCAGGTTACCCACAGGCATTAACTAAAAATTTCTTGGTTTTTTTTCATGAAACTAATTTCAAATTTACTTTGGGGGTGGGGGGGGCATGGGGGGAAGCAACTTCATCTTCAAAACAGCTGCAAACATAGTAATATAATTTAACTTGCAAAGGCATAATGGGTGCTGAGCAGGTCTTTATCTGGAGATTAAAGCCTGAAATAGTGGAAAACCTGGGGAAGGAGAAGCACAAGAGGCAGGGTGATAAGTATATGAAGTAATGCAGAAACTGGAGAGGTCATTTGGGAATGTCTCCTCCCTTTCCTGAACATATCTATGCATAAACAATTAGCTGCAAGATGGCAAATATAGTACAGATAAAAGGATTCTTATTTACTTACACTGATACATCCAGGCTGTTAAAATCACTGCTGTAAGATGCAACTGCAGCCCTGAGGTTTTTTTAGGAACAAACAAAAATATATGCTGAAGGCAGAAGAACCTATAGTTACAGTAGTAAATACCAAGAAATAGAGAGGATATGTACTCTTCAAAAGCTTAATCAGATTTCCTTTAGTGGGAAAATAAAGGAAAGCTGCCCTGGAGCACATTACCCCCTTCCCCCAAGCCTTCACTGCCCTATAGGGAGGCACAGCAGTTCTGAGGGACCTGTGTGCAGCCAGGCAAGAGCATGCAGCAGGAGTGGCAGTTGGATCAGTGGCTCTAGGCTGTGGGCCAGCTATTGGCATGATAATCCTCCTGCTTGCCTTTCAGAAGGCAGGAGATAAATGCCTTTGAGTGACTCTCCTTCCCCCAGCACTTGCTGTGCTTTGAGCAGTGTGGCTTTGAGTAGCACTCATGCTGGAGCCTTTGCAGCAAGCCCTTCCCTGGGAAGCATGGGTTCACACTGGGGAAGGAGAACATCCCTGAAATAGTGTGTTTTCATACACAATTACAAACCTCTTTTTATAAATATTTTGTGTCACTATTTCTATTAGTTCTATAAGGACTGAATTAATAGCTATTTAACTCACCAATTTCAGCTTTTGGCTGTGGTAACACAAATTTTCAAATTTTAAGTTTCAAAAGGCGGTACTGTCTCAAATACTGCCTCCCTCCTGTGGATCTACATGAGCTGGGTTTTGATATCAAAGGGAGAAAGCTATCTATAGTAGGTTGGTTGGGTTTTTTCATAAGAGGTTGAGCACAGTAGCAAGGGCAGGGAGTGAAGAAAGGCTTTTTGTAATGGGAGCACTCAAAAAGTTCAACAAGAGTTTGCAAGACCCCTTCATGTCAGTGTGTTCCCACAAAGAGCCTCACCCAAAAAGCTTAAATTACAGTCTTTCTCAGTTAGAGACAAAAAAAAGGAAGAATGAGCTGTAATTTTTGAACCAGAAAAGCTGTTTATCTTCCAAAGAACAACTCCTTGAAGATGTGACTGTCATTCAGGGTTAAAGAGCAGGCAGAAAGCCTGCAGATGGACAGGCAGTTGGCCACTCAAAACCCAGCACCAGGCATCTGTCTCCATGGGCAAGTGATGCTCCTGTTATCTATCTGATACATAACAGAGTGTCACGGCTTTCCATATCCAAACACATCTTGACACTGGAGATTGCACAGATCCCAGAGCTTTGGAGGGAGGCCAGGGACATGCACCACCCCAGAGCAGCTCACCGCCACGGGAGCAGGCAGAGGCGGTGTGGAGAAGCGTTATCAGGGAGCAGTGACATGTCACGGCCGTCTCGAATGGGCCACGGGGTCAAAGGATTATGACTCAAATCCATTCTTCATAGAAAAATCTTTTCCAAATGCCTGACTAGGCTATGAAGTCACACAGGGAGTGTACTGTTATCTGTGGGGGTGGTACAGACCCACCTCTCCTTCATGCAGGAAACCAAAAAAAAGAAAAATACAGCTGTGCAGAGAATCCCTTTTGTACAAGCACCTTGCCAAGCTGCTTTGCTTCCTTTCCACTCACTGGTGGACAGGTTACAGAAGTGAGTGGGTATGTGTTTTAGCCCCACAGTAATAAACTTGTTTATGCATATATATTTTAGTCTTGAATTTAACTGTCATTTGCTCTCTTATTCTTTTACAGCAGGCTATGCACTTCTGCAGATACCAATGTCATCACCACTTCTTACCTGCACTCCACTGGAATTGGTTTTTAGAGAGATAGGAGAGGACACACATTTTTTGGAAAAGTACTTTCATCAAGAATTTATCTGAGCTGCAGTACAGCAACACAGTTTTGCTTGATAACCTTTTAAGTTACAGCAACTGTGCAAAGGATTGCAGCACTAACACCAGAATGTCAGCTGTCACCATAAAGGTTTGCAGGTCTGTAGGGACTGTATTTGAATTTGAAAGTCATTGAAATCTATTAATTCTCTTGTAGAAGTTGATACTGATATTACAAAGAAATCTTGCTTGGAAAGCAGTGAAGTTCAAACTCTCATACCAAAAGGCTTTCCTTGTCAAGCTGAATTCTTCCATTTCTCTTCTTCTGCCCAGGATCAGAGAGAAAATGGAAACAAGCATCAAAATAATGGAAGATTTTTTATAGTCTAAGTTGCATTAAGATTAATCAAAAGGCATCCATGTGCATTTTACTAAATAGTTTTGTTCTGAGGTCACCTTCTGCACGATTTATACAGCCCCAAATGCACTAGAGGACTTCCAGACTCATCAGTGGACTTTACACCTCCACCTCACCATATTTTCTGTACTTCAGATCAGAAATAGCCACCATTGAAGCCTTAATTTATCACATCATTTCTTCCCCTGGCTCAAGCTTCACCCCTGATATTTGGGCATATTGTAGCACTGTGATACAGCAGCATCATGCAGGCTCCCCTTAGGAGACAGGCTGTTGAAAGACCAGGGTGCTGTGGGATATATATGCCACACATACTCTTTAATTGCATCACCACTGTGCCCAAACCCAGTCACTCCCCCAGGCAAGTCCCTGTTCTGGGAGTCCCATATGCCCCTGTGTAGATGGAGTGAGACCTCACAAGGTTTCCCTTCATCTGACAAAGACCTGAACCTAAAAAAAGGTCCTTTGTATAAGCTCTGTTGGAGTGCTCTGAAAGAAAAGCAGCCAGCCAGCCTTCGAATGGATGGCTGATTAAACCCTCCTCTGTGTGTGCAACTTACAGCCAGGCAGACTATATCAGAAAAGTCAAGCTGCATCCACTCCAAGGAGAAAGTTAAAATAGAACTGAGTCTTCTTACTTCATCTCTGCCTTTTGTTGTGCCCTGCAGGCAGTGTTCACCTGAACATGTATCCTCCAAAGTCAAAGTGTACTTGCCTAAAGTGAAAAATGGCACACACAGCCTTATCTTTTAATTCCCATCATTTCTAGAAGAGTTTCTGTTCTCTTCCTGTTCAACATAAACTTAGTGGTCACAAGCAACACTGCTAACGTTGTAGGTACTTGACACATCTCAGAAGGGAAGCTGAAGAATGAGTTGCAAAGCTCAGTGCATGGCTCAGGTCCTTACAAGTGGCCATATTTAAGAATAGAGGCAAACAATCTCTTCAGAAATAACAGTACTACTCTAAGATGCTGTCCTCCTTTACCTGCCAGGAGCCACCTTCCCTTCTGACAGGGTCAGATGCATGGGTAGTGGGAGCTACACACCCATTTCATTACCAAGAACATCAAGTCAGTGGTACTGGATAGATTTCTGGATGGTTTTGCAGTGAGGCCAGTGAGAGAAGCTCTGCTGAGGGGTGTTTCCTTGTACAAATGATGAAGGAAACAGCTTAGGGCAATGACACCATAACCCAGTACAGCTGTTTTTGCAAGGATCATTTGTTCACATTCTAGGATGCATTAAAAAAGCATCTTGGAGCATTTCTGTTGCTGCTTATCCTCTGACTGGGCTGTTGTTAATGCAACACTCACTCAATGAAGTGTTTGGGATGAGGTCCAAAAAAGCACTCCAAGTGCCTAAATCCAAGACGGCAATTCACAGCTGCCTAAGGACTTAAGTTCCCCCTTTTGTATGCCCCTTCCCTGAACCTCTTTAAAAACTTGGACTTCTGCAATGGGTTGACTTCAGGTGCCATCTTGACTGAGTTGGCCACCAGAGCCTGCCTCCTGTGTCTCCGCTGTCCAGCCCTGCAGATGACGTAGCTATGTTTGGGATCACTCAGATGCTCTGTAGCTGTGCCCTGAGCTTTGAATTCAGCAACCACAACTGTTCTTGCCCAAACTGTGGCTGATGCTGGTCCTCCCCATTGGTATTGGCAGGGAAGATGACTCTTCACAGCCAGAGGGTCATGATGAGCACAGCACAAAGGTAATTTTATGCTGACAAGAGAAGAGGCTGCCACTAGCCTGGCTTGAGTATGTTTTCCCTCATGAAGCACTCACCTTCTCTCACTCCCTAACAGGGGTCCAGAATAGAAGCGATGAACATATCTTTCACAGAAAATGCATGATCTCTCTTCCACTGCCCTTGCTACTGATGGCCTGACAAGGAATTATGGAGTCAGGTCTGGCATCTGCTGCATGTGTGGAAGCTGCATGGGTCATGGAATACCAGGCTCCAATCCATTCATACTGTTACCTGTCAATAAATCTATTCAAAAACAACATAAAGACATTCCTAGCAAGGTATAAAATGCCTCCAATAACCAACTCTTTTACTATATTGCAGACCAATATCTGTTCAAGTGCCTCTTTCCTCAAGACAGATCTCAAAATAGTTACAGAAATCTGGTTATCAAACTCCAGTGACTTATAGTGAGTAAGAGAGAGCATAGTTGCTCTTCTACTACAGCTTATTCACCCTGCTCCTGAAAAACCAATTACTTCCAGGGAAGCTTTTTGGGTAGATGACAAGCTGAGGCACATGTGCTGAGAAGTGGTTACTTGGCATGGCAGCACCCCTTCCTACAGCCTGACCTTGTTTGGGTGCTCTGACATAATCTTTCAACCATGTTCACAAGTTTTGTCATGAGACCATTAAGATTTGCCAGATTTCTGCTCTTGTCTGATAAAGCAGTTAGGACTCTGTGTGACAGACCCTTGCAATTTTCAAATAGATATCTCAGGTAGGGCTCTACACGCACAAGCTGTTTTCCTCATTAAGCCCTTCAGTTACTGCAGTTCACCTAAATCCAAGCTGGACTGTAAAATGCTTAATTGATGTAACACATTCACTCTCAATGATGTCAGGGAGCCACCATGCCCATCCAACAGATAAGCTGAGCTGATCACCAGTAAATTTGGGATGACAAGCACAGTTTATCATGTTAAACCAGATACCATCAGCACCCTTCAGTTCTGTAAAAATGCTCTAGTTCTTCATAAAGCTATTACTGAGATATGTAAGGAAAACATGACATCTGAACCACTTCCTGCTCCAGCCTTCTGCTGTTGGCATCTTTCTGCAATGATTTCAAAGACAAGATCTGGTGAGTTCTCTGCCTATATGTGCCCTCATCAGGAAAACTGCACAGCAGCAGAAGAGGGAAGATGAGGGCTACTGTGGGACAGAAAATGAATCTCCTGTAGTTCTGTCCATGCATATGTGTCTGGCTGGGCCCCATCTTCCAGCCGTGCTGTGATCCACATCTCAAAGGGGCCGTAATTCCTTTTCAAATCACTGCTGCTGGCAGACCAGCAGAGTTGGCAAGTGAGTTTTCAGGAATGTCTTTATTCTTCATGATCCATATGAAATAAGTCCAAGTAGTAATATTTTCAGATAGCCAGATACACAGATTTTGCAAAGGTTGGGAACAGCAAAGCACACTAATAATGAAACAGTCACGGTGCTCTTGGTTTTGTTCTTATTGTGATAATTATAAGCAGAAGTTTTCTTTTGTCTGATCGAAGTTTCTGCTGCTTCAAATTTAGAGACAGCTGAGCAAGAGGGCTTCATTCACTGGAGAGCAGTATCTTATCCAGCACATGTCATCAGTCTGCTTTGGTACAATCAGTGGAAGAGTGAAGAGGAGAGCTTGTCTGAAGACCTACTCTCCCATCGACTGTTAACACTATTACAGTTCAGAGTAGCCCAACAATAGTGTCTTGGCTTAGGGATTTTTTTTTGCCTATGTACAAGCATATCCATCACTGTATACAATGGTAAAAGCTAGAATGACATTAATTATCATATTTATTATTCAATTAATGCTGACTTATTGCAAAGTGTACCTTCAACATGGAGAAATAGAGGAGACATACTCTCTAAATACTATGAAGCAGATACAAAAAAAGAAGCTACTCTTAAGTGTCTTTTCTTGTGTTCAGCCAAACTTTATGAAAAAAAAAAGTGAAAAAGTGCCTTCTGGCAGCATGAAACCTGCTTAGGAGGGGAGATTTTGTTCTGATAGTCAATAATTTTCCATGCATGTTTTCAACAGGTAAGTCTCAACAGATAACATTAAGAATCAAAGACTTGGTGCTCCAGAGGCCAGAGCACCCACTATTTCACCTCATTTGCAATTTAACAGGTTTGTCATTTACACTATGGTGTCTCTTTTAAAGGAAATCCCAGAGGAATTAACCAATACTAAATTTCAGGTGCAAGAGGAAAATGTGCAGCAGAGCATATTTATGCAAGAGACAGGTATTTATGCTACTGCTGGGTACACTGCAGTGGATATTGCTGAAAAGGGCAGCTTTTCTGCAAAGTTCTGTTAGATTCCCTCAGCAGGAAACAATTATCTGTAATACCAATTTCCCGCAGAATTTTGCAAATCCTTCCCTACAGGGATTTCACCTTTCATTGTTTCCTCTGCACAGCACAGAAAATCTGACTGCAGTGATACAAAATCCAATCTAAGTCATATTTTTTTTTTCTGCCTCTGGCAACTGAAGGGAATAATCTCATTTTTTACTAGAAGGAGATGGGCAAACTGGGTAGGGGCTGGTGATCTGCAACCCAAGAGGACCTCCGGAGGTCCCTTCCCATTGTATCCATTTCATGATGAGATGCCCAAAAGAAGGGAGGTGGAGAAGGAAGTGGTGGGATGCCTGCTCTGGAAGTACTCATGCCTTGGCTGCAGGAGTCAAAATCCAGGCATGCCAGGCCCCCAAAACATCCATGGAAAGGAGCATCATCATAACCTGTGCCTTCCCAGAGGAGTCCCTTGCAACACCTGCTGTCACCCCATGTGTCCTCTGAAGGCCATGAAAACCCCAAGGCAGAGCCCCTGACTTCTCTTTCAGCTGTGGTGTTGTGGTGCTGTGAGAAGGTTTACAGCCATGGCAAGCAGGAGTCACATTTTCAGCAGTTTGCTGCAATTTTGTCTGTCCCTGTCCCCTCTTCCAAAGCAAGGTGTCCTCACTGCACAGCTTCCTGATGGTGTGGGCACAGCCCTCCCTGTGCAAGCAGTCCTAGAACACTCATGGAGGGGTCTTCCTTCCTCTCCTATGCTGGAAACAAACTCTGAGCTCAGCATTGGGTGCTCAGACTCCATAGTGGACAGGATGTGCCCAGGGAAAAAGGATGTGTGAGATTCACTGGGGGGTGAGAAAACAGTCAGAGCAGAACTGTCCTCAAGCAGTTTGGATATTCAGAGCTACTATATAGGAAGGTTTCAGTGCATAATCCTCTTTGTTCCACCTCTACAGACATTTTCAGAGAGTGAAAAGGAGTTTGGCTAGGTAGTTCGGGATGCAGGTAGGATGAGCCTGGGTTCACAAGACCATCCATTTTGCTGCCCCCAGAATCTGGAGGCCCAGCAGCAGTGGGACCTGGCCCCCTGACTGACAGGTACAAGTAACTAGTTAGATGCTTTAGCTACATTTCCCACAGAGAGGAGGCTTGTGAGGTTGTGCTGTCTGTCCATCTACACTGGGCAGCGTGTGACTCTGCTAGCCACTGTCACCCAGCCCTGGTGGGGAACGTGTTTCAAGTCCATTGAAGTCCCCACGGGTTTGGGGCACACAACAAGCTGCGTCCATCCCCAGCACCAGCAGCCCCTCGCCCAGGAGAGTCTGGCTGCTGGGAGGGCAGTGGGTCTCACAAGGCAGCACTGAGGCAGCATGAAAGGCTGGACCCTGCCAGAACCTGGCAGGCTCCCACAAGCCACTCCAATACTGTTTGTCCCTGTTCATCCCCATCTGTTTAACTCCAGCCCAGATGACCTGACATTCAGGTAAGCCAAATTTGATTTTCCAGCTGAGAGAGCCCTCATATCTTTACCATTTCCAAACAGATTTCATCAAGGAAATCACATTGGCCTCTGAAGCCTGATCTGCAATGCCAGCAGCAGAAAACACTGAGCGTGCCCAGCTGCCAGGTAGAGGAAACTCAGACCTTTGCAAAGCTCTGGCTGGGAAACGGGAAGGAGAAGGAGCACAGGAGCATCCTTGGACACAGCACTTGTCTAGGGGTCTGACCTGGGGTGTCCCATCAGGGCATGTGTGAGGTCCAGAGTACAGATCCTCCCCTGCATGGCAGGCACAGGTGGATGTTCACCCCTCTCCAAAGCACACCAGAGTGATGTTGGTATTGAGTTCCTGGGGCCACTCAGGTGCAATGATTTGCTAAGGCATGCAGAAAAGGCAAGAGGCACCAGCCTTTGGGAATACAAGAGAGATGGACAAAGAAGATGAAAAAATATTCACAAATATAAAGAACATCCTTTGATATTTTTTTGTTATGTACCTTGTACCAGAGATGGACAAATGAAATTCAAATTTCTGAAGGTGTTTTGGTTTTCACAAATTATAGACTTAAACATTACAACTCTTTAAAATACACTGCAAAACACTTGTTCAAAAGCAACATTTTCCTGCAACAACTGCCAAAAAAATGATAAAACCTTAGTTTTGGGAAGAAAATTTTTAAGTCACAAAAGTCTGAGTAGCTCTGGTCTCCATCACAGATGCTTTCAGACCTGCCCAAAGCATGTGCATGTGCATGTGGAGCTGGGATTTGCTCTTCTTTGAGAGGTTTTTGCTGTTGGCCTTGAAGCTGAAGTAGAGTTGCCTTGTTTCCACAGCAGAAGTGAATACTAAGTATGCTGCTATTGTCCAGGAAGTGTAAGTACTGCTGTTCAGGCACACACACCCAGAGTGCAGAAATTTAGCGCTATGGAGCAATTCTGCAGGGCTGTTAATATCATTTGATATTCGTCCCTGATCATCCATTTGTATTCATGATCTTTTTACTTGCTAGAATTCTCCTGCAATTTTTAATAAAAAAATGAATTTTCCACTTGAGATCTCAGATGAATGGGGTGAAAATGTAATTTGCATGATAATCGAGGTCTCCTTTAAGGAAAGGGTCACACCTCATGGCTTGGCTTCGCAAAAGAAGATTTGGGAAGGGCTCTCCCACGTGGGTGTGCCCTTCCAGCCTGCGCAGTGGATGTTTTAGGTGAGGCACAGCGTGCGCAGAACTGGCCCCACCCTTTAACTCCTGAGGTTCATCTGCCACGGCCAAGCAAGCTTGGGCAGTGCCAGTGAAGTCCTTGGGACTAGAGAACCTATAGCCCCTGGTATTCCCAGGAGGTCTCCCATCCAAGAACTGGGGCTGACCCCGCTTAGCTTCCGAGATCTGACAGGATTGGGCATCAGGGATGCATTTCACTGCTTTTAAGGAAAGGGATAAATTAGCCGCAACTTGGCAAGAATGAAAATATCCATCAGAGTTTGTCCTCTTCATGCCTGAGTCCAGGTGATCACAAAGTGCTGGCTTTGTAGAAGCCAGGAGAGCAACAGTCAAAGGGAAGTGTGTTCCTGTGAGCTCTGTACACTGGAGAGCTCTGCTGAAGAGGGCACAGTGGAGAAATGAGAATAACCACAGTGGCCTTCCTGGCAGAAAGTGAAGTGAAGCCATGAGGTAGCTGAGGGAGGGTAATGGAGCAGGTTGTCATGTTTGTAAACAGGTTTGACAACCACTGGAGAAGGGGACACATGGAGCTATGTCTGCCTGGGAAAGTAGAAGAAACCAGTGGGCTCCCCTGGGAGCTGGTGAGCCTCTTCAGGGTGCAGCTCTCCAAGTGAAGATGCCCCACTTTGCTCTTGCCTTCACTTCGCTGAAGTTTGGGAAGGGCATTGTTGGCACCAAGTTTCAGAACCTTTATAGAGAATTTCTATTTTTCAGCCTCTGGGTTTAGCTGTTATTTTAATTTGAACATTTTTCATTCAGTTGTAGCATAGCTGTGATACCACATAACATGTCACAACATTTACAAAAACAATAAACAGTCAAAGTCCTTGTTGACTCAGAGCACTCCTGGTTATTTCTGAGTGTCACAGGAGAATCAGGGATCCTAGCCTTCCTCCACAACATGTCCTTGAGGAGGATGTAATTACTGAATTGGGTTTTCTGCTGGGGCTGCTCTGACTGACAGCCGTGGTCAACCCACACTTCTCTCTTTCTTAATAGGGGAAGGTTATCTGCTGGCAGTGCCAATAAAAATAAATCATCTGGTTGCCTTATGCTCTGTGTAGATGAAAACAGAGTCATCAATGGTCTTGTGTACTCCTATACTAACTTAACGCCCACAGCATTCTCTTTTTAAAACCAAATTTCAGGATTTTTAAGAGGCTACTATGTAGTTGAGAAGAATGGAGGACCAAGGCTCAGTGTGTGCCAATGATGAGGTTACAATACAATCTTTGTTCATTTATATAATGGTTTTTCAAATTACATTTGCATGTTTGAGTGTAATGTTCTCATTGACTAGAGCAACGCACAATAGACCACTTACAATTTGGGAGGGTGCTATGAGTTTGTCACTCTATGAGCAGGCACCATTTAGTTTTTTATCTGTGTTTTGTCAATATAACTTCAGCCTGGCCCTAGTCATTACTTCTAGATGAGTTGAAATTATATGTGGATCACATAATTTTCTGTGGTGGCTGCATATACAGTTAAAAAGATGATTTCAAATTGGAAGTCCTGGAAACCTGTAGAGTTGAGACCTGTACCACTGATCCAAAATTCAGCTTCAGCATTTCCCACTCACTTAGTGTGGGAGTAGATCAAAATTTATTCCTCTGAAGTCAGAGATTTACATAACTTTCAAGCAGGAATAAGTGAGCATACCTCATATGTCAAGGGGTAACCATCTAGCAGGTTAATTCTTTATGATTTACTGCGATCTCAGCTGCTTTGCAGTAGTTTTGTCATTGTCCCTATTGCCAGTCCCACTACAGCAATAAAAAGTAAGTGTGCAAGCAGCCCAAATACAGTGCAGTTTGTGGAGGAATCACTTCCTCTCGGGTTGCATTGAGATACAATTACATAACTCAAAGCCACAAAGGGCACAACCCCTGGTTGTATTTCCGTCTGGAATGTACATTCTTCACTCTTCCCCCAGCACTTGTAGAGGAGATGCTTGCACAGGTTGTTATTTATGTCATCACAAACTGGTGGTACCAGGCATGTCTCTGCAGTGCTGAAGGAAAGTATTAGCGCCAGCATCTTTGAGCAGCACATGCACATGATGAGATAATAGGCATTTGGCACTGAGTGGCTACTGGAGCTCTGTAAATCCCTTGGCTTGTAGTTTTGTGCAGAAAAACTACCTCTAGCACAGCATGTGACTGTACACTTCAGAATAATACATTAAAGATTGTGTTGGTCCTTACAAAGCACTGAGCTGTGTAACACTGCTTTCAGATCCCCAGATTTGCATTTGTGCCTGGGTGCCCCCAAGGATGTTCTTGCCTGAAGAGGGAGACAGGAACTATGGATTTGCTTCTAAATCGCTAAGGTTTTCTTTACTTTGCTTCTTCACATCCCAGTATTTTAGCAGGGCCAAGAAGCTCAGCATCTGCCCATGGGCTGTATATCCCCCACCCGAGACCTTGCACATGATGTGTACCGCCTGCACACGTCTTCCTGCAGGAGAGCCCACAATCACACCCCAGACATCACTATCCCAGCCCATGTCACTGCCAGCAACCTACTGTCCAGGATGCTAGATGTGCTCACCACTTTCTGGGCCTGAACATACGTGAATGCCACATCTCCCACTTCTGGGACAGGAGAGGTGAGTGTTTAGGTCACTGTTCCAGGTGCAGACGGTGTGTTGCATCCAACTTCTGTTTAGGGTAAGCACCCTAAACCCCTGTGTTATTAACTCAAGGTTAACATATAGTTATTCCAAATAAAAAGGAGATTATAAATACCATTAATATTCACCACCACTGAGAGGCCCAGGAGTAGGGGAATCCACTGTGGAACATACATCAATTCTGTGATGGGTCACTGCCAGCTCAAAATCTCTTGGAGTGTGTGTGGGACCAAATTCAACTGTCTCTTGGACTGCCCTACGGCTAAACTGACTTCAGTTTGCATCCCCATGGCTTTATGTGATAAATTGGTGGGGTATTTGATTTCCAGTACCAAGAACAGGAATGAAGTGTCTGATGCCAGTGTGTGATATTCTGCAAATATCTATTTGAGTAGCCAGGTCTGAGTGAAAAAAAAAAAAAGACATCAAATAGAGGGATGTGGAAAAATCTCTTTATGCCTATAAAAGGATCACTTCAAAACCACAGGATTTTGTATAGGAACCTTTTTTCCTTAAATAGTAGAAACAGTCACCAAGTGCATTCCATCCATGTAAAAAATGGGGATTAGAGGAGAGCTGCTGTGTGTAGCAGCAGTTTACTCTCCTTCCTTCTCTTCCTTTCCTCCCCCCACCACACGTGTAACATGTCTTAACTCCAGAAACTGTCCTTGTGGAAAACATAAAAACAGTATAATTGCAATATATATATTTATACACATAGATATAATCAAGCCCATACACATGTATATCCATATGCTGTGTAGTTAAAGAGGAACTGCATGGTGAGATTTTTGTACATTCTTCAGGAAACACTTTTCTGTCCCATTTTCCCACCAAGATGAACAAAGCTTGGCAGTGAATTTTGCTGGTTGTCTAAGACCCCAGAGCAGGGTCCTACTGCAGACTCACAGCTGCAGCCTCTTCCTGCCACCACTGGCCAGAAGCAGGGGAATAAAACCCAGAGCTCCTCATCAATGGTCCAAATCCTACCATGGAAACCCAGCTGACATCATGAGGATTAGATGGGTGACTAATCAGGACAGCAAGACAGCAGTCAATCTTTTACTTTGAATGCAAAGCCAAGTCCCCTGATGGTCAGCGTGGGGTGACTGTGGTGCAAAGAGACCAGCTCTCCTCAGGAGTAAGCAGTCTTGGAGGGTCGCTCTGGGCTTTGAGGTACCTTGTGTGTGCTGCTGTGGGAAGGAGCAGGAATGTGGGAATGGCTCTCCCAGGGCATGGGACCCCAGCGCCTCTTGGGACAAAGATCCTGCCACTGCACTTTCCAGCTCAGGGATCCCAGACCACCAGAGAACAGAAAAGGAGAGATTTCTATGACTTTTGCGTTTATTGGCCCCTTTGAGCAGACTTGTCTCAGGATGGGTTGGGGAAAGGAGTTAAAAGGTTTCCATCTTCAAATTGTAGATGGGCTCAGTCAAGATTGAAACCTTTCCTGGTGGCTACTTAGAAACAAGGGTGATGTTTTTAGTACTTTATAAGAAGAGTCTTGTGTTTGCATTACTATGATGAAACTGTCATGCAAACAGACACCAGAGACTCATGTTGGCTCCAGTCCATCTGTCCACCCCATGCCTAGGTCAGTCTTCTGGATAACCTGTTCTTAAAAACCTTAAACAACAATCTCCACAGTCTCCTGAGACAAAGTATTTCAGTATTTTACTACACTTACTATTAGGAACAATTCTTAAGTCTGTTTTAAATTTTTATTAACGCCTTTCCATCCAGGCCCAGTACACACTCCTGAAATTTTAGCATGTGGCTGATATCTACAGTCGGAATAGAGAACAGTTTATTCATTTTCTTGTTGTTCAGCTCCTTTTGTGTTTGAAAGCAATTATTTTCCCTTTAGACTTTTTTAATCCAGCCTAGTTTCTTTAGCCTACCTTCCCACGTATACCTGTATAAACCTTTCCTGAGGAATAGCATCTCCATACATAAAAAAAGTCTTCAGGTGCATTCTCACACTAGCAAGGAGGGCTGAACTGAGGGAAGGGAGATGCCGTACACACTGCATTTCTAGCTATGTACTCAAAAGTTATGTTTGGGGGTTTTGTTTGCAACAGTATGACATTATATGCACTAAGGCAGCCCATGACCCATCAGAACCTGCAGCAGCCCAGTGAAGTCAGCTCCGGCCTGGCTCAGGGACACTGGGGAGAGGTGTACATTCATCCTTCCCAAACTGCATCTTTGGGATTTTCAATTCCTATCTTCATTTTGTCATTCCTGCAACCTACAACACCTGCCATAGTTGCAACAAGATCATTGATTAATTTTCCCATAGCCCAACCCGTCACTGAAAATGTTGGTTAGTTCTGTTGTTAGTTCTGGGATGAAGGGAGATCCCCAGGACCCCATTCTAGGCACTCCCTTAGTTAAACAGGGAAGTACCAACACCTTTTACATACAGCTTTGAAATGGCTTCACCCTTCCCATAACAACTTCACTCCAATCCCAGTCTTGCTGCTTGTTTGTGAAAGGGCGGACGCTGCCAGAGCTGGTAGAAACCAGGAGGAAAGGATGCTGGGCTGAGAGTGCACCCTCTTATTCCCACTCCATGTACTGGCCTAGAAAGTACCTCCTAAACATTTTTTAATGTGACCTGGCAGCAGACCAGGGTAAATGGCATGTTCTTTTTCCAGTGCTTTGGCCCAAAGTGTGCGTTTCAGAGGCTTAAAAGAACAGTCAGTCAATTAAATGTGATAAATGAGGCCATTTGTCACCAGCATTTTTGCTTTTCTTTTAAAGTATAAAACGAGATAATGAGCAGGCCTTGAAGAAATCCTTTGTGGTGTTGGAAGCCAAGGTCACATGAAATACAGAACGGATTTTCTGCCTCTCCCATCATGAGAATGCGATCTGACAATACTCCCCCTCATGACACAGAAATCAGAGACAATGTTAAGAGGGGGAGAAAAATCACTAATGCTTGAAAAAACAGTGACACGTTGCAATGAAGATAAAAAAAGAAATGGCTTAGTTATGAGCAAATCTACCCCCACTGCAAACTTCCTTTTGTAGGTGCTGGTCAATAGGAACACTAACACAGAGACGGCTGCATAGTTACCTTCATCTTACAGCAAAGCCTAAAGTAGCAGAGAGTTACCAACACAGCCCCTAATCAGAAAGAAGACAGCAGAGTATGTATCCAGGGCTGGCAGTGACTGATGGAAGAGATGGTTCACCTCTTGCCCCCGTAAGGGGGAAGGAACTCAACTGCAACGGACTGTGTGAGCTGTGGGGTACTGGACCATTTGGGAGTCCTGGAGCTTTCAGGCTCCAAGTGGTGGACTATTCTTCCTGTACTGTCCACAGGTACATCCAGCACACTGGGACACCCTGTTCAGTGACAGCCACATAAGCAATGCTGTACAGCCCGTAAGAGCCGTGGCACTTGGGTGGTGTCTGCATTAGTGCAGGTTAGTATTCATGGCTGGAGGCTAGAGCTGGGTATGGACCCAGAACTGGAGTGTTTCCACCTCTCTTTTGAAAAATAGCACCTTTCTTTCTCACAGATTCTCAGAATATGTTTCTGTGTGCCGTCCTTTTCTATCATCTGTGTCTAGGAATTAGGAAACATTACTCCAATGTGTGGAACATCTCTGGACCTATGGGACATGAACATACTGACTGTGTTGTTGGCATTTCACACTGGCCTGTGTTACACTGAGTCAGCGTTACTTCTGCAATCTTTTCCCATCTCCCCTCTGTATCTACCCCGTTGTGCTGCCACAGTAAGAAGCTACTCTTTTTTGTTGGTTTTTTTTTTTAACTTGTAGTTTCAATCAACCATCAGTTTATACTGAATATGTTGAGACAGGAGTGCCAGGAAGTATGGTTGTGCACAAACAAGAACAGATATTTAAGGAGTTGAGAACCACTGACAGTTGGTTTCTACAACCTATGTTTTATTTATGTCTGTACTGTGCTGTCTTGGCAGCATTTGATTTAGTCCGGAGATGAAAACCCTGGTTTTTTGCAAACATGGACAGCCTCACACATGCCTCTGACATTAAATAAGTGATACACACAGTGCAAAAAACCTGTATATTTTAAGAAAACTACCCTGATGCACCAGCAATAGGAAGTGTTGAAGTAACTCAAAAGACTAAAAACTAAAATCTTATTAAAGAAAATGCAGGACAGAAGGTACCAGTCAGGTACCAAAGGAGTAAATGCCAAACATGCAGTTGAGCCAATGATTCAGCATCAGGTTAACCTCAAGTCTGTGAATTTTCAGCTGATAGTAAACTTTGTGCCTAGCCTTCAGTGGGGCTCTGTGTAGAGGAGTGCCCTCCTCGGCACCCCAGCGACCCAACAGCAGCAGCCTGCAGACACCTTCAGCCATGTGAATGTTTCCAACATTTGTAGTGGTTGCCACAGTTGGACTCAATGATCTTTTGGGGTCACTTCCAACTCAGGATATTCTATGATTCACATTAGTGAGGTCTGTGCCCAAGGGATTTTTCAGATGAGGTTTCAAACAACATAACCAGATCCTCTGCTATATTAAACTGCTGGTAAGAGCAGTCTTTCTGTCCCTATCCCCAGCTGGAAGCAGGCTCAGACCCAGTCCATGAGTTACCCTGGCTGTGGCTTGCTGAAAGGGTAGGATAATCCTGCTGAAGCCCTTGGTGGCCTGCCCGTTTCCTCTCCTTCCGACTCGCTTGCTTCCAAAACAAATTCCTATTGCGAAGATTCAGGTCCTTTCAACTCCACATTCCTGCCTGTAACATGATCCCTTTGAAAAGGAGATGAACTGGTACAACTCAGTGAACTTGAAAGGAAAAAAATCCCAAATAATGGTTGGAAATAATTGGAAACAAATATCTTATAAAACGACGTTTCCGAATGTTTCCAAAGCCGTTAGCTGTGCAATGGTCTATTTTCAAAAGCATGGAGACTTACCATATGCAGGTAATGCAAGTATGGGAGTCGATGTGAACACTGTTCCCTTTCTCATGCCCAAAGCCCATGGGATGGCTGCCTGAAAAAAGAGGTGGTTGTGTGAAGTTGCTGCCACAATCCATTTCACCAGCAGGGTGAGACCCACCCCTGCAGTCTCTAGCTATGGCCCAAGGAATTAGTACTCGATCATTTCTGCAGAAGAAACTTGCTGGCATTCACTTCATTTGTTTGGGTTAAGAGAGGAGAATGTGGAGAAGGAGGGGGAGGGTCTGATTTCCAGAAGTTCAAATTTATAGCTTCAAGAAGACAATTTCTTTGCAAACACTTTCCATGGTTATCTTCCTCCTATTATCTCTACAGAAGGTTGGGCATCTTTAAAACTGCATTAGCCTCCCTTCGGGAGGCTTGTTTTCAGATACCTTCTCAACCTGATTTGGAGCAGGAACATCAAAGGCAAAGAAAATCTCGTCGCCTGTTAACTTGGATCCATTTGGAGCTGGTCTGGACAGTGCGAGCTTGCCATGATGTTCAGTCTTTCGAAATATTTACTTATCTGACTGACAAGAGAGCTATTTCATAAGTTATGATGTCTCCAGTTTTGTGTAAACAATTTACAGTGCTGTGATTGATGCTGGATGCTGTTTGGAGAGAGACAAGACTGATTGTATATACTGGGCTTTGGTTTGAAGAGTTCAGGCCCAGGACTGGGCAATATCCTACCTAATAAATAACAACAGTGCTGTTTCAGTGCTCACAAAGACACAAACATAGCTGAATTAAACCAGTGCTTCTTTGAGCAGACATTGGCTATGCAAACATCTGAGACCTCTGCAGAGGTGTGTGGTACCTTGGTCACAGTTCCTTATTCTGCTTTTGACTCATGCCTAGGCTGTCCACAACCCTCCAGCACTTACTGGGCAGAAGAAAACAGCTGGTTTTGTGGGTAGGACAGCCAGCACAGATGTTGGACATCCAAATTCAAGCTCCTTCTCCAAATTTAGGAGAGTGGATATTGGAAAGAGAGTATCACCATGTCCAGGAGGCAGCTCCAGTTCTTACAAGAGTATATTGAAAGGAGTGGGCTTGCTTCTTCTGGCAAAGCTATATGCCATGATACATGGATGGGTATGGGTCTCCTGGTACAGCTTCAGGTCATAGTACATGGGTGGCTTCCTCAGTCTTGCATTTTCAGTGCCTGAAGTCTCCAGGTGTTTCCCAGAGGAGATGGGACTTCTGCTGCAGTGCTTTGAGTCACACTACCAAAGTCTCTCTTCTAGGTAAATACCTTCCATGACAGCTGTGTATGATCATGACAAGAGCCTAATCCTTGGTGAAAGTAGTATTTCCACCTCCAGTGGAACAACACAGGAGTGTGATTGCTGTGACTGATGGGTACATGCAGCCCGATGGTGAGAAGTAGCTGTAGACAAGCACAAGCCACCATAAGACGCCAAAGCAGAAAAGAGAGGGTATGGGCTAATGTTAAACTGGGAGAAAGTTCATCCAGATCAAATTGCAAACAAGGTGTTTCAGTTCTGAGCCACTGAAATGTTTTGCTTCTGGAATTAAGTGACCTGGACATGTCTGAAACAACAGTTGCAGGACTATGCGGTTACCTCCAATTTTCTACAGTCTGACTTTCTGACCTGATTGTGGACAAAGCTATGACTGTCAGAAGTTTCCATGAAACAGAAAGACCAGGCCCAGTGGCTATGCAAGAGCTACCACTGAAAGACCCTTTTTTTGCTACCAAGCAGCTGTTCAGATTGACTGGCACAAATAAGAAATTAAAAACAAAACAAAAAAAACTTTATTCTGGAAATCCTATTTCAGTCAACTTTGCTCCTGATGCTGTGAATAAAGAGTGGGGAGAAATTAAAAGAAGGGAATTGACCCTAGCACTGACACAAGATGGCTGGTTGGATATCATGTGAGCAAGATAAAGGCTCTACATACCCATGCAGAGAAAAATATGCTTCCTCTAAACAGAGCAAAGTAATGAAGTATTGATTTGGAATTATTGAACTGTGACACTTCATCCATGTTGCTGATGGTGACCTTGTCTAACAGAAAGAAAAGTGCAAGGAAGTATTTCCAGTTCAAACTGGAAAAAGGAAAAGGACGTCTGAGGCAGATATTCCACATATTGCATTCACCATAGGAGGAAAGTAATACTCAAAGTCCTCCTGATGTTCAAAACTGTTTCTGCAATCATCTTCAGCCACCAGAAAAGGCTGATTATCTCCCAGCTTCACCAGTAGTGTTCACTCTCAAAAGTCTGTATCTTCATTTAGTCTGTTGAAATCTGCACTCAGAACAAGAAAGATCTCAAGCAAAATGCAGCCTGCCTCTTCCTCCCAAGGGACCAGCCAAAAAGCGTCACCCTTAGCAAAGCAAGTGAAGGTTTCGGGGGGATCTAAGGTACAGTGGACTGATGGCATCACCACTGGTCTCCTTGGAGATATGCCTTGATGTAATTAATAATAAAGAATGGGGGCAAGAATAAAAATCATTCAGAGCAGCTTTGGTACTTCTCCCCAGTTTAGCTCCCATGATTAAACCCACACAAAGCATAGAATGAGGAGATGAGCCTCAATTATATCTAAGGAGCAGCATAATGAGTTATCTTCTTTGCACTTACTTTAGCTGGTGAGTAATACAATTTTTACTCAAACCCATGCTGACTGAATATTTTTGCCTATAACTGATTAGTCAACATTATGGAAGAATGTGGAATTAGAAATGCAGGAGAAGGACTATAGCTCTCCACCACTTATTCTTAAACATTGATTATCTAGAGCAAACTTTCTAACAGATAACATTAATACAACCAACACATCAGTGAAAGTCCACCTTTCACTAAAATTAAATACCAAACAATGTCCTGCTAAGTGAGGAGTTTGAATCCTCTCTTTTACGTACAATATAAAAATATTTTTATTTTGGATGGTGAGTCCTTCTTAGATTTGCAGACTCCAACCAAATAATACAGTGTGTTGTATGTTTTATGTGTCTTCAGGATCTTTTGTTCAGAAAATTCCCAGAACTGCAGGTTATGAAGTTATAATTTAAATGTTATTGAAAAGTATCAGCAGCCTTAGCTTTCCCCCACCTCGCCAGCTGTTGCAAGCCACAGAGGGCTGGCATCACTGTGTTTCCAGCCTCATATGGTGTGTGTGAGTAGCAGTAGGAAGAGGTGGCTCTCAGAGCATCTGAAAAGGAACATCTGTGTCTGAAAGGAGCCTATTCCTGGAAGTTACAGAGCTGTTGAGTTCCTGGGGCAGAAACAATATGACTGCTGAAACTCTGCCATATCTGGGAGCTGTTGGCATGGTTTGAAGGCTGGGTTTCTAAGTCCTGTGGAGCAGGCACTGGCTTTCTGACCTACAGGATCTGCAACCCTGGCAGAAGGAGGTGCTGGCCCGCAGCACAGTGTGCAGGCAGAAAAGCAATTCTAATAATTTTTTTTTTAAAGAAATTGGAGTCAACCTTGTGAAGCAATTTATAAAGAGCTCAAGGGATGTTATTGTTTAAATAAATATTTAAGGGAGATTCCTCTCAACTTAAACACAGCAAGCTGTAGCATGTGAAGAACAGCAGCGTTTGATTACACATATGCAAGAGGCCAAAACAATCCATTATGAGAACACAATTCCCTTTGATTCTCTTTCTCTGAGATAGGTTATTGTCAACATCAATTCTGTCTGGTGCCAGTGTGCAGCAGGGGTGGAAACCCTGGCAGTGGATGTGCTGTGTAAGAAAGCCACTCTGCAAGCCCTGTTAGCATTTTGCCTGTTGAGATGGCTCAGGCAGGTTGCTGCAACCCAAAATGCAGCAGCAGGACTGTGTGCCTCAGGAGAAAGGAAAAAAGTGGGTACAGCTGGTCATGCATGACCCATCACATGTGTTGGACAGTGTTTGATGGACATACAGTCTTGATGCTAGAGGGCTGCACATTGCAACACGGGTTCACTTTAAAATCCTACTTGATTTGGTTGAGGCTCAGGGATGGCAACTTGGATGAGTTTATTGTCTGTGGTGGCTAGAGAGCTGGAGTCACCTTGTGCTGTGAGCCTGGCACAGCCAAAGCTCAATGCTATGGACTGTCAGAGGTGGGATACAAGGAGGTTCTTCCTATCCTCCAGGCAGACAATGCCAAGGGCATGGACAGCCATCTGGTAGTAGCAGAAAAGAGAAAAAAAAGAAATTCACCGCTGAGGGGTAAGACATCTAAATAAAAATGAAAACATGCTAAAACACCATAAGCAGTTAAAAACTCTCAGTGAGTTTGAGGTTATTGGGAATCTCTGTGTGTCATGTCTCCTACATAGACTTGGACGATGGGGTTCAGTAGGGTGTTATAAATGAATTGATAAAAAAGGACGTAGGGGAACCCACACCACTTGTCTCAGTGTGGGAAAACTGAATTTATGTCTGGGTAGGGGTTTCCCAAATAGCTTTCATCAGTGTAAAAGACTGAAATGTTCATCTTCCTCACCCTGTGCTAGCCTCCTTTTTTTTTTTTTTTTGGAAAAAGCTAAAGCCTTTACCTTATTAGAAAGGAGTTTTTCTTTCCTGATATGTCTGCATACCCACTCCCCTCCAGCATTTGAGTTGCAAGAAAATAGAGCACCAAATAAATCACTTTTCCAAAGTGTCCTTGAAATTGAAGAATTCTGTAAAGGTCTTGCAACCCAGGTGACACATATGTCATGGATGCATCTGAAGACATGGCAGATCCCCCGCATGAAGTAGGACACGATTTATATAGGACAGCACTGTTTGGATTACCAAGATGGTTACTACAAGAGTACTCAGACAGGGCTGTGTATTGGTAGGAGACAAAATATGTACACCCATTCAAAACCAAACTTCGCTGATGTTCCACCATAACCCACATCACTGGACAGTAGAATAACATGAAGGCAAAGTTATAACCAGAGTGTAGCTGCAGGACCTTCTTTCAGGTCTGGGATCAATCTGATTCTCTCTAGCCACAGGATCTGGGGACCTCAGTGTTACTGTACAACCATATTCAGAAACCAAAGACTCTGGCATATCCTTGGAAACATGGGGGTCTGCAAAGTATGTAAAAACTAATATAATGGAATAAACTCATTAATTTCTGAGACAAAGCAGTCTGGAATTAATATATATTTGAAAACAAAATAGAAATAATTACACAAAAGCCCCATTTTGTTCATTGAGGAACTGCAGAATTAACTGCATGTACTTTAGTTTCCAGCAAAGGCTAAGTTTCAAGGCATAGTGATTGTTGAACTAGTCATGCCACACATACTGGTTTAATTCAGACCAAATTGTAGGAAGAGCATGGGACAGAGCCAGTAGCTAGCTGGGAATGGAGGTAAGATTCTCTAAGTGAAGTCTGAGCCTCAAGGAGACCAAGCAATTTATCAAGCAATGAAGGCCCTGGCTTAGCACTTGTGAGGTGACCTGACTCTCTCTGGGCTGGACATTATGCACAGACCTGACCACTTCATTAATAATGTTGCTTCCCACTTGTAATTATCCCATCAAAGACGTAGCAGCAACATCCTCCTAGATTTATTTCTTTTATGATGACTTCCACAAGGACAACCCCAGTCAGTATCTCTGGTCCTTTGACAGTCAGCCTACTCTTCACTCATCTGCATTCCTCCAGCATCAAAGGTTATGGGTGTCCATTTTCTTTCCTTGACAAAGGCGAGGCTGCTGACATGCAGCAAACACTGGCCAATTGTTTCACAGCTTCTTAGAACTCCTTCCTCTGTCAGTAGTTGTCTGCAGGCAGGTCTGGTCTTCTCACATTTTCAGCTCCTGTTCTTCTGGTCTTTGTTTCTACACGGTCTTGCAGAGCTGAGTCCTGGTGTGTGCATGGGGCTCCCAGGAGCTGATGAAGATGATGAAACTTCACTGCCTGTCTCTATGGAAGAAAAGGCTGTCCAGGATGCTCCACAGTCTATAGTCATAAAAGAAGCAAAGGAAACCACCTTTCCCTGCCACTCCAGAAGTGGAAACAAGCAGACTGCAGATCCCTACCTTTCAATGTGGAAATCACGTCAAGTGGCACAATGAACACTGAGATCTCACCATCTGTCACCAAATGTTGCATATGCAAAGGATGCAAAAATAGGCTGTAAGAGTACTGTTACGACTGAAAAATCTATGAGGGAAGAGATGCCAGAGTTAGGTCACCTTTGTGCTATATGTTATGATACACTTGTTAATTAGATGTTCACACACTGTTTTGCCAGAGGTCTCAACTATATCCTATGGTACAGGATGGACTGTCTTCAGTGCAATGTTTCTATAGAATTTTTTTTTCCCTTAGAGTTCAGTGTAGTCCTAGGCATTATTTTCTTCTCAAGTCCTCCTCTTCATATGAATTACTGATTTTACCAACACTAGGAATTACAATGGCACACCTTCCTATAGCATCTGGATGCTCTGGTACCTCCACCAGGGTGTGGTGGTGCTTTAGCCACTTGAACAAAACAGAGACAGGCATGTAAGCAACCAGCTTGATTGCACCAGGCACCAGTTTATCAGGAGTCTGTCTTGGTCACTCATCTCAGCTATCCCCCACCACAGTGATGGGCCTTCCTGGCAGCAAGACCCATGTCCACACCTTCCCTTGCAGGTTTCATGGGCCCCAGAGGCCAGCACTTCAAGGTCATGAGCTGATACCAAGGGGTGACCAAAAGACACAGATGGGGCTGCGGCTGTGCCAGAGCATTCACCATCAGGCACACTGGGCATGCTTGAGGCAAAGCTTCTGTCAACTCCCATCCCAACAGTGGACATTCAGTAGCAGAGTCTTATGGCATGTGCAGAGAGGGGGGCACACTCTGCAGCTACAGACTGCAGATTGGGGAAAGCCTCAGCAAGACCTGACACAGAAGACCCCACAAGGAGAGTGGGACTGAAGCCAATTCTGAGATGTAGCACTCATATTCCTGAAAAGGAACCATGGATTGGGGCAGGTCAGGTTTCACATCAGGGTCTGGCATGTCCAGACTGTTGCTATGGCTCACACCTTGACACACAACTTTCTGCCCTGCTTGCAAGCCCCCTGACTCCTCACTTGTACCATATATTCTCCATCCCAGTCCCATGCAATCTTCAGCTTTAGCATCCCAGTACCAGATGTTTTCTTAGTCCAGCATCCCCAGGGTCCCTGTCTGCTCCCAGCTCTGCCAGGAAAGAATCGAAGTTCCTTGCCTACCTTTGCATTGAGCAACGCCTCTGCCCTGAGCAGCATTACATCTTCATCCTGCTTCTAGAGCTGGGGATGGTTCTTGGACTGCAGAGAGAGGACAGAGGTAGCCTGGTCCCTGCAGAGCTGTGGGGAAGCAGCAGGATCAGCAGAAACTTGGTAGCACTGATTGTTTCCACAGGAGCATTGGGGTCAGCACTAGGAACTGCTGGGATGCTGGGCTGAGTTCACTCATGTGGGAAGAAATCTCAGTGGATTTTGACTACTCAGACCTAGCACATCTCTAATAAGTTGCTATTTTTTCCCTTCAAAGGCTATCACTAAGCCAAATTGGAGGAGATTTGCAAACTAAAAAAAAAAAAATCACATTCCTAACACAGAGCTGCCAAATTTCAGATCTCAACTCCAAAGCAGAGAGGGAGAAGAACTATCCAAGGAAAAGATCACCAGCTTCCTCCCTCCTGTTTCTTCCTTTCTTTTTTTTAAGTTGGACAACAATTCCTTTTTCCCTGTGCTCATTCTTGGAATGGACAAAACTGGCTGGACAGTTTTGGCTGAAATTTTCCAGAAAAGAACTTCACCCAAGGCAGAAAATCAAGTTGGAAGAACTCAGTCTAAACTGTTCAAGTCTGGCAAAGTTATAAGCAGCAGCAAAGGTGGTCCTATAGAAGGACAGATATGAGTAACCTTTATCACAGGAGCCACGTGCGATCCCAACACTGACACATTCGGAGTTATAATAGCTGATGATGCTGTTCCATTCAGGTGCCTCTGATCACGATTCAGATATGTCACCAGTAAAAAAGTGTTAACTCAGTCATCCCACTGAGCCTTCCCACACCCCTTCCTACTCAAACAGCTCTTCCCATCTAACAACTGATCATACAAAAAACCACAGTTCCCTCGCCTCCAGTATTTGCAGGCAGTATGTGTGAGCTTCAGCTTCTTGGGTAGAGGCAACTGATGCTAAAATAGGATTGCTCTCTGAACTAATGTATTCAAAATTAATAAAAGAAATAAAGCAACACACTCCTCTGGCATGTTCCCATGCATATTTTCCATAAAAGTTAATTTTTCCACAAGAACAAGTTGTGAGTTTGTGGGGGTTTTGCTCTGAATCTTGATATGGAGCTTAGAATTCTTGGCACTGCTTGGGACGTTAAAATGACATCAGCTCCACTTTCTATGTTGGAATTTTATAGTTCCTGCCTGCCTGACCGCATTTCTTTGTTCTGCACATATTCTCTCTGCTCCAAGCTGTCTCTCTGCCACGGCGTGCTCTTACATGAGTATCAGGAAAAGCAGAGTGTTTAGATTTCGTATGGCCCTGCTTGTCCCTCACTGTGCCAGGCACCCAAGTGATAAAGCTGTATTTCTGCCGTCAGGACAAAGCAGCACTGTTGGCTCAAGAGAGGAGGGCACCTTTGCCAGCCGAAAGGCTTCCTTTCCCCCTCAGTGTGGCAGCTCTCTGTGCTGCGAGGGACCTGATGTGCTAAGCAGGGTCCCTCCCTCCCCTCGTCTCTTGCCGAGCAGAGGAGTGCAGTGCCTGCTGCCAGGGTGACATGGCTGTGGGACAGCAGGGACCGCGGGGAGCAGTGACTGCAGACAGGACAATGTGAAACCACCCTGTCTCACCCAGGGAAGTGTAAAGGGAGTGCAAAGTAGAGGAGGAGGAAAGGGAGCATCTCTGGATGGGAAATAAGGCTTTCTCCAGGTTTGGAAAGGCAGCACCTGGAGCAGCGTTTGGTCAGTGCTTCAGTTCTCCCCACCACCACCACACCCACACTGCCCCATGCCTTGGGGCAGGAAAGGGCAACATTTTTTTAAATCAAGCAAAAATCTGAGTTAACGGTGTTTCCATATTACCCAGCAGCGCGAGTGACTGTGTTTGAACACCATGGTGCAGGAGGGATCCCCCGTGAATCACAGCACAGGGCTGGGAGAGTTAACAGACTGGCACCGGGAGTACAGTTCCAGGGGCATTAGCACAGACATCACGCTTATTTCCTGGATTTCAAATAAAATAAGGATTCAAGGAAAAGATGATGCTTTTCTACATACTGTGACTTGGAAAGTAATAAAAGCAAATGAAGGCAGTTAATTATCTGGCAAACTGCATCCAAACATTTCTGAACACACGGTTCCGCCGTTACTGTACGAGCCACGCTGGAGCAGCATTAGCATACACTCTGTAAACAGACTCAGTGCCTTCCTCCAGCACAGCCTCAGCCTCACCCCCCAAACGGGATTAGAGCAGCTGGACAAACCCGGGAGGGACTATACCTGACAGTTAACAAAATACCAGTTTTGCTTTAGTTTGGCTTAATCTCAGTAGTACCTGGGTTTGCTATTTCCTACATTGCCTATATGCTCAGCCTCTCTAATGTGTGAGGGAGAATCACTGCTCCTCGCTTCTCTGTGCAACATTTATCATTTCATCACTTCACTGTTGTGTGGAAATAGCCAGACCAGACTAACAAAAAAAAGGTTGTGAAGCCATTTGCAAACACTTCTTGCTCTATAACAGCAACATTTTTACAATTGCATTTGCAACAGCCTTTTTGCAATCACATTTATAAGCTCCTTTACAGGCACATGCAACCCTATACAGAATGCAGAAAATCTTTACCTTGTTTGCCCAGAGGAGAGAGCCTGGTTTCCTTTCATGGATCAGAAGTAGGATGAAAAACAAACCAGAGAAAGACCCTTGAACAGACTCATCTGCTGAGAGTTGTTTAAATCCCCAGCCTGGTCCTGCTAGCAGCTCTAAGTTTGTGCTCTGAATAGAGGCTGTGTTATTTTAACCACAGGATTTCTAGTCATGGGGGAGGAGAGATGGATTAGGTACGTTTGCAATCTAATGCTTCACATTTACCTCAGCTGAAATGAACTACTTTTAGCCTGATGTAAATAAGTACTGTTAAGATATAACTTTCAAGAGTCCACTGACCAATTATGCTTAAACTAACATGCTAAATAACTGTGGAAAATTCCAGAGGAATAAGATAACATACTTTTGTGTTCTTTCCTAAATAAAAGGCATGTGTGGAATTTCATGCTAGATACTATGACAAGTGAGGGGCAGCAGATGAACTGTACAAACTAACCTGTGCAAGGTGCTGTTCCTCATAAAACAATATCCCTAACACCTGTTAGCCTGGATTTCATCAGGCATCCCAGCAGTATGAGTTTTCATGGCTTGTAAAAAGTACAGATATGAGAGATTTGAATCTAATATTTCAAAAGAGCAAATAAAGCTAAGTTAATAATGAAAGACTTTAAAAGGTCATGGGGGCTGTAGTTCTGCAGGAGCACAAACTTTAGTCCACTGAACAAGTGCCACCTCCAACAGTGATATAAGCTGGTGGATTGATATGGGCAGTGTTAAATTAAGGCAAAATACTGTGCCTAGGACATTAGTTTGTGGTTTTGTTGTTTAATCCAGCTCAAACTCTGCCCTCCTTTCCTGGTTTATGACACTTTGGTGCCACAGCTGAGGGGGTTGCAAAGCACAGCTACAGCCCAGACTCCCACAGCCACCTCCCCAGGCTTCCACAGCCACCTCACTGCTCATGAAAAAGAGATCTCCTCACTTTCTGAGAGGTATGATTTGTAAATAAAACACATTCTTAAACTTTGGGCTGAACTGAGAAAAAAATTTTGAATGTAAAGCACTAGAGGCTAGTGGATACATTCCAATTTGTCTTTGAGGGCAGAAGCTTCAGGAACACAAGTTTAATTCCATTTTGGATAAAACCTGGCTCTATAAATAACATTATCTTACACTTACATAACACCCTTCATCCCAAAGCGCTCCCGAGTGCTTTGCAGATGTAATCATCCTTTCTGAAAAACGCGGGCAGAACTCCTGCCCTGGCGGGGAAGATTGGGATGGATCGGGAGTCGCACTGGGCAGGAGGAAAGCAGCAGAGCATCCTGTGGCAGTTTGGCCGGCTCCTGCCCCTTGGCATCACAGCCATTGCCCTGCTCTTGAGTTGCTGGCAAGGAGCATGGGGAATCAGCTTGTTGAGTAAAGAATGGCTTGGGTTAGGTATGGCTGAGAGAGCTGCTATGGGTTTGACTGATGGGCCTAAGTTTGGGCTTTGGAGTTCAGACCAGGCCTGGAATTGTCAGCTGACTTGAGCTGGGCTAGCTAACAGCTGACTTCTTCCAGCCAATAATATTGTATTCCATACCAAATTACATCATCTCAAAAGGGGTAAAATCCAGTGTGTGGGAGTGACTTAGGCAGTTCCACCTTGGCCGAGGTACAGAGAAGACATGCTGTCATTATTCTGCCCTGTTAGGCCTTGCTCCTGCTGTTGCCACTCCTTGCCTTTTGTTTGAGTTCAGGGAAGTAGAAATATTTTGTTGTTACTCTTTGTTTCTTGCTAGGTGTCTTTTAGAGTGCTTATGAATCTAGAGTAATACACTTTGTATTAATTGGGGAGTGGGAGGTTCTTGTTATATGTAACTTGTGTAAGAGTGTGCGTTATATTGTAGTTTTCTTTTAATTTTCTCTTTTCTGTATAAATAAATGTAGTTAGTTTCAGCATAAACTAGTTTAGAGGGGTTTTTTTCCCCTCTCCTCTTCTTTCTCCCTTGGCTGGTTGAGGGGAGGAGGAACCCTTTTTCTCTGTACTTGGGCAGTTGGCATTTTGCCAGCTCAACCCAAGACAAGAGCTCACCGTGATGTACAGGTCTGGTGTCTTTGACACCCAGCAGTGGTTCAGAACCTGTCACCTAGTTCAGCCTATAGGTTACTTCCCTAAGTGGACTGGGGTGTCTCCGAAGATGTCAGCCTACTTCCCAGAGCTCAGCCTGAGTTCTCAGCGCTCCCTGCAGTGTTTTGCTCAGCCGGGCCCACCTGAGCTTGGGTTTTTGTGGGACAGGCAATTGTTAACATGTTGTGGTTTGGTCCCAGCCCATAAGTAAGTACCAAGCAGATGCTCGCTCCTACCCCCAACCTCCCCAGCGGGATGGGAAGGAGAATCTGAAAAAGGCAAAACCTGTGGGTTGAGATAAGACCAGTTTAATAATTGAAATAAACAACAACAAGAAGGATGATGATAATGATGATGATGATAATAATAATAATAAAAATAAAAATGCACAATATAATTGCTCACCACCCACTGACCAATGCCCAGTCTGGTCCTGAGCATCCTGGCCCCTCCCAGCCAACTCTCCACAGTTTATATATGGAGCATGACATTCTAAGGTATGAAACATCCCTTTGGCCAGTTCAGGTCAGCTGTCCCAGCTGTGGTTCCTCCCAGCTTCTTGTGCGTAAGAAACTGAAAAGTCCTTGACTTAGCGTAAGCACTGCTCAGCAACAACTATAACATCAGTATGTTATCAGCATTATTCTCATACTAAATCTAAAACACAGCACTGTACCAGTTACTAGGAAGAAAATTAACTCTATCCCAGCTGAAATCAGGACAGATTCTAAGCATCTGTGGCACAGGCAGGTATGTGCACCTGAACTAGAAGGAAAATGTCCCCAAACCTCCCATCAACATACCTCTGTCTCATCAAACAAGTTCTCCTTCCACCAGTCAAGTGGCTCGCTCCAACCGAGCAGGCTTTCCTTGGCATTGCCGCAAATTGTAATAACATCAACTCCACTGATATTTTCCAGCTAGAGGTTCTATCTCATCCTTGTATCGGACCCCACAAGGACAGCAGGCATAAGAAATGCTCCCAGGGCTGGGACAGGTGTTGCTACAGCCCTTCTGGGGAGGACCTCAGGAAGAATCCATGTCTCAGTTTGCAGATACTGGTATCTGCATCAGACATGTACACCAACACTGCCAGCAAGGACTTCTCTTGATCTCCTTGATACACCTGGAAAAGGGATCTTTGTGCACAAAGGAAGTTTCTGTGCTCCAGATGGGTGTATTTTTCATTTTTGCTTAGCTGGTTCAATAGGAAACAGCAGGAGGAAGAGAGGCCAGCAGATGTTGCTCTGCAGGTTGACCTGAAAAAAGTCCATTTTTCCAGAGAAACCAAAAACAAAAAAGTGGGAGGGGAGAAAGTAAAAATAATTTTGCATTAAGGGAAAGCTTTTGATCCTAATGCATGGTTTGGTTTTTCTAGCTTATCTCTTAGGTCAGACTGCACTCAATTTACAAAGAAATAACACTTTAAAAACAAACACAAAGGAAATTTAGAGTTTTGTTTTTAAAATGTCAAGGCAAGACATTTCAGTGTTCCACATTGCTCCTACTTCTTTGGGATGTGGAGAAAAGTATTAACTAAGGGGTTAGTATTCATTTCCTTTCTCCTCCTAGACAAGTCAACAAATTAGACACAAATTTACCAACAGTTCCTTCAAATTTGTTTTTAGGAAAACAAAATTGTCTGAAACCTTTGCCAGAGTTACGGTCTGACACAGCATCCAGCATTTGGAAGTTGAACACCTGCCTATTGATGAAGTTTGTTGTTTTTCTCTCTTGCCTTGAGGCATCTCAGATCTGCTTCCTGCCTGATGTGTCCTGCTGCAGTACAGACCATAAACATGCCCAATGCCTCCAAAAAGTCAGCTTCACATAGTTTCCTAGAGCTCTTTCCCTCTTTGTCCAGCCATAACATTGTGGTTCTTAGCTGAAATGGCTGTTTTCCAAGTGTAAACAGCAACAAATTATTCCTGACCTGTGAGAGGAGCATCCCCTTTCATCACCCTCTGTGCAATGCTGGATATTTCTGCACTGTAATCACACTGGCTGAGGTCTGTAAGCTGTGGTGCTCACCTGCCTCCCATTAAAACCTGCAGAACAAAACACAGCTTGTGCTAGAATTATTTAGGGATTCAGTTTTTCTCTTCAATCAGCATTTGCATGAATTGGGCAACAAACGAAAGGAAATGTGAAACACAATGAACTGTACAATGAAGTACAATTTTACAGCATTCAGAACTCCTACACTGGGCACTCATTCTGAGATAATGCAATAAAGAATTCATAATAAACACTGTAGAAGGAAATTACATGTTAAAGAAACTTGAATAGTTGACCATCTATTTTGCAAGTTTTCTCCCTTTTTTAATGAAGTGAACTGGAAAATAGAATAAAAAGTTTCTCTTTCTTTTGAATTAAGGAACTGCTTCTTCAAGTGATAATTCCAATCCACACTGTTAAAAGGTCTTCCACTAGGATTCACACAAAAGCTCATGATTGATCTAGAAAACACAAGCTTTTGGGGAAAAAAGCCCACTGGGAATGGTAACAGACCACATTTTCACACTTCTGCTCTTCAGTTTTGACATCTGGCACATACCTCTGTTGTAAGAGAAAGCCAATGTTTTCTTTAGTCAAAGTACTAAGGAATTGAGGCCCTGAACCATAAGACACAAAATTCTAATAGTTTTTAAAAATTAAAAAATAAAGGTGAGCTTAAGCTCATGCATCTGAATTAATTTTTTTCCAAGATTGCAGTGCTTGTTTCTGTTCTGTTTATTTCTAAAATTACATCAGTCGCAATTGTCGGTGAACATAAACCACCAAATGATGTGACAAGCTAAAACTGAACACATTTACAGATAAATGCAGATTAATCCAGGAATTCCACCAAACAGCTTCCCTTGAAATGAAGTGTGTGCATCTCTGTTACAAGCCCAAGGGAAAACAGGTGGGTGCCCAGTTTTGGGGATCCAGGCCCTGTTGGTTGGCACCAGAGGGGCTGTGGCAGCCATTGACCCTACATGGACATCACTTCCCCTTTTCAAATCCAGCAGGTCATAGCCATAGCCCTACCATGAGGAAGTTGCACCCAACTCATCAAGCAGAATCTCCCAGTTAATGGCATTCAGACTCTGACCTTCATTCAAGGCTGTGTGGGAGACAGATTGAGGCAATCAGCCCCAGGAACACACAGGGAGGTGGCACATCCAGGATTCCCCTCAGCCTTGCCCCAGGAGATCCAGGTCTGCTGAGGAAGTGTAGGAACATGCTGGTGTGGGCTGAGTCCCACAGCCAGGCCCTGAAGGTTTTGCCAGGGTTCTGGCAGGATGAAGTACTTCAAATCAATCTCCTTCTGTAACAAGTGCTTGTGGAGGAATGTTTAAGGTCCACAGGTTACCCCTGCTCCAACAATCAACTCAATTTCACAAGGTGGAAACCTCTGAAGTTGTGCTGAGTGTTAGTAAATGAATAATGGGCAAAACCTACAATATATCATAAACTACCTGTAGTGCTACAGGCTCTGCTTACCCTGCAGTGCTGGACTGCAGGCAACTGCAGGACTCTGCAGAGGAGCAAAGGATTAAATGACTCCAAGAAAGACCCTCCACTGGCAGGGATGAACTCATCAGTGATGGTGGGTAGCACCTCTGGACTAACATATTTAAGAAGGGGAAAAACTGCTTGGAATAACAGCAAGGGAGGGAGGAGTGAGAATATGTGAGAGAACAACTCTGCAGACACCAAGAGCAGTGAAGAAAGGAGGGGGAGGAGGTGCTGCAAGCACTAGAGCAAATTCTCCTGCAGCCTATGGTGAAGACCATGGAGGGGCAGCTGTGCTCCTGCAGCTCCACAGTAGAGCAAATACTCACCTGCAGCCCACAGAGAACCCCACACTGAGGTCCAGCAGCAAAATGGCAGAATGATGTCTCTAGTTTAGAAGGTGCATTCAGTGAGAAGGAAACAAATAACACTGGTTCTTGTTAGGGAAAACAGTGGTTCCTCTTTTTCTCACACCTCTGATTGCAGCACTTAAGGACCTCTGGTAGGTCCTAGTACCATGGATTGCAAAATGAGCTGCATTAATGGAAGCTCCCAATGTCTGGTGGTGGTTTTAGTTTGTCACTCTATGCCATGAAAGGAAAACACAAAACCAGTCACCTGAAAGGGAGCAGGTCTGGCCTGATAGCTGCTCCTCTGGGAAAAGGAGTAATTTCTGCTAATAAAAGCAGAGGATGGGTCTGACACAAATTGGAGTCCTGTCCTGCAGCCTCAGTTGCTCCTTGGTTATTTTCATGTGACAGCTCTTGATGATCTCAGCAAGACAGGAGGCACCCACATAGCTGGGAAGGTAAAAGGTCTCTTTTCATTGCATCCAGAACTGCAGCCTGTATCCCTAAGAAGTCCTCTCTTCCTGAATTTCACCTTCAGCTACATACCTGCAAACATTTCTGTTTCAATTAAACAAGTGGTTGTCTAGGATGCAGTGTGAAAGCCTGTTGGAAGGAAATGCTGAGCCAGAGATCATTCTGCATAAAAAGGTGGAGTATGAATAAAATGTAGAAAGTGTAGCACCACCCCAATGCTTACCCCTTGCACTGCTTGCAGAGCAGTGCTCAAGCTTTGCCTTTTTTTCCGCAAGGAAAGTTATCCTGTACATAATATTGTAGGAATTGGAGTAAGATACTTCACCAACCTGCTCCCAGGCATTCTCCAAGCTTCATCTAATCTAGCAGCCCCAGAGGAATTTGTCCAAAAATTATGAAGTGTGCATGAAAGACCTTTAATTGTACCGAGCCTCAAAGTCCTTCGCACTGTCCCGGGTGAGTAGGACCATATGGGGCTGTCTCTGCCTCTCTACAGTCATATCAGCCGTGAGAACATTTCTTCTTAGAGAGAATCATAGAACCATGGAATGTTTCATGTTGGAAGGGACTTTAAAGATCATCTAGTTACAACTCCCTGCTGTGGCCAGTGACACCTTTCACTAGACCAGGTTGCTGAATGTTCCATCCAACCTGGCCCTAGAGCTCACCTGGGTTCCCCCAGGTGATTTGCTTTGAGTTCTTTATTTTTTTGGTCTAAAGCAAGACAGCTAAGCCAAGGCTAAATCTTGTGCTTTCTAAACAAGTAAGAGGCCTGAATAATGTATTTTGTCTCAGAAATGAGGATTTGATCCCCAGACTCCCTGCATCACTTTGGTAAATCACCTTGTGATGGATTTTCATATACTTGGCATTAAGGCTGAGTGGTTATAATAACTATATGAGGCAAGATCCCCAGAAGAGCTCATTTCCCCTTGTCTGGAGCTCTTTGGATGGATTAGCCCATTATTTTACCTGCTAATGGGAGCTCAGCTCTTCTGAAAAACTGCCTGTACTTGGCAGCCTCAGGTTCTTAAGAAGTTTTATCCCCGCACCTCTGTTTCCATCCCCATCGGCATGTTGAAAGAAACCATCTTTCCTTGGAGCCATTTGTCTAGCTTTTCTGTTCCAACCACAAGTTTCTAGTAGTGGGACCTCCTTCCTGTGAGGTGTCATGACCTGTCTTTCACGGCAGGGCACAAACCTCTGGCACACATCTGCCTGCCCCTGTTAGAGAAATACACAGCACTAATAAGAGAAATCAAACTTTAAAAAGTAAACTGCACAGAGGAAGGACGAGGGAAAGGGAAATAAAACACCATGTCACTTCCTCTTTCATGCACTTTAATCCATTTTCTCTTGGAAGATCCAGGATGTTTGAGACCTGTTTGTGCTGTGTATACTCGGAGGATTAGAAGGCACAATTTTTTGCAAAAAGCAGTGTAGATCCTCTTTGGATTTTTAATGATGAAGATGAACAGGGATGAGTAGGCTCTCTCTATGGTAAACATCAGAAGAAGCAAAACAGCAAGAGTTCCCAGGAAGTAAAAAGAAACTGCACATAAGGTCAATGGAAACTGAACTTTCATCAATGTTATGGCCACAGCAGTTCTTGGTTTATTTTCTGAAATTTGTGTTTAGCATAGGATTTCTCAGGTGCTGGAACTGCTCCTTTGAGCTGTGGCAACTTACAGGTAAAGCTAAAAAGAGAGCAGATCAAAACTCATTCCTACCTGTTCATATTGCACAAAGCCAAGCCTCTCACTGTAGATGTATGCTAACTGGCAGTGCACAAGTGTTTAGAGGTGATGCAAAAAATGCAGATATTTTTTGCAAAGTTCTGATAATCAGAGTCGGATTTGCACTAAGACTAAAGAGCTCACAGTAACCATTCCCAATGAAAACTACAAGAAAGCATATAAAATTACAAAGAATAATGTAGAGACTGACAGATAAGCTTTCAGTTCCATTCTTCACAGACACAACTTGAAGGGCTGACAGGGCTCTATTTTTGAGATCTTGAGTGGATTGTAGAAAGTTGTACATTCCAGTGGCTTCTTTTAAAGCCAGGGCATTTGGCATTTTATGGGCCAAGTCCTGCTCTAGACCATGCTGTGGATGTATTGGCACTAGCTGCCAGGGAGGTCATCACACAGCAGCTGCTGATGCACTCAGGATCAGCCCCATCTCATGGTCTGTGCTGTTTGCGCATGCCCATAGCAAGACAGAAAACTCACAGAAGGCCAGAAGTCTTAATTTGGGCACTGGTCAGTCCACTATGAAGAAATTATCCCAAAGAGATTAACAATGGCATCCATGTTACAAGTCTTCATACTACTTGGTGCCACACTCCTGTGCTTACCTCCTTGCTGCCATGCAAGTTTTCAGCGCTGAATTGTCAGTCCAGACATAGTCAGGGAGGGAATAGGGATAGGGACAGTGATATAGCAAAATTTCCTACCAAATATAAGTGTTTATGAAGGCAGGAGTGGGAGCATTTACCTGAGCAAGATCAAGGTGCAATTATCTCAGTTTCATGTGTTATCCCTTCACACAGATTCTCAAGAGTTTGAAGCCCGGTGTGCTAAACTTTACGCAACAAACTGTGTGGGTTTCATTCCTTACTACCCCCTTTGCAATGCATTTTATTTCTCTACAAAAAAAGCCTTGTTGGACTGTTCTGGGCTGTAAGCAGGGAGCAGCCTGGATACAGAGCCTTTTGCTTTTAGCAAATCTCTTCAAATCTATTTAAGACAGGAGCAGTTTGAAGCTCTTACTCTCTGAGAACTACTTGGCAGCTCAAATTAAATGAATTAGGCCAGGCTCCAGAAGATGTGATGTTGTCACAGCAGTGTCAGTAGCAGCTCTAGCCAACATCCCGATCCCTCTGTCATAGGAGAAGATGAGTGAGATATCATAGGTGCTTTCATCTCAGAGCACCACTGACTGTCTGCACAAAGCCAGGCTGCTGTGCCCCACCTGTGGTGGCTCCCCTGCCCAGATGTGAGTGATCTGTAGCCAGAGGATGTCCAGGGAAAGAAGGGCAAGGTGGTGTGCTGCCACAATTCAGGCCCATACAGCATTTTCCATTATTGTTCAGATTTGTCTCATTGGTCCCATTATATTTTTTCTTTTCCATTTTGTTTACATCTTCCTTTGAAGGAGATATAGTTGCACTTATTTTGAATTCTCAGAAGCAAAGCAGTTAACTGCTGATTATTTTGATACATTTTTGTGTGCTGGTATTCCAGAACGATCTATAACAAGGTTTTTTTAGGGATTCTTATTTGAGGCAGAGCAGCAAAACAAACTTCCACTCTGGGAAAACTCATGAGATTTGAAAAAGGCTTAGGAAAGCTCTGCTGTGAGGAAACAGAGATGCCTGTCTGGTTTGCTTGCACATGCCTTGCTTCCCTAGAAAGACTGCTTGGAGGAAAATGGGGAGGGGACCCTTAGGCAAAGCCAGTTCCTGTTTTCAGCCCTGAAACTGTGTGAGCTGCTGTAGAGTTCTGGGGCTCTTAGGTATGGAGGGGCTTTCTATTGAGAACCCCCCATGGCAGAACTAAGGGGTTTTAACTCTGCTGGTGGCTGCAATCTATCAAAATTGCCACATCCCTGCAGAACATGCCCATTTTTACCAATCGGTATGGAAAAAAATATTCAGCTAGAAAATATCCAACCGGATCTAGTCCTCATGATGCGCGGCACTGACACAGTTCATGCACTGAGGCTGGCATAGCTTTCACAAGTAAATTAATCCAAGAGGAGCCTTAACAATGAACCACAGCCAGCGTCAGAAAATTAAGATAGCAAAGCTCTGTGCCTTAGCAAACCCAAGCGTTGTCATGAATATGACTGTAGCAAGTCCACATCAGCTGTTATGATGATGATGTTAACTGATTGATAACTCAAATACCATGGAAACCAAGCTGCCTGAAAGCAACCCTGTTCCTTCTCTTCCCATTTAGACTCAACTTCTGAGCAAAACAGCAGAGAAAAAATTGCATGAGGTAGACACTCATGGTCCCAATCTACTTTTTACTGCCCCTTCATGCCTCTTAAAGAAAGAAAACATAGTGTTGCTTGCATGTGTCTAAAGATAAAATCGTTTCTGAACTAAGGAAACCAAAGACCAGAGCTTTTTTAATTTTCATTTCCTAAGCATCCATATATATAAGATTAATCATAATAATGCTTTGTAATATGCCACCCAAACATGAGATTCAGGATTTTTGATGGGAACACTTTGCTCCATTTTACAGTTAAAGGAACAGATACATGTGGGGTTTTATGCAATTTATGCTGGCTTTAAGATACAGTGTGGGACATTGTCAGATTGATGACTGAAAGATCAGCTCTTGACCTGTGCCCAATTTATCTGATTTTCCCAAATCAGAAGTTCACAGCAGAATAATGCAGGTGATATATCTGGTGCTGGTGGTCTTACCCATACCTTCTCAGAACACTGGTAAAAAACAGGTTCACAGAATTTAGCATCAAACTAAAGAGAAACCCTGCCACAGCCAGGATCCACGGACTGTCCTTTCAGTGACCCTGCTCTTTTCACAGCTCCTTCTCTCCATCTGCTGCAGCCTTGTGCTGTCATGGTGTGTTGTCCTCCTCTTGCACTGCCCTCCCACCACCAGTCCCTTGAGGGTCTAAGAAAATTTGAGAGGGGCTGCTAAATGTTCAAGAGGCTAACTGGATCCAAATGTGAATCTTAAAATGTAGGAGAACCCTCCCCCTACAAAAATGGGTCTCCCATCTCTCCGAGTGACACCACAGTGATGCTCTGGGGATTCTGTGTTCACACCTCTTGTAATAGGCTCTGCCTTTTCTTTAATACTCCAGTTTCTGGAATAACCTGATTATGTGAAAATGCCTTATGTGAAAGTTTATTTAAGGAAAATATTAACAGCTCTCTTGTTTGAGGAGAAAATCTCAAAAATATGAAACTAAGGGGATCAAAATCCAGGAGGTAAATTAAAGAGCTGTTGGATTATGTCTTTCAGCTCCCCCCTCAGCTTGCCCTTGCTCATGAGGTGGTTTCTCACTTGTGAGACCTTCATCTGCCTGTTAGGCAGCTCTCTGAACCACATGCCATGTGCACTTTTGTGAACTACAAATAACACAATATATAAATCACAGCATCAAGCTAGACTGGCACTCTGCTGCAGGACTGGCTGTGCTGGAAGGGGCACACACAGGCTGAGCTGAAGGGAGATGCTGCACCAGGAGTGAAGTATGGGGCATAAGGTGTGCAGCAGGAGCACTACAGTGAACTTGGCAGAAGCCCCCGTGGTAAGGACAGTGGACATGGCACAGGGGTGTGCTGAAACACAAGCTACCCAGGACAGACAGCGAGGTCACTTGCCCAGCTACTCTGTGGAGTTGTCAGTTCTGCCTTAGACGCATCCAAAGTCCCATCTTCTCACTTGTGAGAGGAGCCTCTGACACAGGAGCATGTATGTTGGATCCTGTTTTATCCCATTTCAGCTAGGTAAAACCAAATTGCTCTTTAGTTTTGCTGGTAATCACTGTAGAGAAGAGCTGGCAGTAGATGTGGCATAAGTAGACATTGTCATTGATGTGCCGTTCATCTTTGGAGCAGTGTGGTGCTCATGGTGCACTGGTGGCAGGTAGTGTTTCTCTGTTGAGCAGTGCCTGCTGGACTCCCAGCCACGTGATGTGAAGACAAGGCTGCCCTTTGACCTGCTAGAGAAGCAGGGATGGGCTCAGGAGGATGCAGGAAAGGCTCACACCTCCAGCTCCCATTCAGGCTCCACCAGTGAGGGAAATTTGCTGCATCCCTCTCATCTTCTACAGCTTCAGCATCTCCAGCGAGACCGGTCTCATCAGACAGCAAGAAGTATCTCGCTGTAGGAAAAAATAAAAACCTTTAACCAGTTCCTTGCACAGATGCATTTTTGGATGAGGCTTCCTTGTCTGAAGTTTGGTCCTCTGCTCTGGTCCCACAGGGGCAGGATTAGCTGATCTGCAGGGCATGTTGCAAGGCACATTTTCTTCCACGGCTTTTCCTTGGGCAGTAGGGAGAGCCACAACAGAGGAAATCTTCAGCATGCCCAGCTAGGGGAATGCAGCACTAATAAACAACACTAATCAGTTACTGTAGTGGTGCTTGAAGCTATGGATGGAGGCAGCTTCTCCCATACACTGGAATGCTGCACTTCCACTGTGCCCCTTCCTGGCCGAGCATCTTAAATCCATCCATGGCATCATGGCCCCCGAGCATCTCCTGCTGCTCACAGCAGGAGAAAAGGCTGGGGCAAGTGCCCCAATGCCAGAACTAGGAAGTGTAGTGTCCTCTTTCAGCCCTCATTCATTAGTGGTATTTGCTACCTCAAACTCTTAGCCCTTCCCAAACATGTCCTCAACATCTTGCAGGGGAGGAGCTGATGACATAAGAGCAAATGACTAGTTCAGGGACATGCTGGGTGACTGTGCCTGTACCCCTGGCTGAGCTGGGCTCTCTCAGCATTAGCCATAAAACTGTTCTTACTGTCTCCCACTTACTTGGAACATAATCGATTTTGGTTCTTGTGCAGCATGTAGCACCGCACCATTAGAGGCCCTGGGTACTATAATAGAGGAGAGAGTTATTTTGGTTATTGCCTTCAGGCACACAAAGAGTCTGAAACAAATTGGAGTTTTGTTTGGTTTTTTCAGTAGACTCTCTGGAGCAGAAAAGCAAGATGGGGCTTCTGGAAGGAGCTCAGGGTGCCTCTGGTTGGGCTGGGCAGACTGGTCGTGGGGTGCTAACCCTGACATCCTGCAGAGGTTTCACTGCCTGCCCACAAACAGGGACCACAGAGACCAATGCAATGGCTCACTTGCAGCATGGGATTCATGATTGCAGCTGGGAACTGGGAGTTTTACCAGGATAAGGACGAAAGGGACAAGGGGCCATTTTGACAAGAGTTGTACTTAGCAGCTGTCAAGTGTACTGACACAGAGTAGAAAAAGCTACTTATGTAAAGTCATTACAAAAATTGAAAACAATTTAGCACCAATGCCAAGATTGCCCTTCACTCTCAGTGAAAGAAGTAGGAAAAAGCTCTGCATGCTCTCAGCTTTCTGTTTAAATGGGCAGGTTTCCATAGGAAAAGCCTTTGACCTGCTAATAGCTAATACAGAAATGCTCCATTTTCTCCCAGCTTTTTAAAGCTATTCTTCATCTTTCTAGTTAGATCCCAGAATCACAGAACCACAGAATATGCCAAGTTGGAAGGGACCCACAATGATCATTGAGTCCAGTTCCTGGCCCTGCACAGGACAACCCCAAGAATCACATCTTGATGTCTGAGAGCATTATCCAGACGCTTCTTGAGCTCCATCAGGCTTGGTGCTGTGACTACTTCCCTGGGGAGCCTGTTTCAGCACCCAACCACCCTCTGGATGAAGAACATTTTTCTAATATCCAACCTAAATCTCCCCTGACACAACTTCAGGCCATTCCCTTGGGTCCTGTCACTGGTCACCACAGAGAAGAGATCAGTGCCTGCTCCTTCTCTTCCCCTCATGAGGAAGTTGTAGACTGCAAAGGGAATTGAGGAATATCCAGCTACCAAATGATTCCTTACACCTGTTGTATTTCAGGACACTACAGCCTTGTCTGAAAGCATTTTTGCAAAAGTTTGGGTTCTGGAAAACAGATAAACGGGAGCTCACTTATTGATACAGAGGATGGAAGTAGTATTTCATTGGAATGTAAAGCTGGGGGGTTTCCTAGTTCAGCTAATCAAATCTGAGTAGTACAGGAAATCTCAGCTGTAAGAAAACCAAATGCAAATGTACCTTTGCAGTTAATCATCCTTGAATCCTTCCAGGGTAATAGGCTTCCCACAGGTCTTTCCATCATTACACAAACTCAACACCCATAATAAGCATATAAGGGACAGTGATATTGAGTGCTACAGAAATGGTGTACAAGTTGTGAGACAACCTTTAGCAAGTGTCTCATGGTGTACAAGTGGATGGAGAAGGGCAGTTCCGTAAAGGCACCCTCGGCTCATGGCCTCTGAGTGACTATAAACAGTCACCAGAGTTGTGTTACAGGACACACACCTGAGGATACACAGCAAATTCATACAAAAGAGCCAGGCAAAGGGTGAAGACACTGTAAAATAAAGTGAATCTTGAAATAAAATGAGGGACCAGAGTGAAGGGGGAAGTATCAAGGCTACCACAGCACAAGAGGTCACAAAAGAAAAAAATGTATATTGTGGTTTGTGTTTGGGTAGTGGCACAGGGCAACACAGGGAAAGGAGAAGAGAGAGAAGTGAAGTTCATTTCAAAATAGAAAAGATGTCCCTTGGAGGGCCTGTGAACCATCCAGAGAGCCGGGTTTGATCTGTGTACTGCCGTGAGAGATAGTCCATCAGCTCACCTGGAGAAAATCCTTATCAAGTAGCTGATTTGCAATGTGACCTTAAACTGAAGTGTGTAAACACTGGTTCAGAAGTGCCTTCCTCCAGTTTCTGGAAGTGCTGCGATTGGAAAGTCATTGAAGCGGTCATGGGCACTCAGGAAATCCCATTAAGGGACCTGGCAGCTCTGGATGGATCAAGTCTTGGAAAACAGATTTTATTCCCAGGTCTGAGGGTAAACTGATACGTGACATCAGGGAAGGAAATCCACTCATCTTTGTTTCAGTTTCATAATATGTAAAATGGAACCAAAATTAACATTTCTATATTGTGCTTTCTGTTCTACTAATGGAAAGAAGGGATAAGAGTCCAGTATTCAATTACTATTGCCATTATTAAATAGGCAATTAATTAGAGAGCAGCCTAGATCATTAAGAGCCTTAAACCAAAGATACTGATTGTCTTTCCCTAAGCTGCCTGGTATCAGTGCTGTATGTATGCAATGCTGCAGAAATCCTCTTCCTGTCACTGTGGCCACTGGGCTCACAGCTGGTGAGCTGGAAGCCACCACCCCAAGCTGGTCACATCAGGCAGGGGATCTCTTGAGGAATGTGCCATTGTTGGTCACTTTGGGCAGCGAAAGATAAAAGCTGGTTTGTAGGGAACAGCCTCAAGTCCTAATGAAGGGCCAATATCTAATGAGCTTTACACAACCCATCAGTTACTTGAACATAGTAATGATGTGCTCTCACACTCTCCCTGCTGATAGGATTTCTATATAATCCATTTAGCATGAAAATCCTTTCTCATAAATCAGCATGCATTGTCACCTATAATGACACCGTAGATACAGTCATATTATTTTATGAAGGACTTACGAGGACAATCACAAACTTAAGTAACATAACTGACCTGACGGTGCTCTCAGCTTGGATTTAGCCTAAGGCTGCTGCATTATATTAGCTTAGGTTATCTGAAAAGCAAATGCCTTTGACAATTGAGGTGGATTTGAATGGCCCTTCAGTATATGCAGTTTAATGGAAATATGAAAGAGTATTTCCTCCACCTCTGTTGCCTCTGCCTTAGAGACAGGCAGACACATTTCTTGCAAAGGAACATTACCCATATTGATATTTCAGGTTTTCTCATAACTGACTCGACCCATCCTTTTCTGTCTGTGCCACTCTTTACTCACTCAAACCCTCTGCCTTGTCTGAATGTCTCAGTGCCTGCAATGAGCATGTCCATGCTCTGCACCACACACCCCAGCAAAGGTGCACTTTTTAAAATGGGTTGTTTTGTTGTAACAGCTTCATTATCAATATTCTCACCAGTTATTCAAGAAGTTACTATGTCTTTATACAAACACAAATTAAACCTTAAGGTTTACCTTTGAGAAAGACATACAGAATTGTGCATAACAATGCAATTTAGTTAGCAGGTATTATTCTTCTTAGGGACTGCTTTATATTTCAGGATCAATGCTAATTAACACACAAAGAAATGGCTGGAAGACCAAAGACTCAAACCTACCAGTCTCTATTTTGAGGTATCTGGGGGAACGCATTTCCCCAGACTTGTGTTCAACAGCACTGATGGAGATTTCCTTAGCAAAAGAAGAAGCATCAGTGGTTGGGAGTCTTTATTGCCTTCAAGAGTTTTAACCAGCAGGTTGTTTTTGTTTTAGCCTTACCTCAGTAGACATGTTTTTGGAAAGAATCAGCTCACTTTCATGTGGATGAGTGATGAATAATATATGAAAAAAATAGCAATCAATAATTGCAGACAATTAAGGTTTTGTTTACTTCTGTGGTAGTTTTGGCTTTAGTTTTAGCTGGGCCTCAATTTAGCAAGCTCAGAGAATCCACATAAATTAGAAGAGACAGGTATCACCTGACTTAAGTACCCAAAGAAATATTTCACACCAGACAACGCAAACCTGAGATATATATAAGTAGAGTAGGAGTGTTCTCTTGGTTGGCATCATGTCTGCAGTAGAGGCAGGACATGCCACCGCTGTTCTGCTGTCCTGGACCTTGCTGTGGCCACTGCTACTTTGCATTTTGTTTTAGTGCAGGGAAGTAGAAATATTTTATTGTTATTCTTTCTGTTGTTTGCTGGATTTTCAAACCCCGGAAATTTTCCTACAGTGCATTTTTTAAACAAAAATATTCTAGTTCAAAGGCAAATTAATTTAGGGAAGCTGTGGCTTGAGCTGCCTGGGAAGTTGGAGTAACTGTGTATAACAGTGTCTTCTGATTCTGTATTTGGCAAATCTAAATGGCAAACCAAAGACAGGTTTCACCAGCTTTAGTACATTTTAAGATTTGCAAGTTGACACACTAAAGTGATGAGAACTGGATCCCATGGGCATTAGTAATGCTGAGCTCACCGGGGTTCCATTCACAGTACCTGTCACTCCTTCACCAGGTCTTCTAGAAAAAAAAAATTTCTTTGCCTGGGCTCTCCAAGGCTGCATCAGGAAAGCAATTATTTTGAAAGGGAAATGACTGAAATAATTCAGGGGTTTGCTCCACAGAACAAAAAGGGACACAATTGAAACTGGGATGTTGTGGAAAGATTGGGGAATGCTTATTTTCTTGACTGAGCCACCCCCACCTTTTCTCATGTAAGTAGTTACTGTTCATTCAGACATGAAAATGGCACAGAGGTGTAATTGGAAAAAAGGCTGAAATCAACTTCACAGAAGGTCAGACAAGCGTGTTTTTTCAAGGCCAAACACTATAAATGCATTGTTTAGAAAAGATGGAAATGAAAAAGGGACTGGAGCCAGGGCAGCAGTGAAGTGCAGCCTCCCCACAGCTCTGGCTGTGTTTGGTTGGTCTCTGCCAGGGCAGGGCTCTGTGTTGTGCCTTGTGCCACTGCCACATCACATTAGTTAAGCTCTCTTAGAGACATTTAGAGAAACAAACTGATGGCTCTAACATAAGCTGTCTTCATCTCACAATTTACCTGCTTAAAAGCACAAAAAGAGTCAGGTTCGTGGCAGCAGGGTCACCCCTCTATTTTAACCCTTAATTTCATCAATCTATGCATGTTGTGATTTTCCCTTTTTGCTTCCACAGGGATGGAACCTCTCTTCTGTATGGAAAGACTTAAAGGGCTGGGGTTGTTCAGCCTGGAGAAGAGGAGAAGACTCCTAGGTGAGTTTGTTGTGGCCTTTCAGTACTTGAAGGGGGTCTACAAGAAAGATGGGAACAGATGTCTGAGCATCGCCTGTTGTGATAGGGCAAGGGGTAATGGTTTTAAACTAAGAGAGGGTAGATTGAGACTAAATATGAGGAATAAATTTTTTATTATGAGATTGGTGAAACACTGGAACAGGTTGCCAGAGGGCTGGTAGATGCCCCTATGCTGGAAACATTCAAGACCAGGTTGGACAAGGCTCTGAGAAACCTGATCCAGTTGAAGTTGTCCCTGCTTACTGCAGGGGGGTTCGACTAGGTGATGTTTAAATGTCCCTTCAAACCCAAACCATTCTATGATTCTGCCTTTTGAAATATTTTTTGTCTGCTTTAGAAACACATTTCACTAATTCTCTTTTTTAATATGCATGCAGGTGTGTATATAAATATACATATCTATGGCATGATGCCTTCTGCTTGAAAACACTATCTGGGGCAGAACAGGTAGTTTTGATACGGTGTCTAGCAGGAGGGATTCCTCAGAGTCCTTTGGGAAGACTCCCAAGCTTCACTGTATACAGATACCACAGCAGTGTAGTAGGATGAGTTGGGCCAACTGGGAAACTATGAGGCCATCACACCTGAATGCTACACAACCCTTCCTCATGTTTATGGTCCCTTTTTTCCTACTCCTCTCCTTTTGGCTGTCACTGTTTCTCCTCCCAGGTACCTCTGTGTCTCCCTCAGTGACATCTTCAATATGGCACAGCTTTCCCAGACCTGTGGTCTATCCCTAAGATCTAATCACTGTGCCTAATCCCCCATATGCAAATTCTTCAGTCACTGCAGCTTGCATTGTTATTTTGAGTCACTGAAACTGGATATTAAAAAGATCTGTTTAATCTTTAAGTCTTATCCCTTTTTCATATGTAAAGATCAAATCCCTTTTGAGAGGACACACTAAATATTTAATTTATATTACACTTGATCTTCAGCAAAATCCTCTGAGAAGGTATTTGTGAAATCCTATGCTTAATTAATAGTTGCCCCCTTTTTTTAGTTTTTCTTTTTATTTTTCCTTCTCCTTTTCCTTTCTCTTCTTCTTTTCTCTTTCCTTTTCCTTCTCTTCCCTATTAAGAAATGGCAAGTCACACACTGCCTGCTCCCTCCACAGTGCACAGCCTCACCTTTGCCACTGCCAAGGGGGCTGGAAAGCATTGCCGCAACTGATAGTGAGGGTGGGGTGGTGGAAGAATACCCCAGAGCCCTTGTGCTGTCACACACATCAGTAAGAGCTCCACTGCCCAAAAGCGCAATGAGAGAAGATACAATAGTTCAGGGCTATATGCTTACAGAACCTGCCTGACTAAAGAAGTCCTAAGTTTGAGCAGTCTACATAGAACATAAGGTATTAACATGGGGAGAAGTTTATAAGTGAAAAGTGGGGGTGTGGTTCCACTTTTCTTGGTTGCATCTTTCCTAGGGAAAAGGGATGATTTTGCAGCAGGATTCTGCTTCTCCATGGACTGCAGCCATGACCAATGGAGAAGAATAACCTGGAAGATTTTGCTTTATGTTCTGTGCTGAGTTAACAAGAGCACAAAAATACTTTCTAAGAGAAACCCAGCAATCTGCTAGTCAATGAACCATAGAGATTGTAGATGAGGAAAATCAGTAAAATTAGGTCAGGTTAAGCATCCCTGTGCCAGTGCCAGAAAACCTTAAAGCTCAAAGAGTTGACTTTAAAGTAGAGCAAGCACACATATTTCGAAATGCACAGAGGTTGTAGGGGGTCTAAGTCACCCCTGGTCCTAGCAGGTGCAGACCTGCTGAGGTCTTGCAGTGTATTTGGTGACAATCAGCTCAGGAGACACCAATTGACTGCAAATATTCGTTTGAACTTGGCAAGTCACTTACCCTTATAATTTTTCCATTCATGTCTGTAGAAGGGAGCTTGTGTGAGAACTACTTGCAGCACTACAAGATGCTCCAATCTTACAGCTATTGTGACTGTCTGAGTAGTTAAGACACCTGCTTTACTGACCTGAGTTGTAGGTACAGATCAGGCCAAAACTAGAGCTTTGGGTGAGTCAGGCCTAGGATATGACTTCTCAGATTCTCAGATATTTTGGTCTTTAACTCATAACAATTGGCTGCACTGGAGAAGCTCATCTTTGGGGAAAAAACCAAACAAACAAAAAAAAGACTTCCAGGGATCCTCTTCTCCACAGCCCTGGGAAAGTGTATGAGGTTGTGGATATATGGAATAAAAAGGGAACTAATCCTTCACTGTCTCTGTCTGCTGTTTCAAGTGTCAGAGGAATCAGGATTAGGAGGGAAACATTTTCTAGCTTGCCAACCTCTTCACCTCAAACCCCAGGGTTTCAGCATTTCCAAGCCTACTCAATTCAGAAGGAAGCAGACTCCTTAATGCTCTTGCACCAGTGACAGCCCAGTAGCCCTACTGATAGAGAGCAGAGAGTTCAGCAGGGATCAGCTGGATCTACACAGAACCAAATTCAGAAGTTTGTCTCTGGGGCCTCACAACAGCCTCTTCAAATAATGACTGTTCCAACAGGCTTTAAAGAAATAAATTAAAACATGGGATAGCCCACAGGTGTAGCACAACTCCAAACAGCTGTGAGATGGCACTTTTGGCCCTTCCAATCTCCTGATTTTGATGAGCTTTCAGTAATTTTCAGATTTTGGCTTGTTTTTTTAGGAAATAAGATCCCAGATGCTCTGAGAAATGACAAAGGAAGGAAAGGTCTGAGTGTATTACCTCTGTGTTGCTGCACAGTTGCACCAGGCTCAGAGCCAACAGCTTCCTTGCAGCTGTCTGGTGGAGGGAGAATGAATAGAGCAATGTCTCCGGATATCAATAGAGTAATGTGGAGATGCCTTTTCATTTGTACCTCTGTGTTCCTTGTGGGGCAACCACAAGGTTTGGGAGAGAAAATCTGTCCCCTTGCACTTGCACTGAAGAGAACCTATGCACCTTCCCTCATGCCTAAACCAGTTGTTCTTCATAGTCCTGTTCTGTGAGATGCTGAGGGATAGGCCAAGCCCAATCCATGGCTCATGGCATCCCTCCAGATAACACTGGCTTGGACCTTCCTTCTGCATCAGTACTGGATCAGTGCATCTGGAGTGAAGCCACAAAGATAAGTCATAGGATTTTGTTCACAGGCCATGTTTTTAGAGCTTTCCTTCTACAGTCCTTTCCTCTTCTTCCACCTTCTGACATGTCTTGTATGCCAGAAAAGCCTCAAACTGGCAATGTCCAGGACTATGGTGTCCAGTCATAGAGCTGGCAGATGGTTCTGGTGGTGGCAGTGCAGCCTTCCTCCTGTCCCAGTGCTCTCAGGAGACTTGTTCACCATCGGCTCCCTCTGAAGTGCAGGTTTGCACATACACCACTGGAACTGGTAAGAAACAACAGAGTTGCTCCAGCAGAAATGATAATCATCCCCTGCAGTTGGGTGATGATTTTAGTATCTTCCCAGTAGAAATGTGTTATTGGTTACTGAAGAGGAAACCTAAAAAGCAGCAGAAATAGCGTCAGCTGAGCCAATGTCCTCAGCTACTAACGGGAGAGAAATGCTGGATTTCCTCCTGTATAAAGGAGGAGCTGTATGAAGCTCACATATGGTCCCTAGTCTTTCAGGGACAGCTTCAGAAAATCAGGGTACCTGTCTGTGCTTTCCCCTTGTTGGCTGCTGTGGGGCTGTCTGCTCAGCGCCCATCCATGGGCTTACTCCAAAGGACTCCATGTTGCTGCATCTCACACACACTCAGTGCAAGACTGCAACACTGGGGTGAGTGAGTCCTTGAGCACCTCCAGTGGGGAGCAGTGGCCAAAGGTAACGTCCCACAAATGTAATGCTAGACTTCTTTGAATAGAGTTAGTCTGTCCAGCACAGCACAAAGAAGGAATTGCTAGACCCAAGCTTGCCAATGTTTGCCACTCTCATGGGAACAAAAACATTGATTCCATACCTGTTTTGAATGGCACCATCAAAAAGCCCAAAGCAAAACAAGCAGGTGAAAAGAAATGTGCTGGACTGTTTATTTTGTGTATTTATATACCTGCCCTGCATATCTTTCCATACTTCCAGTGTGCATGTGCTAGCAGCTTATTATGGGGAAGCTAATCACCATGCAGCTAATCACCTCTTGCTGCCCTGTGCACACCCAGGGTATGCTAGGATGTGCTGGGATGGCTCCTGCCAGCCCTGCTCCATCACAGCATGGTGACAGTTAGCACCGAGCACCCCTGTCACCAAAAGGACTCTGCTTACAGAGACTTGTGACTTTGAGCCACACAGTGTACAGTGCCTTGCGTCTACTAAAGCAGACACTCTTGCCTGGCTTTTTTTTTTTTTTTGCTAGTGCTAGGGCTAGCAGATGCTGGATGTAATGTGCAGGTGTCCTCCATGCAGGAGAGGCCATGAGGAAGGTCACTCCACCTGGGCACTCATTGTCAGGCAGGCTTGGGACTGCACTCAAAGAGCAGGAGCAAAGCCACAGGTCTGGGTTCCTCTCTGTTCGAAATCTGGCTTCACTCCCGATTAAGAGTCTGAGGGGCCAAGTGACCACATGGACCTGCAGGAAAAAAAGGAAGGGGCAGGTCAGCCCAGTGGGTTTCCCTTGCCTACACCACTCAACAGGGAGCTCAGTGGTGTCCTCTGCTCTGATGGTGTCTTTTGCTCTGGTTCAACAGTGCAGGCACCTGCAAAGCACCAGGTTGCCATAGCCAAGCATGGCCTTCATTCTGTTAAAGGTGGAATTGCTTCAGAATGCTTTGGTTAACAAAGGAAAACTAGCAGGAGGAGGCTTTTCCTATTAGGGAGGGAGGGTGGGAGGAAGCATGGTGGGTGACTCACACAATGCCAGCCCAACAATTACAGGAACTTGCTGGAGGAAATGACTAAAATAGCCACGTGGGGCAGCCCTGGAGAGCAGGCTTCAGGATAAATAACCAGAACATGAAAGTTGAACTGCACAAGGTGAGGGAGAGCAAGCAGTGAGAGGGAGAGGGGATATCTCAGAAGAGGATGGAATGGCTGCCAGCCATTCTGGTGAACAACCCCCCATGGCAATGGCTGGAAGCTCAGCAGCAGTGCCAAGGAGTGCAGAAGGGCCCAGGCTCTCTAGTACAGGCACTGTAGTTCATCTTTTGTTGCTCTTGATCTGGGACCAGGCAACTGGTCATTACATTTGCAAAAAAAAAAAAAANAAGCAAAGGTTTTTTGTTCCCTCTTCATCTGGCCAGAGACAGTTATATCAGCATGACTACACCAGGAGGAAAGTATTTTCCATATAACTGTCTGAGAAGAAAGATGCAGCCCCCATCCCTTCCCTGGCCAGGGAGGCAGAGCGGCTGCCACGGCGCCATGAGTCCAGAGAGCCCAGCTCTGTCAAGCTGCCGCGTGCCTTGGCCTCAGCCTCGAGAGCACGAGTGCCTTCGTGCAAAGTACACAAGCTTTTGCAAAGTTTATGTTACAATGGAAGTTCTAATAATCAATCTCCCTGCAAAACAAGTAAACAGAGGGATGTCACCGTGCCAGCCTTTGTTTTCAGAAAGAGTTCTCCCTGTTGGCTATCGCTGAGATGAATTTATTTCTTTATCATTCATATTCCCTATACAAAATATATAGTTAAATAGCTTTGATCTCCCCACATGCAGTACTTGAAGCTGATTCCAAGTTTTATACAGTTAAACACTACCACATGCTTGAAGAACTCAGTACTGCCTTTTCTATAAACTAGTGTAAATCAGAGTAGGAATTTGAACTGCTTCTTGCCAAAATAGAGGGTGTGCCTCTTGCCCACGCTAAATTCCTTTCTTCATTTCTGCTCTGCTCACAGTTAACCTGCAGTGTAGCACCCTGGGTTTATGCAATGCCCATTGTAGCCCATGTAGGAACACTGTAGCCCTCCAGTAACTCAGAGAAATGCAGACCAAAAATTAACAATCCAAATCACCAAGTCAAAAAAGTCTTTCCAATCCTGGTTAATCCCACAGCATCCTGGTTACATTTGTTTGTCAAAACACATGAAACCTTAGGAAAAATATAGGAAAGGGGGAAAAAATCATCTGTAGGACATACAGGAGAGCCAGTCTCTGGAAACTCACCCAGTCCTTCTCCATCTCACTATCCACAAGACCTTTTCAGCACAGGGATATCGTCCATTACCATGACAACCCAGTTCAGTCCCAGAGTATCAAATATCCTTGTCTCTGTGGGGAACTGCACACTTCAGGATCTTGAGGACGGGATGAAGACGAGGGCTGGTGTGGGCAGCAAGAACTCATTCCTGCTGAAGATTGCCAGTCTTCTAAAACTCACATTGAAGCAGAACCCAGTTTGCCTTTTGGTTACTTGAAGATTTGTTTCTGAAGGACATGTGCTAGGGCTAAAATAAATACATTTCCAGGAGGGCAACAAGGGAGCAGTCAAAAATTCCTCTGATGAGGAAACTCCAGACAAGCCTGCGTGTGACAGGAAGACAGGTAAATATGTGGGCAGCCAGGAGCCTAGTCTGTGGCTTTATTTGGGATGAGGACCTGTCCCAAAATGGGTGATGCTTTCCATGATGCTCAGCTGCTGCAGACAGTGAGAGCACTGCGCTCTGATGTGTGGTGCAAAGCTGTATATTTTGCCTTCACCCAGACATACCGAGCACATGGAGCATGGCTGATGCTGAAAATAGAGTGAGCTCTTGGGAAACCCTCTTTTTCTTTGCTTTTGGTGAAGCTCCCCTGTTTTGGAATTATAGCATAGGAGACCACACTTTCCCAGGGTAAACACAGAACACAAACCCATTGGAAACAAGGTGTCAGGAGCTCCTGTGTTCACCAATGGGCTGGTTTTCACATTAGCATATTTTGCTCCTGAAACATCCAAGGGCTATCAAGTAGTCAGAGCCCTGTGCCGTGGTCCCTTGATGTTGCTGGCAGCTGTGAAGGCAACACCTGGCTTTTGGGGCTGATCATACAGTTGCATTGCTCTGCTGCAATCAAAGATGGCCCAGTAGGATTTCCAGACATTTCTGCAGACCCATCCCAATTTGGGGCTGGATATCACCATTCTGATCCACTGAGAAGTGTGATTCTTTCTGTCCTCTCCTGTCCAGAGGCCTGGATCAGTGGAGGAGCTTGTCCTCATCCTGGACCCATGACAAGAAAAATAAGCACCTGAAGAGGGGAGGAGGATGTGGATAGATTTGATTTCAGTTGGTGCTCTTTGCACACACTGAGGGCTCTTAGGAGCAGTCTGAAAAATCCACTTGATTAGAAAATACAGAAACAATTAAATACTTACTGTTGTTTACTTTTGCAATAGGAACAATTGATCCTTCTTCCTTCTGACTTCCACCTCTAACCCTAATTCCTTGCTCTGCACACAGCCAAGCACAGTTCAGAGAGGGGAAACAGAGAGATTAAGATTCTGGACTTCAGTGAGAAACACAAATCAGCTTTGAAATAGTCACATTTTTTGGACTAGGTAAAGGAAGTCATCTGTACAAAACAGGCTATGGCCAATTTTTTGTTATAACTAGAAATATGCCATCTTCCTGACTGCTAGAAAATGTATTTTTTGTTGTTTTTATTCATGACAGTGGGATCATGTAGCTAGCAACATTTGAAGAGAAGCTTAGATCAGGGGAAAGAAAGAGGCAATATAAAGGCACTGCTATGGCAGTGGCTAATAGCATGGCCAGGCACAGAACCCCTTGGTGATATGAAAAAGGAGCTGAGTGGAGGATACAGACCAGGGTCCCAGGCTCTGAATGGAGCACATTGGAAGGAGCAAAAAGGAACCTTGACACCCCATAAAGCCCCTGTTCCTTAGAGGCATTTATTGTCATGTCTTTATTTTGTATTTTACCACACTGGGGGTGACTCATTTCCTAAGACTGTGTTACTGGAGGGTTTCCTGGAGCTGGTGACCTCCAACCCATCCCTTGCTAGCTGACATGTCGGTCCCAGCATGCCCATCAGTCCATTACCACGTCAGCAGAACCTGACCCAACCCCAAGATGTTCCTGGGGCCCTCATAGCCTCCAGAATGGAATCTCTGTGCTGGGAGGCTTCACGGCTGTTGGCCAAGCTAGTCCAGCATCTCACTTCACTTGCCAACAGACAATTACTCCACTTCTGAAAATGGAACTTCGCATATGAGAGGCAATAAAATATTTTCTTTCTCCACTTCTGCAAAATGAAGGTATAATGTAAAAGCTTCAGGACTATAGCAATGGGAGGGGAAGTGCATTGGAGTATAAAACATACGAAACGTCTCATGGCAAAGAATAGCTGAGAAATGCCCAAGAATAACAGAACTTCAGCTTCGCATCTGTTCTTAAATATGTAGAACAGCTAAAACTCCACTGGACAGTTTCCACTGCCAAATGTGGGCGTGCTGGACTTTATATTAAAACTATTTTTTCTCTGCAATCAGCTACTGAAACTTCAAAGCAAAATGTATAATCCTTCACTTTGGTGTCCCACTGTCCTTTTGCTGCTTAGTGTCCCATATGACAACGATGCTAGATGACAGGCTATTGCACTAACAGCTCTCTCCTATAAAGAGGAGAGTGTTCTGCAAACACAGTGGCTATACAGCTTAGTGGCCTTGAAGACAGGAAAACCGCATCTTTTTTTTGAAGCCTGGAATACAACTACCTTCCTACTGGCCATGTCGACATGGCTCTCACTGACTGAGACTAACACTCTGTAAACAAAACCCAAGGAGGTGGGGAAACTGCCTTTCTGCTGCCAGCATTGACATACCTGCAGTGTGTTACCTCAGCCCCAATACCACCAGCTGACAGCTCTGCTGGGGTGTCTCTGTTCAGCATGCAGCAGCATGGGCTGGTCTCCAGGCAACTCTCCGGTTGCAGGAACCCACACAGGCACACTGCCTGCCCACAGCATCCCTCTCAAACTGTTCAAACACATGCAGATTCTTTGATTTCACAACTGTTTGCAGGCAGCTATAATTTTATTGCATTTCTGAGTGGTGATTATTTCCCACTGGGCTCCAGAAGACTGGTGTATGGTTATGGGTGTGATCATGGTTTGTTCTGCATCATTAGAAAGGATTGCAGTGATAGAAGATCTGGTAGGGCTGACCTGGGAGAATGCAGGATACCAGGGGGCAGTTTGGTTCTGGTGGCATTTGGGGGATGGCACAGATTTGAAGAGAGGAAACACAGTTTCCATGGAAGAAACACAGTATTGCCTGATTCCTGGTGCAGCCAGGCAAGGTATCCACTCTGACATTCCTTACCCTCCCCAAAGCAAATGATGAATCTCTCACATCTTGGAAAAATACAGATAAATATTCTCATATATGTGCCTATGGATCCATACAAATATTCTCCTTGTTCAGGCATCTTCCACTGCAATGCTTATTTCTGCTTTATGGCAGTGAGGATGTTCAGGGGCAAAAGCCTCCCAGAACAGGGCTGCAAGAAGCAGCACATACCAGCATGTCTCTACCCTTCCATCTCCAAAATCCACCATGGAAAAGGACAGCAGTCGTGCAACTGTCACCGCTCATCAGCATCCAGGCACTGCAGAGAGCCAAAGAGCACCAGAATTTACTCTAATTATCTCTATCCAGTGAGTGTGGTTGCAGAAAGTCAGATGTGATCAACCTCAGAGCACAAGCAATCACAGTGCTTCTCCTTTGTCACATCAGAGGCAAAACAGAGGCTGTGTGTGGACCCAGTCCCTTCCTCTGGAAGCAGTGCCACAGAGCAGCCTGGCTTGTCGTGGTGCGGCTTCAGTAGCAGGCCCTTGCAAAGTTCGTTTGGTTTCTGCCCCATCAATGTCCTTCACAACAGTTCTCATGCCCCAATGGACAAGTGTACAACAGGGTGGGCCTCACCAGTGGGAATAACCCACTGGGTTCTGCAGAAATCACTCCTTGGTCATAGGCAGATTAATAGAGAATTACACCAGACAATTGATTTTCTGTTACATGCCAAAAACGTAAGAACTAACAGAAATCTTTTGGGAGGAATCCCAAACTGGCAGGGGTATAGGCTTGGAATCAAAACCCTCACTTCTGTCTGTTTAGGGGTTCAGTGTGCCCATCATTTTGACTGTGTTTAGACCTCTGGTTTATGCCAAATGCAACCTGCTCTGGCCTTGCAAACACAATCTGGGTGTGTAGGAACAAGCTGGTGATGAAGCCTGGCTCTCTACACTTGCTGTCAACAGGTCTCCCAGGGAGGAAGTGTAAGTTGCTAAATTTTTTCAGCTTTTTTTGTCCTGCAGCAGCATGGGTAATGTTTTCTTGGATATAAGATTTTTTCAGCTAACAGTGTCCAAAATCCAACCATCACAGCACAGCTGAAGCTACAAAAGGATCCAGTATGACTGAAAGAGCTGAGGAGAAAAAAAGTGTCAGCATGGGGCAAAAAAACAGGGTTTGGCACCCAGACCAGACAGGAAGATGGGCAGCAGGCTGGGGCTGAGGCAGGTTGCTGGGGTGACATGGGCACATATAGAAAGAAATGGAGAGAGGGGGCTCATCCCTTTCCACTATCCAGCTGAAGGGCTCTGCAGATGGACAGGGAAAGGCCAGGCCAATATTTCTGAAAAGGCTGCAGTGGTGTATTAATGCAGAGAGTGTTCTTCTGCTTGAGGAGGCAAATATAAAAGACAGACTAGCACTTTGGAAAAACCCTGTCATTTCAGAGTATGCCTGCTCTGTGGAAACATGAGGACTGGCATGCTTGACAGCAACCACCAGGAACACTTCCCCAAGCCTGTCTAAGGCTTGTCAAGAGCACAATCAATTCACGCTGAGCTCCCATGGGTGGGGCAGGTGGGCTCCCATGCCATGCCATGCTATCCCAAGCATGGGGCAGCTGGGGCAATGGTCCCCAGCCATAGTGGAGAGCAGCACAGAGAGCAGTTCCACAGCCTGTGCCACCTCTGACTGATAGACAGCTAAAAGCTGCTCTTCCCTGCCATTAGCACATTTTAACATCATTAATCTTTCAGGAAAATTCTGCAGTATTCTAAAGCACATCCTGGGTAGCAAGTTAAATTTGTATGTTTGAACAGCGTCTGTTCACCTTTTCACTGTGAAGATGAAGCAACAGTACCCCTTGGAGGGGATTTGATGATGACTGCACTGGGCATGGGATGAGGTTAATGGAAAACCTTCACCAGAGCTCACCTCTTCTGCAAGATGAAGTTGAAATTTTCAATGCACTATAAGGGTTTAAGTATGCAATTCTTGTGTCTCTCAGAGCAGGAAATGTGAGTCCAAGGACATTCTGCACTGCCCATGTACCTCTGTAGGCACTGAGGGAGGAGGATGATTTAGAAATAAGGTGCTGGAGCGGAGTGGGAGGAAAAGGGAGAGAAGAAAGGCAGATACAGATGTTATAATTACATGAAAACTTGCTGTTGAGAGAATTTTTTTTCTGGAGAAGACTGTAGAGCTGAACGGGGAAAACACCCCAACATGCAGAGAATTAACAGAAAAATTGCATCCTTGCTATAGAATGCTATGGACTACCCTGAGATCAGGGAGGAAATCTGGAGTAAGAGAGACTTTCAGTGAAAGTGGTCATGTTAGGGAACATTTAAACAAATTGGACATATGCAGTCCCATGGGACCTCATGGGATGCACAAAGCAGTGCTGAGTGGCTGGCCAATGTCATTGTGAGGCTACTCTGTAACTTTGGCAATCAGGAGAGATTCCTGAAGTCTGAAAGAAAGAAAATATCTCTCCTCCTTCAGGAAAGGCAATAGTAAGATCTGGGTAACTTTGGCAAAGAAGACCAATGGTGTCCTGGGCTGCATGAGACAAAGTTTGCCAGCAGATCAGAGGAGGTGGTCCATCCTCTCTCCTCAGCACTGGTGAGGCCACACGTGAAGTGCTCAGTCCAGTTCTGGGTTCCTGGGCACCCTGCTGACCTGCTTTGAGCAGGAGGTTGGATTAGATGATCTCTAGAGACCTCCACCAGTCTTATCCAGCCTTACCAGTCTATGAGTCCAATTTTACCCTGCTTCAATTCGTTATGATTTTTCTCTCTTCATTTGATGATTGATAGGAAGAACTCTTCTAGTGAATGATAGATTTTTCTTGGTAAGAAGCCTTCTGGGAAGACTCTTTTTCAGTTTCAGTTTTAGAGAAGTCCACGAAGGGATGGGAAAGGTTTCCCAGCTTGCCTGGGACGTCAGCAAAGCCCTTTCTAATCAATGGCCTCATACTCTAGTCTCAGGAGAGAAGGCCAGGCAGGTTGGTTCAGAGCTTGCAAGAAGTGCTGTGGGGCCTTTGACAAGTGCTCCTGCAGAAGCAGCTATTCCATGTTAAAAAATATGTATTTTTAGCACAGCAGCTTGCAGCCTCATGCTGAGAAAAAGAAACTGAGCCAAGGGAGGGATGCCTGATGCCTCAAGGTCTGTGGCAGGCAGAACAGATGCATAATTTCATGCTGAAAGAAATCACCTTCTTATACAAGCTGCCTCCATTATTCCTCTCACCACTACTGGTGGCATTCATCTTTCTGGAAAGTGAGCCTACCACATAGAAAAAGTAATTTATCTTCTCCTTTTAGGAGATGTTTTTGCTGGCAGAGGCACACACCTCTTTTGCTTTCCAAAGTTTCCCAAGCACTTGTGGCGGAAAATTTCTAAACACCCTCCAGTAGAGACCATCAGCACAATCATTGCTTGGCTGGGAGCACATGCCCAGCGGGGAGATGTGCTCAGCTTCATCAGCCACTTGCACCTCCACTGGTACACTGCCTGTACCCTGACAGCAGGACACTCTGCACTGTGTGGGGCCACGTGTAACTCCATGGAGCAGCGGTGAGGAGGCTCGGCTGTGGCTCAGCTAAGCAGTAAATGTTTTTTGACAAGGAACAGCAGTGTGAAGTTTAGTCTTCTGTGCTGCGCTGAAGTCATCCAAAATTATGATCTGCAGCATCTCCCCACCCACTGAGTTTCTACTTCTGGGACCAGACCACCCAGACTCTCTCTCTTGGTGCATTGCAGGCTACTGCAAGGCCAAGTCCATGTTGTCTCTATACACTATGGGATGGAGAGTTTTCCAACATGCTATTTGCCATCATTAAGGACTGGTTATGTTTAAACTCCATGCAGATAAAAGTTTTCTTCTATCAATGCTGGGGATAAACTCAAAATCAAGACAGGAGAGGGTGTTTTGCTGCCTTCTGACTGTCAGGATCTGCCCTTCTCCGAGCTGTTGAATGTGCAGAAAAGAGGCCACATTTGTCCAGAATGTGGACTTAACACCAGAAAGGTGTAAGTGGTGCAGCCATCCAGCACTAAATAAACTGGCAGGTAAGGGAGAAGTGGACAGAGGGCAGGAATTATTTTTCTCAATAAAGAACCTACCCAGGGCTTTTCCTAGCACAAGAGAGAGAGGAGAGTAAGATTCAGAGGTAAGTGTGAACAGGACAGAAGAATGAGGAATGGCACACAGCCCAGATCCTGACTTGTACAATTTTAGCACAATGTAAAGGCTTGAAGCAAAAGACAGAGGAGCACAAGAGGTTGCAGGGCAGGCACTGCCCTGCACTACTGCTGGGCACTGGAGTTCCAGGGGGACACATTCTGCAGAGCACTCAGGGTGGGATGCTCTGCCCCTGACAGCAGAGGAAGCAATAGCTGAACCCAACTCTTTGGTGTACCCTTATACCCCTGCTGGGCTCCCAGAATATGAATGGCAAGTATGGAGGGGTAGTGGTGGCTTTCAGTGGCACTGAAGTGGTGAGTGGCAGCGGGCACTGTCAACTCACTAGCATGGGCACTCACACGAGCACACACCATGCAGGGTACAGATACAGCAACTGCTTGCAAGGGCACAGCACCTGTACATACACATGGGGCAGAGCAGCCATGGCACAGAGAAAGAGAGAATTCCTGAGGACCCCAAGGATCTCCACCCGGGGAGGAGCGGGGGTCCAGCTTGTAACATACTGGTGTTTCAGACAGTGATGGAAAGAACTCCTCTGCTTATTTAGTGTGAAGCTAATTACTTAAAAATACTAAGATTCACATTTACACACCACAGTCTCACAAACAGCCCCAAGACTCACATATCAAAAACCCGTCCCTCTGAAAAGTAGAGCAGGTTTCTCTTGTGGGGTCTCCCATGACACATTAAAGAAGCAATTATTTCCCATGATGAAAAAGGTTTTCCTGTTTTGAACTGAAATGGATGATGAGAAAGTTAACTCACTGCAACCTGTTTTGGAAAACAGGTATAGCAAGCTGGTTCTCAACCCAAGTCCATGAGCCACGCCTGCTCTCAGGCATACAGTGCTCAGACTTGGCCCAGTAAGAAGCCACTAGTGTGCTAACAGTGACCACCCGCCTGCCTTTGCTTACTCGTTGTGAAATACAAGTAAATTTCTTCAAGCTGTGAAATGCCTTAAAAGGGAGAAAACAGGATTAGCACACTTTTCACACTATGTAGGAAGGGTCTTCTCCCTCCAGTGTTACACCAAGGGAAAACAAGCTGTGTATTACATCCCAAACAGGGGATGAGCAGCACAGAAACACTCTCATGGACTTTTCAAAGGAGATGGGCAAAGGGGGGAACTGGGCCCTTTCCATGTTAACAGATTTATTAACTTTCCTGGGCTGGAATTTCCACTTTCAATGATGCAGTTTGCCCCGGGTTTCAGAATTAGAGTGAAACCCAGAAGTATCACAGCAATCAGAGTTTCGTCCCTTTTTGGAAAGTTAGGGTGATTTTCTCTGTCAACAGAAAGCAGAGCAGCCAGCTCTCCCATCTCTGAGGACTTCACATGATTCGCAGAATGCAGCTTCCCTGGAGAGGACCTAGGATGGGCAGTGGGGGAGGATGCTGAGGTCTCTTTAAGACACAGCACATACCCCAAAACTTCCTGATAAAGCACAAGTAGTTTTCAAATTCCCCAGTCAGAGCTGCTGCTTGTTCAAGCATCGAAGCAGAATTATTCCGAGCTCCAAAGACATGTTAGATGAGGACAGAGTTTTCCATGTTACCTCTTCTACAACTAGAATAGTGAAAGCTGCAAGGTCCGCGCTATTACACTAGCAGGACCCGCTTACGCAGGGGATTTCCCCACGAGGAGAGCAGCTTGCCGAGCCCAGCGCCGCGAGGAATTCTCTGCGTCACGGTATGCTGTGTGGGCATAAGGCATGGTACAGCCATGGTGGGGGCGGCTACCTTAAGAATAAAGCCCACGTCAGTCTTATCTGATTAAAACATAAGGAGAACGTAAGTTATTAGCAACTGACTTGATATTTACTGTTGACAGGCTGTAAGAGCTCAAAAAAGCAGAACAAAACCAAGTTTGTAGCTTCCTGCATTGACTAAGCAGGCAGAGGAGCAGGGGAATGTGGGCTGTGTCCGAGACACCTTTTGTGGCCCCACTTCAGGGGCAATCATTGCACAGCTGTGCTGTGCCTGCACCAGAGGGCAATGGGGAGCAGGGACAAGGGGAGGGCAGCTCCCTTGGCAATAACTGCAGCTGAAAGGGTACCAAACGCAGCCAAAGGGTTTGTAAAACTCAGCTAAAGTGTGTGCAAACCTCATCTGAAAATGTGGGTAAAGCTGCTGCCTTCAAGCAGCTACAGCCAGAAGTCCCTCATGAAGGTGCAGCACAGGTTTCTCTCCGGAGGCATGGGGAATTCTAATGGCTCCAATGTTTTCTTGTCTTAGCCTGTGCTGTTGTCAGCTTTCACTCGAGGATGAAGTGGTATAGCCACAGTCATTTTCTGGTAGTACTGGACTTGCATGGGGTTAGACTACAGCAGAATTTAATCCAAATATTTTAACTTTTACTGATTATGGGAAAATTCCCCTATTCTACCTCCACTGATTAATTATGGGGGAATTTTGAACATCTCAGCTGTACCCTTAGTGCCTGTAGAGAAAATCAAGGGGAAATCCATTTCTCTTAATTTTTATAGGAATTGTACCACTTCTAAAAAGTAGCCTTATATTAGTGCATTAAACAGATGCCTATTAAAATAGCCTAATATAATGGCAATTATTACACCATCCAAATCTGAAGACAATCTTTATGCCTGACAGTTAAGGCATCTGTGGGTAAAACTTAGCAAAAGATGTTTTTCATCCTATCATGCTACTGCTTATTCTGGTATTAGAGATATTTTAAATGGAAATATTAGAATGTAGCCCATTATCTATACTCCTTTTTTTCTACTTATTTCAGAAATAAACAGTAGTGGCAGTGTTAAACAAGGTTATAATAACTTGTTTAATTAAAAAATCACCATTATTTGAGCACTTGAAATAGTCATTTATGCTTTTATCACAGCAACAACTGAGCTATTTGTTGGATCAGTTGGATCAAGTTTCCGGACAACTTCCCATTCTTCCAGATATACACTGGCTCATTTACAGGAACAAAGACAGGACTGGAATGGACAACTGGCTCACCAGCCCTACTGGCCATTCATCACAGCGTGACGCTTCAGCAGAAGACATGCTCCGTTTCCTCTTCCCAGCATAAAGTGCTCTGTAATGGATTTTTTCATTGAATTTTAAAAGATGCCGAAAAGATTTGGGATTCAACACTGAAGCCCTTTGAAAATTCAATTTCGTTTACATACAGATGCTCCTCTGTGTCAGAACACAGTGCTCTGCTCTGTGTTGGTATGCATTTCACATACGAGTGCAGTAGAAGAAATCAAAATGCCCTCCCATAATTATTCTTTATGCCTTTCTTCATAATCAAGAACAATCAAGATCCTCAGCTGGGACTACTGTTGAAAGCCATTAAGGTACAGATGCTTACACCAACACTGTCTAGGGCTTCAGCCCCATTAGAGCAATCTCGCCTTTGGACAGGTAGACAGAATTTCCCTGTTTGTATTTTTTGTTTTATTTTTGTTGTTACTTTTTTTAAATTAAGCCTCACCAACAAAAAAAAATAGATTCAATCAAATTCTCATGAGACTGAAATAAAAATATCAGTTACCACCTACTTCCTTCTGAATTGTGTTGCAACTTAAAATCATTGCATGTATCATTATTTCAAACTTATTATCACCTGACTCAGTATCTTTCCTGTATGAGACATATTCCATAAGATAATCTGAAGAACCCCAGAGAAAGTAATTGCTATAAAGGGTTAAGACTGATAAAGGGAGGAGAACAGTCTCAGAAAAGGCCACATGGTGCTAATAAACAAGCCAAGAAAAAGTATGATCATTAGACATCATGTCCAGCCCTAAGGATTTATTTCCTTCTTTCCAGAAGAAAAACAAGGGTACATGATCTGATCTTGGAACACCGCTTTCAACTTCTTCAAAAAATCTATTCAACTCTCAAGATATATGACAAAGAGAGAACATATTTCCTTGAATGTGTGTGGTGTGGAACCTAAAAAAGTATGGGTTTGGCTGTAATGTGTATCATAATATATATTTGAGCAATGCTGTAAAGTATCACACATTTCTCCCACTGGTATGAGAAGAAGCTGACAGTCAGTTTAAAGGAGATTGCATCATTTGAGAAAGAGTTATTGTCCCCAAGATAGGAAGGTGCCTCAGCTTCTCCTAGCTATAGAGCAGTATTAGCACTAATGTTGCTGTTTATGTAGATAATGGCAATGGAGGATCAGAGGAACAAACCTGGAAGGAAGAACTTGAGCTGTTTGCATTGGCACATGCAGGGGGACACTCCTTGTCCCAAGAGTGCATGATACCATCCAAATGTACCAAGCAAAAGCAGTCCCAGGGCCCTCCCCTGAAGCACTTACATAGGCAAAGAGACAAAACTTGGTTCTGCATCTTCAATAACCACAGGCTTTCCTGGAAGGAAGAGACATCAGGGAAGAGTTGTAGACTCCCACAAAAGACATGTCATCTTCATGCATGATATGCAATAGAGTGTGCAGCAGAATGTTTTAATGTGTTACAAAAAATTATGTCCCAAAAGCCCATTTTGACTGAACAGGCAAAACCCAAACTTACTCGTGAGCAAGTTTCTGAAGCACAGACTAAGGTAGGCACAAGGCTGCAAGAAAGTCCTGAGCTAATCACGTTAGCTGCCGATTTCAGCTGATTTTTAAGTACATTAAATATCTATATGTACATCAGTGCTGTCAGGAGCTCATGCTGGAACAGCATGACTGAGTATTTCTAAGGGCCTTCTCCTTGGCACAGGCACAGACTTTATTTGCAGAGCTTGGATAAAGAGTAAATGAGCTGTTTAATGTGAAAAATTAAACCTCCTCATATACAGACAGTGTCCAGCTCTGCCAGCTAGACAGCAAGTATTTGACAGCAAACTGTTCATAGCCTACTTCCACCAGGGGAACAATTTAAGTTATATCAGAATAGGGTTTTTTCCTGTCATGCTTCCCATTCCCAGACATCTTTGTAAAGTCTGCAAACAGAGATGCCAACATACCCCATTCTGACCTACATAGCAAACAATTGGACTTGTGTTTCTGCTATCACCAAAATGAATCATTATCATGTCTTCTCAAAGGCCTGGCAAGACAGAGACTTTTCTGCTGGGAAGTGTGAGCTGAATCCTGCACCTACTGCTCTCATGACACCAACTGCATATTTTGTGTTTATCACAGAGAAGAAAAACATCCAGCAGAAAAAGGCTCAGCTTTGGCTTTTGCTCTTTGCCAGGACAAACATGAGAACCAGTGAAGCACAGCTCTGAAAGCTCTAGCTTATTCAGCTCCAGGGACAACATCAACAGCAAAGAAATTTCATCAATCTTTTTTGAAAAACAGAATAAAGATGCTATATAAAAATGTGCACACACCCACCCACACACACATAAATTGCATAAACCTGAGGAATAGAAATGGCCATGCTATAAAATCATTCTTCACTCTTTCTGCATTTGAGAAGAATTTTAGGGGTATGTCCTGCTGTTACCGAAGTCAGGAGGAAAAAAACTTGCTAGGAATGGGGTATGGAAATGACAAACTGTACTTTGCCTTCTCATGCTTCAGAAATCCCTAGGTTGACTTGGCATTTAAAGGTCCCCACTAACTTAGAAAGATTAACTCCAGGGGAAGTCACCCGTACCAGGACTGACCAGCTGGCAGTGGTTAATATTTATAGTCTTCTGCTGCAATGGTGAGTGGGGTCTGAAAAAGTGTAATTTGGACTAGGTATCTTTGAATCAAGCCTGCATTAACCTATGTGATCTGAAGCTTCTCTCTTACTAGCATTTGGAGCATAAAATCCTATCACTTATGCCTAACTGCCACATACTTGTAACCCTATACATGTGGGATAAAATTAAATCAAGACAAACTGAGACATCCATATTCCCTCTTTATAATTTATAAGGATGAAAGGCACGTTTTTTCCTCGGGCAGGGTTCAGGAACTTTAGATGTCTAGCTAGAAAAATTTCTTCTCTCCACATTAAGTGATATCTCTCAGAGTTTGTCAGACATCCAAAGTGCTATTTCTGCTCTCTTCATTACAAACCAAGTTTTGTAAGTGACAGAGACATACTCTTCACAGACCACCATTTACTTAAACAGATTATTAATCATAAAGTGATGCTGGAAGGCAAGAACTGCTCCATCTCCAACCGTGACTCGACAGCATTTGGTTTGACCTTTGTTTTGTTTGGAAAATACCCAAAGTTATAAATGTCTGTTGGGTGAGTTGAAGCTGACAATGAGGTTGGCTTTCTCAGGGTTTTGTTTCCTTGCTTCTTGGGTGAGCTGTGTGGGCACAGTTCCCTGGACACTGGGGCATTCAGAGATCAACAGCTCAAAACCACTGCTCTACAAAATGCATCCTCATTTCAGTATGCAACAAAACTCTGCCTGCATCTGAGGAAGGAAAGTGCCAGATATGTTATTCTTTATCTCTTTAAAGTCTTCAACACCACAATGGAACAGCAACTTACTGAACAAATACAGAGGACATGTTTTACTTTATTCTTTATCTAGTACAAGAAATATAAATTTAATTACTGGAAAACATTTAAAGGATTGAAAATACTGTCTACAGTAAAAAGGGAACTAAAATCATAGTAGCCTAACTGGCAGAAGTGTGAAAGTCTGTTGGTAAATGTTAGCATTTGCATTTTTAGGATAACTGAAAATGATAATATCCTAGATTCCTAAGTCAATGCAAACCCTCTTAAACATGGGGTTTAGAGCACAACTGTAATCAGTAAGGTCTCCAGTGTCTCAACAGAATAGATCATGGTCATTTCAAATGAGACCTTACTTTGAAAGCTCAGATAACAAGCAATTACAGAAAACCCTCTTTTCATTGGTGTCCAAAGATAATTTTCAAAAGGAAGAATTATGAATCTCCTAAAGATTTACAGAACAATTCTAGGTATTGTATTTTTGAAGTCACAAAATCTCTGAATCTTGTTTCATGATGCAGTCAGTAATGCTTCTTTTTTATTTACTGCAGTGGCTAAATACTCAGCCTCCATGTATTTCCATTCAGTATGCTCTCCCAAATCCCATCCGTTTATAAAAGTAGTGCACCACTGGGAGGACTACAGACAATTAAGGCAGAAAAACTGGTTCAAAGAGACAAGGCAGTGTTCCTTGTTATTTCTAGATTGTTATATGTATTACTTTCCCCTATATAATTATTTTTGATAATTAATCTAAATGCTATTTATCAGATTAGCTCAAATACAAAACCTGTTTATGCTTCAAGTTTTTGCTCTCATCCTGAAAATCTCTAGCAATAGCTCCTAGAGAAGGATGTTAGAAAACCAAACTTAAGATGGAAATATTCCAAAAGAATTTAAATAATACTGCTTTTCACTTCAACAATCCAACTTCTAAAATATGTACCTTTTCTCTGCAGGAAAATACTTTTTCCCTCCATCTGACATGAGAAAAAGCAATACAGAATTATGGGAATTGTTCCACCCCATGCAGCCAGCACCACAAATGAGAGGCTATGCCTTAGTAATTTGTGAGACTTTTACCTCCCCTGTTGGGCTGCGAGGATAATACCTAGAAGACATATTCTGGGAGTTGTTCCATGCAAAATTCCTGCACAGGGCTGCACTGTTTACATTGACTACAAATCTGTGTGCACAAGAGAGCTCAGCATGGGAACAAAAACCTATCTATGAAGTCATCTTGTGAAACAAACGAACATAGTTTTCCCCATAACAAGGGAAAACAGAAATAATCTGGAAGGGTAAAGCATCTCAAAAAATTTGCAGAGAACTTCTGCTTTCTAATACTACAGACTGTGTTAAACAAGTTTCCTGAATGAAAAATCTTCCCAAACATACATGTTCAATATAGGTGAGGCACATCAAGTCCAGCTAATTGATCCCTCTACGAGCCACGGGAAATGCAATATGGAGACTCAATCTGCACAAGAAGTAAAGCATTAAAAAGAAAAAAAATTACATTGCAATGTGAGAGGCATGTTTTAAAAACTACCTGTTTCTTGAATGCAGCTGTATTCACTATTATTCCACAAACACTAGGGGCCAAGTGAAATACTGTTTTTTACAGATCAGGTAAGATATGATGAAAAGACAATGGGGAGGGAGAAAAGAAGCGGAGAGGTCCTGCAAAAGAAAGCAAATTGATCCTCTGCTTAAAGAAAGTATGAGAAACAGGTCTGCAAAAGCAGCAGATCAAGACTTTCAACTAAGAGGATTTATGGAGAAGGAGATTTTATCTCCAGGCACAGGTTAGCCTCATATAAGTCCTAACCCTTGTTTTAAACAAACTGACCCCAAATTACCCATGACATTCAGAAGAATTTTGTACTAGAAGAGAACATTGGTGGTAATTTTGTGATAAGCAAGACAAAGCACTTGGAAGAGAGAGCTTTCCAATGAACAGTACGATTTCACTTTTAAAATCTTCCTAATTGTTGATTCATCCTATCTCCAAAGCAGCACAGGCTGGAAATCCTAAACTTGCTGCAGCTGAACTTGGCATGGACCTTTACCTAGTTTATTGGCAAAATCATTTCAATAAATTGTCTACCTGTCCTTTTGCCAAAGGTACAAAATTTTGTTAAGAAAAAACATAGCCTGTATTGCTAGAGCATATAAAAGATACCGAATTTTGACACAAATTTGCAAGAATGAAGACACGCTGTTCTAAGAACAAAGTTCCTCAAGGACCACAGACCCAGCACAAACACAAAGCACAGAGAGGTTGCAGCTGAGAGCCCAGCTGCTCTAGACCCAGAGGTGACAGAGCACCAGGAATGTGCCAGATCCAAGTGGACAAGCCCTGCCAGGCAGCAACATCCCAGACCACAGCTGCGGAAGCAGCAGGGTCCTGTAGATGCAGCACTGTACCCTAAGGTGATTCCACACCCGCACCAGTATCTCTGCATGGTGTTATGTGCTTCTCTGCAGCTACACCAGCACAGCTGAGGATTGGATGTTTCCACTATGCTCCCCTGCAGCAGCACAAATGCATTTCCTGGGGGTTTTCTACCAGTACAATATACCAGTTTTGTACTCACAGCCTCCTATTTTCCTGCAGAGCCTTTTAGAAATTAATTTTTAGTCAGGATTTGAATGTCATGAGGACTTTGTAAGCTGCATATACGCAGTGGTCATATCCATGCATTCAGCCAGAACTACAGGGGAGGGCACTCATAACCCCCAGTTATGCCAGACAGCTTGTGGAAATGGGCTGAGACAAAATGATACAGAGTGACAGGAACAAAAGGGACCTCAAGAATAATAAAAAATTATCAACAGGTACCCACCTCAAACGTAGAGATACAAATGTGTGGCAGCCTGGGGAACAAGCAGAAGGAACTAGAGCTCCTTGTGCTGTTACTACAGCACTGTTGGAGTATCAGCCACGGTGGGAGGGCTCACATGTGGTGGGAACACTGTGATGGATGGATGTAAGTTCCTCTGGAAAGACAGGGAAAGAAGACTCAGGGGGCTTTCTACACGAAGAAGCCAGCTTGAACATTGGTAAAGGATGGCAGTCTGATTGAGAGCATGTGTTAGGATCAGAGAAGAAGCCAGGAAAAGTGACAAGGATGTGGCAATGTGTTACAGCCCAGCCCATGATGAGGACAGTCGAGCACTGGAACAGGTTGTCTGGCGAAGCTGTGCAGTCTATCCTTGGAGATTTTCAAGGCACAGCCAAAGTCCTGGTCTGATCTCACAGCTGACACCATTTAAAAAGGCAGCTGGACTAGGTCCAGGGTTCTCTCCCAACCTGAATTATACTGTGATTCAAAGTCTATAGGACAGAAATCCAGATAGGAACTGTAGTTTTGAAATTGAGGCAGAGGAATAGAGCATCTGTTACCATCCAAGAAGTCTGTTTTGTGGCTGTGTCTTCACCACAAGCATGACACACAGATGCTTACCCAGCAGTCAACTGTAGGCCAAAGCTTCACATTCCCAGGAAGTTAAAGGAATGATGGAGCAGGGGCAGTTGCAGCAGAACCTATTCCTGCAACACTTGTGAGCATCAAACATCTAGGGAAATAAAATTTATGGCAACAAATGTTAACTTGAAGTTAATGTACCAAAGCGCGTTTTCTCAAGGCAAGGAACTTTGATTGTTTTGTTTTCCTAACCATCCAAGAGCCAGAAAATGTGAGACTGCACTGAAAAGTGAGGGAAGGGGACAGAGGGGCAAAAATGTTTTTAATTCACTGATGTTCCCTACATGTGACCTCCCTAAAAGCCCCACCCAACAGTACCGCATATCAGCAGCGAGTCTGAGAAGTAATTAAAACTTGCTTGCTTCACTCTTGCAGACATTGTTTATGTTTTTGAGCGTATGAATGAGCTCTCAAATCCAGACCATAATCACAGACCTTTCTTGACAACTATCCAGCCCTTGTTATCACAGGGACAGAACCATAATGTTTCTATCTTCAAGACTGCTGCCCTCAGGAAATTAGAATCGCACCATGTCTCTTCATTTGCTTAATATTCCCCCTCAAATCTTAGTTCTCTTTGTCTTGTTCTCTTCCCACAGGTGGTTTCAGATCCACCAACATCACTCAGCTCTTCTCCCAGACACAGCTCATGCTCTGGGGAAGTTCATGGTCAGCCCTCCATCTCCAGCTGCAGCCTCCTCTATGAAAGCTGCCCACTGGACTTATTTACATCATCAGTGAGAGCTGATCCTTAAAGCCTCTAGGTTTCAGTCAACAGCTCCCGGGACTTACAGACACCTGAAAAAATCACCTGTGTGTTCCATTGCTACAACACTGGTTTTGGCTTCCTTCTCCCCTTTTCAGAAATTGGCCTGCAGCCATGACAAAGGTTCAGAAGAACTAATCCCTAAAGGGACAGGCAGCCTGTACAGAAAAGTGATGCTGAAAAGTGCTGCATGTACAGTAACCATGTTCTGCCCTGCCTTTTAAGGACTACTAAGCAGCTTGAACATTTACAAAAGAAGCTTGCTTCAGCATGGCTCAACATATAACTAGAATTTCAAATTTACTGTCGTTTGTCTACAAGTATCCTGTATCTCTTTGTCAAAATTCATATAAAAATGTTTCCTTCCTATGTCAGTGGATCGTTGTGAATATAATGCAAGTAGGCATACACTGCCACAGTTCTGCTGGATGCTTCTCTCCCTGGTAATCCATTGTCTTGTTATTTCACCCTTACCCATTTGGTTTGTCTAAAAAAAGAAAACTCACAAATACTTGAGTACTGCCATAATCCTCAAAAACCTTCAAAGTCTATTGCTAGGAAACAGCAGAAAATGAACCTCTAGGTCCTGTAAAGATTAAGGTAGCAACAGGCTCCTCACAGCATCTGTGCCAAGCTTGCTATCAAATGCTTTGTGTTAGCACCAATAAAAAGTAACAATAAACTTCATACCAGCCTCCAAATACCAGGATTTAGGTAGAAAACTAAGTTTCAAATTCAAGGCTCCATCTTGAAGAAGTGAATATAAGAATCAATTTCAATGACTTAGATAATGACTGTGTTAGTCATTATTCAAGAAAACATTTATTAATCAGAAACAAGACATATTTTTAAACTCTGAATAAACTAATAGGGAATTTATCTTAAGGTCTAATCCTTTAGTCTGTCAACTGCTGGAAAGTACTTTTCCTTGCCCAGTTTTTACTTTGGAAGTATGCATTACTGCCTACAGTATTTCCAACGAATAATGTATGAGGGAAAAGACTTCACAATAATTAGGAGGAAAGTCTACACAAAATAATATACCACTGCAACATGAAAAAATCTAAAAATACTGAAATTGAAACAGTAATCATAAAGATTGATGTTGCAGATATATGATAATCTGAATACAGTAATTTCATTCACAGAATTTCTGTTAGGAATAAAGACAACAGTCTGTGGAGTTATCACTGTTGCCATTTAGTTTTAATGCATGAGTGGTTCTCAAACCGGACAGGTGAAATACTCACAAATATGCTTGTATTGTCTGGTACTTGCCTGCTGCCCATTTCCCTTTTTGATTTCCTTCCTTCCCTCCCCTCTCCCCTTTCCTCTGAAAACACATTTTTGTGGCAGATGGACAGAGGCAGAGCACTCAATGTTTTCAGTCAGTGAAAAGCATTGACTCTGCAGGCCCAACTGATCTGGAAGGGGGACAGGGACAGTCACCGTTCTGCTGAGTATCTGAAAACGAAGGCAAGACGGGGAACAGGACTCCAGCATGATACACAATTCTCCATGGACCTCTGCATGGGACAGACCCCTCTGCAGGAAGGCTTTGGTCTCACCTAGTAGGCAGCAACTTTGAGGAGAGTGAAGCAAGAAGGCCATACAAGAGCACCTCCCTGAACCTGAAATACAGGTTTAAAGTGAAGCTGAAGGCAAAATGAGAAACATTATGCAAATGTGGGTGGAGACCAGTCCTATGGGTACAGAAAACAAAGGAGAGTGGACTAAAGAAATTTGAAATCAGATGGTAAACAAAAGAGCAAACCCACTTTTCCAAAGAAAAACACTTGCATGACCCTTGGAGAGCAATGCTTTATGCAACTGCAAGCCCTACTATCTAATTCCATTCTCTTTTATTTTGTCTTGGCACTATCTACGTGAATGGAAAACAAATGCAAAAATAGATGCATGCACTTTAGTTTTACTGGTTACCAGAACATGAATGGATTGGAAGCAATGGTTCCAACACATTCATCTTCTTTCAAACTGTGGTTTCACTGAAAGGTGGTTGTTTCTTGAGCTTTTACTTATCATACATTTGTATGTTAGTCAACAGAATTCCTGAAGGCTCTTTCCCATCCTGCTTCTTGATGTCAGTCTTTTTTTTAAAAGAGTGCTCAACTGAAGTTTACTTCCAAAATGTACCTGTAAAACTTACATTTGAGTAACCTGCATTCATAAAGCAGATGAAAAAGTGAAGAGCAAGGAGGACAAAAATGTACAGAAAGAAAGCAGAACTGTACAAAAAGCATCACAATGAAAAACAGAAATTGTTTGACTCTCCATTCCCCACAACAGGAATATTAAAAGTTACGGTCTTCGGACTGCATGTCACATCAGTTCCTAAAACAGAGTATTAGCTACTGTGTTTCTGCACTGAAAGTCATTTTCCCACTGCTTTTTGTTGACTGTTTGCATTATTTAATTTTAAAGAGTCCAAAAGGCTTCTGATTGTTTCACTTCCTATTCCTTTCATCCTATTCTTCATCTTGCTGGAATTACGTTTTCCAAATGGTATCAGCAGTGCTGCGAGTCCCCAGGGATCTTTATTGATTATTTGCTGAGTTTTATCTTCCTTCTGTAAAATCCAGGCACTTTCTCTGGCCATAGCTATAAATTTCTCCAGCTGTGGCTGATTAACATTCTTGCTGATATTAAGGTCTTGTTCAAAGGGATTCCAGATATAAAGAGGAGACGACTCAGGTTTATTTACTTCCTTTCCCTGCAGACAGTGTAAAGAAAAAGCAGAAGTTGCATATGTGCACTATAGGCTGAGCAAATAACAAATCACTTGAGTTATTACATGAGCATTGAAAGTGTTTTGATATACTAGAGAACTTTTTGCAAAACACCCAGTCATTATTAATCAAGTTAATTTTCCTGTCAACCTGACTGCATGACTCCTGTTCTCTGAGTCCTCTTAGTGGTGGTTTTCCTTGCCACATTCAGCTTAGATTTCCTTAAAGGCAAAGAACACACAACTACAGCTTAACCTGTCTTTTTGGCCATTTGCTTTTTAACAAACCTCAGACCACACCCATTGCAACCTCTTACTCCTATCTCCATTTGTGTATGGGCAGCAAAAGTGTGTCATACTAACCTGCATAGCCCAGTTTGATAAACTATTGCAAGCACTTAAAGTGTTCAAACCATTCATCCCATGGTGTTTAGAGAGCTTACAGAGCTGGTATAGCTAAAGATTACTGCCTTGGCCGAAATTCCTCCCAGTTTGGTCTGTCCTTTAAGCAGAGAGCTATTCAGGCCATGGTCCACTTTTGGGCACTTGGGACTGTACAACGCATGTAGGTGACAACTGTGTAGTTTGCTATTTAAATGCATTTCCGCATCAAGTGCTTATCAGTGCTACTTAGCTGACATGTTCTGTATTCCAGGACCTCTTCAAGCCTTCCACCACAAGGTGTAGCAGCAACCCACCAGCTACTGCTGGTCCAGGAAGTGTCTATGTACTCGTGTCTACATACTCACGGTCCCAGGACCAAGAGGACTGACTAGTTAAACAGAAAAACGTCAGCAGCACAGACATTTCCCCTGACTAGCTCATGCTCCAAACTTGTGGGTTTGCTTCTCTTTTTAAGGCTTAGTGGTAAACAGTTGTTCTCCACTTTAATCAATCGGTTTCTAGGATCAACCTGCACCCCCAAAAAAGAGCTCTTATGCCAGTGATCCAGAGTGCCCAAACAGGAAACATAAAAGAGTGTCTGCACAGCACCATGGCACCCCATTCTGTAAGCAGCCCAGCAGGAACACGTGCAAGTTATGGTAGTTATGTTTTCATATATTTCTATTTGACTTGCATGCACACACACACAGATCAATACTTAGGATGACAAACATATAAAGCAAACTGAAGTGATAGCACAGAATGATCATGCTGTCCTGCTTACTGAGCTGTATGTACAGCTACTGTAGGCTGATACAAACTGCAGTGGAAAGCTCAAGTGCAAAAAGCAAATCCAGAACTCAGTTGGGAGTTTAATGCAGACTCTAATTGGGTCTGGACTCCCAATTTCAAATGCAAAGCCTGTTGGCATACAGGGTTTGTCACAGTCTTTTGCTATGACATACATCACGACATTTTAAAAGTTTTCCTCTCACAGAAACAAAATAGCTTTGACTTTTTCAAACTGCCACTTTTATTAGAGCTTTCAAGTAAAATCACACAAGCTTAACATGAGTTTCTGCTTTCCAACATATCCAAGTAATGACACTGTAAATGTTCCTAATGGTACTGTAAGTTATTAGGCTCTGAGAGGAAAACATTGTTCCTTCACAGAAAGAACTCAGTTTCTGGATAAATGCACTTTTTATATACAATTAAAATGACAGAAATTGTTGTTTAGTATAAGTAGTTTTTAAAGTGGCAGACAGAGAGATTCAGTTGATCATGATGAGCAATTAAAATTAATTTACCTTTCGAAGATTTAAGGAATTCCTTCTGAAATCAAAGTTTCCAAAATATTCAAAAAATTCACCCAACAGTACATCTAAGGGGAAGAAAAACAAGGGCCATGAGTAACATTAAGGAAAAGTTTATTTTCAATATAATACACTCATTAAAAAAAAAATTCAACGAAGGTTTACCTACCCAGTGTTTCTGTATTTTTTGTAGGTTTAATCTTCCTTAAATCACTAACAAATGAGCAATCATATCCTCCAATTATATGCTTGTCTTTTGCATCTGAAAATAAAATTATGGGCATATTTTGAAGTAATATACAATTAAATGCCATTGTATTTAATAAAATTCAGATAACTGACATGATGCAAACAATGAACACTACCATGTTACATAAATCAAATTACGAGTTCACAAATGAACTTTCAAGTTAAGATTCAATTTAAGTGGTAAAAGATTTAAAAGAAAAAAGTCTACAGACAGGCAAAGGAGAAGAATCATGAGCTAATGGCATATTTTCAAAAGCCTACAGGAATAAGGTAAATGACATACTTGTATCTCAAAAATTACTTCTTTTAAGTAACAAATCTGGTATCTCTGCATACAGGGCTGTATTATACACTAAAGAGCACAACTCTCTGAGGTTAATACCTACATTTCAAAAAAGTTTCAAAAAAAATCAGACCCAGTGTCTACTGTCTTTTTCTGAAAAACTTCAGAGAATTAGGAATATTCTTGTAAAATCTCAGAACAGGTGTTTTATATATAAAAAATTCTACAGAACTCTGATGCAAATGTTTAAAATGATTTTCAAGCAACTGAATACAGACCTTTTTCTCCACTGAAAGCACTCAAAGCTTCCAAGGAAGCATGTAAGTAAGCAGAAGGCATGAATGAGGAATTCAGAACCTGAGGTGTCATTCTCTATGCTTTCATAAGATTCATTGAAGATAATCAACCCTGAAAACTGTGTATGAGACAGCCCGAACAGCTTGTTTGCAGAGATATTAGAATTATTTGCAGATGGTCTGAACCATCTCAAGGATATTACAAATTGTGAGGAGAAGATACACCCTTTCTTTTAAAAATTTGGTATCTATAAAACAGTACACATCATATTAATCTGAACAAACTCCTTAACTGCACAGACATTCAAAACCCTACAAGTCTTCTAAAAAAAACAAAATACAAAATAAACAAAAAATTCAGCATAGTGGCGCTGAACAAATCAATTTTAATTATCTAAGGCACAGAATGAGTCTAACACCTCTAAATAGAATTTAGTATTGTATTGAAAATGGATTAATTTTGCCTTTAAAAATGCATTACTTTCACAAAAAATACATGTAAAACTTGTGTATTCCCTCAAACTTAAGGCACACAAAATATCCATTAGTATCTGGGAGCATAAAGAAATGGCTTGGCTTTATTTCTCACTTCAGAGAAAATAAGTGTGAAATAAACAATAAACGGTAATAAACACAAAACCAGCCATCCTTACCTGCCAATCCTTTAAGCTGGTCTAGTGTTGGAATGATAGGTGGTGATCTCCTTTGCAGAAAAAACATGACCATCATGGTCAGAGAGAAGTTTGTAATCCAGGTACCAGGAGCACTGTTTGTAAGTCCATGAACTCGGGCCCAACATCGTATCGTGAACACCAGCGCTCGTACACGGGAGTCCAGACAGCCATAGATATACAGGAGTTCTGAACTTCTTATAGCAATACTGGAGAAGAAGTGAAAAGTGAAAGACATGCAAATGATGAAAGAATCGTGAAGTCTCAGATGAAGTGTCTGTTGTTCATTGTAAGAGAAGAGGGCATACATTAAAAAAAAAAGTAACTTTTAGGTGTTTTAGAAAATAGAAACAAGAGTCAAAGAATCTCAGAGTGGTTTGGATTGGAATGCATGAAATCGTCCAGGATGAAATACCTACTAGTTTTCCACAGTAAGAAAACACAGTTTGGGGTAAATAATAATACTGCATTTGCACTGTTTCCTGTTTCCTTGTTCCACATCACAGTGGGAGGAAAAAAACCCACAAAAACAAAAGCCCACCATTAAGTACTCAGGAGTCAAACTATGAAGAATCAAATCATAACTTAGCCACAATTGCCTTTGAATTCCATCCTAATATACAATAAAATACAACTAAAACTTCTTTTACAACTTTCATCTAAAGAGTAATCAAATGGTGCACTGAAAAATACACTAAATGCAGAGACCCAACAAAATCTGCAAACTAAGTCAATTTTGTAATTTTCAAATGATTACTCTTTGGTCCTGCTATAAAAAAACAACTAATCTGGAAGGACAAAGTTTTCAGATGGATCAGGTTTTGATCTACTTCATCACATAGTTATACAAATATTAATGTAGTGCACAAACAGAAGGGTAAGAAAAAGCAGGAAAGGGATAGAAGCATGGTGTGAATAAAACTTATTTTGGTCCAGTTTTAGCCAGAAGTGCTCACTGAACTACAGATGCAGGTGAATTTACTCCAAAACCTGGACTGAATTCTTCTAAAAATTCCACATGGCCTTTTGGGGATGTTTACTAGGTCAAGATTTTGTAACACCTGGACTTCTGAAATTTCAACTGTGAGGTGCTTCACGGTGTCCACAGAGACTTTGTTATTACTCCAAACGATAAAAAGACAAGACACACAGTCCCAACCACCCAAACCATCAGCAGTGAATTACAAGGAAGCTTGCACAGAACTGGATCCTGACTTTCACTGCGGCTGCACATAGACAAGCAACGGAATTGCACGAGCTTTGCCCAGCGTTGCCGCAGCAGCTCCTGCCCGTTCCGGCACCGCGCGGGGATGGCTCGGGCTGTCCGCGCGCCGGCAGCGCCATAGCCGGGCAGCGCGCGCCCCCTGGCGGCAGCACCGCGGGCTCCGCTCCCGAGCCGGGAGGCACCTCGGCATTCCAGGCATCTTCCCAGGAATCAGGGGGATACAGGCCCTCAGGAAGAAGAAATGGGCACCGAAATAACTAGAAGCCAAATCACTAAAAATTGACACTCTGGAGCTGCTTAATCTGAAAAGCAGTCACCCATATACACAAAGGGTACCGAAGGTAATGAATACTGACTGCCTCCTTCTAATTCTTTACAAGCCAACTTTATTGTATAGACTGGTTTTCAAGTGTTCAGTTTCAGGTAGAAATATTTCCTGTGCTAGAGAAAGATAACTTAAGCACACCATAACGCGAACTCTAGAAGTTAAAAACAACCCTTTTTTACTTTCAGAGACAACATTCACATTTGTTAAGAACACAGAAAGGAGCAGACTTAAAAGGGGGGGGGTCATTACAGGTCTCCAGAACATTTTAGGTACTTTTGGAATCCTTTGTAAATGTTTTAAACCCAGGTCTCACCTGTTGCTCACTGACAGATCACACTGGAATCCTGTCGGTTGATGGGAAAATTTCACCAGAGGGCAGCGAGCATTGAGTATCTTCTGTACACTCACACATCCAGGACCAAAATTATCAAGGCAATCACCAATCACAGAAAGAATCCTCTGAGTTGCTAATCTTTCAGATGGTAATCTTTTCATCTGAAACTCCATTTCAAAGGGACCTTTTTTCTAATAGAGAATTTCAAAAGCAATCTGTTAGCTCTAGAATAAGAGAGACATTCAAAAATCCCTTCTGAATGACTACAATTTGCAAAACAGTTTGTACAACTAGAGATTGAAAGTCAAGTTATTCAAAGCAATCCACAGAACTTAAAACAGGTAAAAACATATTGCTCTCTCTTTTACATTCTTTTTTGGTGATTCAATTTTGCCAGGTTAATAGTGACCAACTTACTGTAAAGTTACTTGTTCAAATGAAGGGATGATACTACTACGTCTCACTATTGGCTAAAACAAGTAATTCTGGAATTCCCAAGCGAGCATATATGCTCCAAATGCAAAAGAGGAACATACAATTAAAGAGGGGTGAAACACAATCAGACTACTGTTAATTTCAAACCACCAGTAATTCCATTTCAAATCTTCAATGAACAATGAGTTATTGGTGAATCAACTAGCAGTGCAAAGGAAAATGTCTTTTTTATTTTAAAAAGTAAAAAAATTTAGTATGAAAATTACTTGATCCTTAAAAGTTAAGATAAGCTTCTGTAAGACTTAAAATAATCACTTCACATCACATACAGTTTTTCTGACAAAAATGTTGTGAAGATAGATTCTAAAAACATCAGAAATTAATTATCCTGTAGGTCTTTGTAGTTTGATTTGCCGTATTTGTAGTTTTAACCTCAATAAAATAACTTCATGCTTATGAAATATCTGTTGTCTTTATAGTCTCTCTGTGTTTTTAAGCCTCAGATAATTTTGCTTGCTAATCCAATACTTGAAACTGACTTATCCTCCCCCTTGTCATGGGTGAATTCATACCATACAAACAGCATTACAGTGACCTAACTCACCAGCTGAGACACAGAGGTTACTTCTCACCAGGCTAGTGCAAAGAAAGTATGCACTCACAGACAGGTGAAACAATTCTGAAGTTATGGACCTTGCAACCTTTTCCATAAACTCACTTTAGGCGCTAAATTTCTGAGTTGCTCTGGCAATCACCAAGGTGACCATTCCTGCCTTCCTCATGCCAACAGCTCTCCAGTCAGCAGCATGCCAGGACAAAGGTCCCTAATCCCCTCTGGCTGTGTAGCTGCATGCTACAGTACCGCTGGCTCAAAGTGAAAGGAGCCTGTAACTATTCAACACTGAGGTAGGTAACAGGAAAGAAAAAGATGGGGACTCGGCTGACATGTAGGTGGGCTGGTGTTCGGGTATTTATGTTTGTTACAAAAACCACAACGGGCCTTTCCAGGCAGCAGATCAGTACCTTTCAAAAGCTGCACAAAGACTTTTTTGTAATGGTAAGGCAGATACTTGTAGTAATTGACAGAACCTTCATATACAGCTTTGGTGCTAACTGGTGGGGGAGGCATGAAGTACTGATACACTGCCTGTGGTTCTTCCCCTACTCCTGTCAGGTTGCCTAAAACCTAAATATAGGTAAACTATTACTTTCAGGTAAATTGATACAGTAACTTAAGCTAGAAGTGTAACTGTTTTAACCAAAACTGCTACTGTAAAAATATCAGAGCCCTGTTTTAAGTCATTCACTGACCTCCCAAACTGCCCACATGTTACAAATGCCATGTCTATGGTCAAACTCTGTATTGACAATCCACCCTTGGTAAAGAACGTTCCCACTTTTGCCCCCTTTTTGATTTCTAGTTAGCAATCAGGTTGCCATAAGGCTCAAGTAAAGTTATTTCAGGTAAATAGGTGCTGAAATGCCTGATCCTCCTCTACTGCTGGCACCCCCTGAAAGGCTGCAAAAGTTAAGAAATCAGAAGATACTTGTTCCACTTTTGCTATATAATCTGGTAACTAAATCTACCTCCCCTTTGTCTCCTCTTAGTAATAAGTCTCTCAGCCATTCATAAGTAATCACAGCTGTAAAACCCATTCACCATCAAGTAACTCTCAATTTCACAATAGAATTTCTATCTCTACAAAGGATAAATATCAAAGAAAACAGCTACTTAACAAACATGCTTTGAAAATAGATATTTTATACTTGAAAGATATCCCTCAAAATTTAAGAGGTAACTTTACTGTTCAAATGTAATGGGTTCCTAGGTTTTAACACTTAACACACACGATCATCCTGCTCTTCAGCTGACTGACTTACTTTCATTGTGGCTTATCAGTGCAGTAATACTGAAAACATGTAAGTCTGAAGGGCTATTTCTTTCAAAGACACATACATAGCAATATACTAATTGTATAGAAAAGCTTTCATACCTCCACACACTCTTACTGTGTGTATATAATATCAGTATGTAATCCAGTAAGTTAACTGGAGCATGAAGTCAACTCTTTAAGCTAAAGAAAAGAACCTGACAACCCTCTCGAAATGCACATCAACACAGATGCACAAACTTACTATGCTTTAGAAAATTCAGGACCTTAAAAATCAAAGCCAAGCTTTAACAGAGCATAGATACAAGGCCCTGCAGCTCCAGTGAAGAAAACGCAACAGCAGAATGAGAAGGTCTGACAAGGTCTGACTCTGCTGACTCAATTCTGGAGGATGAGAGGTTTTTTCATAGTGAAATTCACCCTAACAGTACAAAGTTTATATAAACACCAAATAATTTTCTTCCTACTGCAAAGATCTGATTCATGTCACATCCAGCTTTTGAAAGTCTTCAAATCCAAATATTCAAATTAACTTGTTCACAGTCTATATATAATATGAACTCATGTAAAACTTGAATATAAATAAACTGATTCCTGTGTGTGAAACAGCAAATACGCTGCTCTGTTGGAAAAATCAAACTGAAGATGGACAGCATAATCTTACCATTTTTGTGGTATGCTCCTGTGTATCATGGAAGTCCAGAAACATGTCCAAATCACATCCCAATTTGCCAAAGGTGTTGACTGAAGAGCCAAATGGCTTTACTGTGCTGTCTGGAAAATACGCACGTGCGAAATCCCGAACCAAAGAACAGGCCAGAAATCGGAGCTTGATGTTTTCTTCTGTAAGCTGATACTCATTCAGTAGAATGTACATCTGACTGCTTATCTAGTCCAGAAAATAAACACTGTAAACATACAGTAACTAACCTTCTATCTGTTAACATGTATTTTCATCCACTTAACATTACTGCAATTAGAAGATTATTTTTTAAAATTTGAAAAAGGTTTCTTTCACACAGAAAAATTATTCTCACAATTAAAATTACTAATTTATTTGTTGGAGAAACATTCACATAAAATTCTAATGTGGGTTACTTTTTTTTAAATAGAAACAAATTGCTAAGTTTCACGTAACCACTTGCAAATCTGAAATGACAATGGTTCATTTTGAATTGAGAGGGATCTAGAAACCTCTACTTACACTGTCTGCAAGACAAAGCTTTTGAATAAGGTCGTTCACTGGAATGTGACTCTGAGGAGAGAGGTGAAGTGGTGTCTCTTCAGCAGGTTGACTCACTGGGTTTTTCAGTGTGAAAGTAAAAAGTCTTGATTTAAATGGGACAACATGATGCTCTGCAGCATTTGGTATTCCAACAGCATCCTGCAACGAGGCTATACTGCTCTTTTCTGAAAACTCTACTAAAGCATTGATGCCCTAAAACATTAAGAATGGAATACAGGGTTAGATAAATGCATACAAGCCCTGAACTTATTGTACTGGTATTACTCAGATGTTACTGGAAGTACTGAGACAGATTAATATGCCAGCCCTGAAGCTGACTACTAGATTCTGTATCTCAACATGGTTTAGATACTTTTTCACAGGAGGTTAAAAATATTTAAGATGTGCCATTCTTGGCAGTAAGCACTAAACATAAAAGTTCTGAAATCCATTTATCTTCACAACTGAAATGCTCAAAAAACACATAAAAAATAGTTACCTCTATTGTGTGAACAAAGAACAGTGCTATGTGCATTTCAAAGATTTACTTCAAAACAGGTTGCTGGCTATTCCTTGGAGGTGTTGCTTGGCTGACTTCAGAATAAAAATCTGCTGCTTAGCAACTTGTAAACATTAGCACACATAAAAACTGACTTAAAATACTAATTATATATAATTTGCTTAACTTGCATGTATGAGGGCATGACAAAATGCTGGTATTTCTTTCTATTAAAGTCTATTTTAGTTTACATTGTTAACTACTTACACGATTTTCAAAAAAGAAATGACTCTTAATATTTCCGTGACTGGATAAATACTGCAATAATTTTTTTTCACTAAGTCTTGATGGACACTTAATTAAAACAGTTCGTTCAGCTTGATCTAGTCGCTCTGTTTGGACCTCAGTGAATGTCTTCTTTCTAGTACTGACTTCAGCATCTGTCAGAAGAAATGAGCAGCAAGGTTATTCTATATAAACAGAAAGATGTAAAACTGATTTTAGTACACTTAATCTCTTCCTCTGGATTAAACAACTGAGCAAAAGTTTGTCCTGGCTTTCCAAGATGGTGACAGTAACAGAGAAAACAATGAAGAATGAATAAAAGACTGAAATATAAGTGTATTTCTGTCACAAATACATACATTTGTAATACCAAGTAGTAGGAAATGTAAGAATAAAACAATACTGACTTCCCTTGATGCCACAGGAAGCCTGATGATACAAGGAATCTTTGTTCTTTAATTTGCTATTCACCATCAAAAAACTTACCACACACATAAGAGCCTGAAACTGCCAGTAAGGCTGAGGCAGACCTTTGGCAAGCTGCACTAAAAAGAGAATCTCTCTCTGCTGCCACAAAACCAACACTTTCACCTTCAGAACAATTCAACACTTGCTATTTTTACAATTTGGCACCTTCCTTTACGGTAAACTCCTACTCAGAATTTTCATTTAATAATACACTTTCATCTACTCCACTACAATAAACCCACAGATCAGTTGTATCTCACCACATTGCTGGCAATCTGTACTGTTGCTGACAGGCTACAGAATTCACATGGAATCGACACATTCTGAACATTCAGAAACATGGAATCCTTTTCCTTCATCGCATACAGGCAAAGGGGCCATGTCCCAAATTTGAAATTATAATCACTTCCCTGCGTAACTCTCCCAACTAATCTATTGACCACACCACATCAGCAGAGTCTATGAAGCTGCCACTATTAACACTGTCATTCAGACTGGGAAGCTGGGGAGCATTCCTCCCCCACTGCTATCTGCCCCAGGAAGATTCAACAGAGAACTCTTTATTCTATGCTTTTGATGTTGACAAACCCACAGGATATTGTGGTCTCATGAAAATCTTAACTGTCATGTAATGATACTTGTTACTATTACTTTATTTTTTAAAAATCTTTTTTTTTGCAAGCTTACTGAGCTGACAGAGGCATGTAAATAATCACCAAAGTAGTTGCTTCAATAGCTCAGTTTTAGATACCATTTTTCATCAGAAGGCCAGTGAACCACTTTTTGAAGATGATAAATAACCCTAGTTTCCATAGGAGCACAGAAGGGTGGACTGACCAAGATGCAGAAAGCACAAGTCCCACGAATGAGCTGCTTGATCAGGTGGTGAAACTGGATCTCTTCACTCTCACAGCTCTCTGAATGGCTATGTGATTCTTGCCTGATTTACTACCTGTACATGCTTAGTTGCTATAGCAGATGTGCTCTGACATCTTCTGGCTCTGCTGTCCTTTGCACAGTCTGAACATGGCACAGATTCAGATGTTCACATACAAATGGTGGTTGTACAAATTTCAAATGCGTGACAGGCAATCCACAGACTGATTTCACAGACTATTCTGAGTTGGAACAGACCCACAAGGATCCACTTTGCCTTCTCCCTCTGATCCATGAAACACTTCCAGTTAGTGCTAGAGTTTCACCAATACTTTAAAGAGGTATACACCAGCATGCTGCTAGAACGATGTTAGCCTCATCCTCCACATGGTGCTCTCTGCATGTTGATGCTAATGCAATCATTCACAGAGTCATGCAGCAAACCAGGTGAGACTAATGATCCAAGTTATGCAGCAAAACAAGAACGGTTAACTTCAATCTGGAATTGTTTCTTAATACACTTTACTGCGTATCTGTCTGAACAAGGATATGGACGGCAAAAGACTTCTTGCCTTTGACAAACTGTGATAATACTGCCTGATCATCTCCTCTCCTCAAGAGACACTTGCTGCCTCACGTTTTCCAAGCTGTGAAACATGAACGTAAGCACAAGCTCAGGCTCCCGACCGCATGCACTGTTACAGCACAGCAATGGTCACTCCTCAGTAGTTCTTGGTTTGCGCCAAAGACACAGGTCAGTCACGCATTTCCTATGCCTTTTTGAGGGGGCTCTCAGGATAACCCTGTCATCTGATTTACCCCTAGCTGAGGTAAATAAACACACTCTGGCACTGACAGTGGACTCTGGTCCCCCGGGCTGCACCTGCGAAGGCACAGCCCGACCTCGCCGCCGCTAGGACGAGCCTGGCCGGGCTGCCTGGGCCCTACAGAGCTCCTCGTGCCCGGGATGCCGGTGCTGCCCCGGGGCCTGGCGGCACGGGCAGGACAAGGAGGGCCAGGAGTGCCAGGCAGCACAAGGAGGGACAGGCAGGACAAGGAGAGCCAGGCGGTACAGGCAGGACAAGGAGGGCCAGGAGGGACACGAGGGCCAGGCAGGACAGGAGCCACAGCCACAGGCGCCACAAGCAGGACGCGAGGCACAGACGGGACACGAGGTACAAGAGGCCGCTCCGGTCCCCACGCGCCCCAGCAGTGCCCGCCGTGCCCGGCCCCACAGGGCACCGAGGCCCGCGACGAGCCATCNGGCGCGGTCGGGGCAGGGCAGGTGCTGCTGCCTGGGGAGGGCAGGTCTCTGGCGCACTTTCCGCCCGCTCCGGACAGCCCCAGCGTGCAGGGAGCTGCCTGCTGCGGGCAGAGCGAACAAACTGAGCTGTCAGCAGTGCCCTGGCGGCCAGGAGGGCTAACCATGTCCTGGGGGACATCAGGCACAGCATCGCCAGCCGGGCGATGAGAGCACTTGGTCTCTTCAGCCTGGAGAAGAGGAGACAGGGGAGACTTGACTGCAGTTACAGCTTCCTCAGGAGGGGAAGTGAGGGGCAGGCACTGGTCTCTGACAGTGACAGGACCTGAGGGAGTGGCATGAGCTTGTATCAGGAGAAAATTTAGGTTGGACATAGGAAAATGTTCTTCACCCAGAAGGTGGTTGGGCACTGGAAGAGGCTCCCCAGGGAAGTGGTCACAGCACCAAGCCTGACAGAGTTCAAGAAGTGTGTAGGCTCTCAGGCACGTGGTGTGATTGTTAAGGCATCCTGTGCAGGATTGGACTTGATGATCCTTGTGGGTCCCTTTCAGCTCAGGATATTCTGTGATTTTGTGAGCTTCCTAGGCCAGGCCTTAGGCCTGAGCTGTGGGCAGCTGCCTGGCCTGTGCTAGGAAGCACCACTAGCCCAGGCCCAGCCCAGCTTGCATGAGCCCCACCAGCCAAGGGCAGGAGGGTGAGGGTGGGCATGGGGGTGAACCAGAATGGTCCAGTGGCCAAGGTGATGGGGGCCTGATACAGGTTTGGGCAGACTGGTTATTCAAAAAGGGGGCGTAAACCATTTGGCATGTGTAAGGAATAGCATGGCCAGCAGGACTAGGGAAGTGATTCTGCTCCAGTACTTGGCACTGGTGAGGCCACACCTCAAGTACTGTGTCCAGTTCTAGGTCCCTCAATTCAGGAAGGACATTTTGGTGCTGGAGCATGTCCAGAGAAGGACAAGGAAGCTGGTGACAGGCAGGACTGGAGAACAGGTCCAGTGAGGAGTGGCTGAGGGAGGTTGGGGGTGTTTAGCCTGAAGAGGAAGCTCAGGGGTGACCTTATCCCTCTCTACAACCACCTCAAAGGAGGTTGTAGCCAGGTCGTGGATTGGGCAATTCTCCCAGGCAACTAGCAACAGGATGAGAGTGCATAGTCTTAAGGGCCAGAGGAGGTTCAGGTTGGACATTAGGAGGAATTTCTTCCCCGAAAGGGTGATTAGACATTGGAACAGGCTGCCCGGGGAGGGCGTGAAGTCACCGTCCCTGGAGGTGTTTATGGAAAGACTGGACGTGACACTTGGGGTTCAGTCATAGGTTGGACTGCATAATCTAAGAGGTCTTTTCCAACGTAATTGAGTCTATGTTTCTGCTTGTCTACTCTCGTACCAGGGCACGTTCTGTGGGATCAAAAACGCAGTTGTTGGGGCAGAGAGTTGCAGGGCACTCAGCAAGTAGTCCTGGCCTGCAGCACGGTTCCCCAGGGATGGACTGAAGAAAGCATAATTTTCTGTAGTATTTAAAAACTGTCATTTATGTAAAACTTGTGGGACATCTGTAGTGTATGTTAGGGACTCTGTGGCTACTTTGTGTGTCAGTAGGTCTTCACTGCAGAGCCCTTACATACTCTTAGTAGCCTCCTTGTAATTCAGGGTCTGTAAATAATTGCTGTGACCTAATTATCTTGGATTTGTATCCCAGGATGATCATTAAGACAGAGAGTAGATTGCTTTTAAAACACAGCATTTCAGTTTATGTCCTATGTGTGCATACCATGGAGCAGAAACTTGCATTTCCTCCATCTTTCTGTGGCGAGTTTCCTTTGGAGTCCGATGACTTGTCCTGTCTGAATTCATTGATGTGGAGAGAGAAACTCCTCCTCTTTATCCCTTTGAAGTTGTTCTAAAAAAAGAAAATGGTTTCATTAAAATTAATTGTGGGTTTGGGAAAACTAATAGCACAAGCAAGTTCCTAAAAGAGGATACCTAAAGTACCCGGGCCTGAGAGCTGCTGAGCATTAAGGATGTTACTCAGCCTCCTTAACCTCCCACTTTCAAGGCACTGCCAAATCCACCCTTTCCTGGCCCTGGCCTCTCCTATAACCTCAGTGCCCTTAATTGTCTTTCTCTCTTTTGTCTTTCTTAAATAATCTTCGGCTTTCTTGCCTTTTTTTATAACAGATAATTTTTAGTGAATGCACTGGGGAGTGTAATTGAACAAGGTCAAACTCAACGAAGAAGACACATATTTTTTATGGCAGCTTGCTAATGTATTTATCATCTGTATAGTCTGGAGAAGATACCACGTGTGAGTACAGGTTAACCCTGCTAGCAGTGTTCTACATACTGTTGTAGTTTTGAATGCTACTGTAAATTCTCTCCTTCCCACTACAGAACAAAGGAATAACCCAATCACTTTGAATTCCGAGTTGATGACCCAAGTTAACACCTGGGGGTGGGGAGAAGTTTTTCTTTTGTTGTTCCGTGTGTGCTGGTTTGACTTTGAGTTTTTCTTTTGGGCAGCTGCAGAAAAGGAGCCACTGCTTGCTGGTGAGGTCTCTTTTTAGCTGGCTCTGCTCTTTGTTTTTCCCCCTCCACCTCTGGGCACCCTGAGCTTCAGAGAGAGAAGAGAGGAGAGACGCAGCTGCTTCAGGACACTGCAGACGTTTTTCCCTCTTCCTGGGGACCGATTTGGACTGCAAGGAGATTCCTGGGAATTATCACCCTTTCCTCCACTCCCAGCTTTTCCTTCTTCATTTGGAACAGAGGACAAGGAGAGAAAGAGTCCACGTGACTTCATCCGCTTGTCTCTATCTCGCTGGGAAAAGACTGAGAACTCACCTCGCAGCCAGCCAAGGTGTGACACTGACACTGCCCATAAATATAACTGGTCCAGGAGGAACCTACCGTTCTGGGGCGTGGGGTGTGTGTTCTCTTTTGTTCTTACTTTTGGTGCTGGGGGAGTAGTTTGCTCTGATCCGTTTACAGTTATATCTACATGTAGATACATAGTAGTTAAGAACAGTTATCTTTCTTATGTCCATTTTCTAATTAAAGTTCCTTTTTCTTAAATTTAATAAAGAGTGATGTGATTATTGTGGAGGAATCCTCTCTGCTTTTTGGTAACCATTTTGGGTTTTCCTTCAAACTAAGACACATACATAGTTAGGATGCTAACGAAAAGAAAGTCTTGTAGTGAGTCTAAGTGCCTGCACATTTCAGGATGTCATTTGTGACATAGTTTCAACAATTTTGAACAACATAGGAGAGGCACTAAACATAAAACCTTTAAAAAACAGAATCGGTGTGTCTGGATTATGTAAACAGAAAAGGAGTTGCATGAACTAGTAAACACTGAAGCCTAAGGTGAATGTTTGCCCTGAAACTTTATAATGAAAGTTTTGCCAATGGCTTCAGTAAGCAGATAGTTATTACACTGCAGATAAACAGAAAATCCATCTTACATCGCTTGTCACCTTGAGACAAGTTCAACTCATCAGCTCCTAATGCTGTGGCAGCTGTTTGGTAAAGGTGCTACTTGTCTCTTTAAAACCGAACTGACTGAAGAGGAGCTATTTGGCAGCACAGTTCTGGAAGTTACTGCCTTTCGGTTGAGAAGTAAATAGTGGGGCACAATTTTAGCAATTGTCAAACTCGCACTACTGTGGCCTTAAGTATTTTAATCCTACTGCCACTAACAAATTCTTCACATTGTTGTCCTAAATTCCACCCGACTGTCCGCTGAATTTTGATTCAGATATTGCTTAAACATGGCATATGTACGCGGCTGGCGGATCCCCTCTAGGTGCACACGGGAGCACGAGGGGCGGTGGGAGAGGAGCTCACCGATGGCACCGCCGGGGACGAGCCGCTGCCGCCAGGCAGTGCGCCCGCTGCGGCAAGGAGGCGAGTGCTGGCCGGGCTTACGGCCAGGCGGGACAGGGCGCCGCTGGTCGCCGCTACCCGGGAAACCGAAACAGAAATCGTGGCCGGGGCTGCCCCGATTCCCCGCCCCCGGCGAGGGGCGGGCGGCGCTACCTGCGCCCTTTCCCACCCCGGGAGTTTCCGCCGGGAGGCGGACGAGCGGCGCCGGCTGCGGGCGGACGGACGGGCGGCGCGGGCTCTCCCGGCGGTGAGCGGGGACGGGGCTGGGAGCGGAGGGGACAGCGCTGGGGAGAGTTGCCAGGAGAGTCCTGGCGGGATGGAGCGGGACGGGGCTGCGCTGCCGGGGCGGAGGTGGTCGGGTCCCGCTCCGCTCTGCCTCCAGCTCGGCCGGCTGGCAGCGGGCTGGGGCTGCGGAGTGTCGCGGGGAGGGTCCCTGGCTGCCCTCGGCCCGCCGAGCAGCGCCCGGGTCCGCAGGACTCGGTGGGGCTGTGGCACCTGCGCTGTCCATGCGGGCTGCAGGGCACGAAGGGGCTGGAGCCGCGCTCTGCCGCTGCCAGCGCTGGAAAGTTTGGGGATTTTCGTCTTTCAGGTGAACGTGTGCAGTGTTGTCGAAATTGAAATTGTTGACATTTCTCGTTCCTTAACAGTAGGACTTTTTCCCCAGAGGGATTGTGTTTTTTCAGGCCCTGTCGATAAGTTTTCTTAAAAGTACATAAGGACTTTTTTCATCACTGGTGAGCAGTGACTTGTCACTTAGATCAGAAAATTATTCCCTAAAAGTAGCACAAGAGATCTTTATTATGAGTGTTGAGCCAATCTGTGAGGTTTTTAGGCTAGCTATTTTTCATTTTGGGTTTTGGTGGTTTTTTGTCTGTGTGTGTTTTTTTAAATTTTATTTTTATAGTAGATTTTGTTTAATTTTTTTCTTTGCTAATCCTTGACACACAGAAAGTCCTGCAGGGAGTCAGATATAAGGATGCTCCCAGGCAGCAAACATCTCAGACAAAAGGGGTTTAAAAGCTATGCATGATAAGTAGAGAAATAAACCTTTGGCTTGCAAATTACTCATGTGATGATGTTGAAATATGGGCAGAACTGGAAAAAGAATCTTGTGCTTTAGCAACTCACTTAAGTGTTTGCATGTAGTTTTATTTTTCCACTGCAGGTAAGACCAGTTTTTTACCCGAGAATCTAAGTAAAGCCTACTTAGTGATGTGATTTCTTCATGAACTTGGGTTGTGTAGAGTGGTTTAGAATATTATGTGAGTGCCCACCACTGATTCTAGTACAGAATTTGAGGGATAAAAGGGAAGAGTGAATTCCATGTTGGTAAATGGACAGCTTTTTTTGCCAGAGGGGGAAATATAATACTAAATTGCTGCAAGATTTAAAAAATGAGCCTTTATAATCTAGATGCTGCTTTCATTGTATAAACATTCAGTGATTAGAATTTGCTAGACATAGGGAAAAATAGAATAGTAAAATCATTTAGGCTGGAAAAGACCTGTAAGATCGTTGAGTCCAACCCTGAACATGGCACTGCCAAGCCCACCATGTCCCAGAGTGCCATGTGTGTCTACATGTCTTTTAAATCCCCCCAGGGATGGGGACTCCACCACTTCCCTGGGCAGCCTGTTCAGTGCTTGACAACTCTTTCAGTAAAGAATTTTTTCCTAATATCTAATGTAAACCACTCCTGGCACAACTTAAGGCAATATCCCCATGTCCCATCACTTGTTATTTGGGAGAAGAAGCTGATCTCCACCTCTCTACAATTTGCTTTCAGGTAGTTGTAAAGGTGAAGGGTTTGAAGCTTTTCTCAAGCACTAAAAACACCAAACTGAGAACATGCAGGTTACAGTCACTTTGTCGTGTTATTCAGAGCTTTTTGGGTAGTAGTGAAACTGCCAACAATATTATTAGTATTGTGCTGTAGTTTGAAGATATTTTGAGGAATAGAGGAGAGCTGACTCTTACAGAAAGCTACATTTGGTCTAATCTCTACAGATGCCGTATGCGTGAAAATGCTGTCAGAGAGTAGATTAGTTTGATTGTTGTATATACTTGTCTTTATTCACAGTAGACCAGAGTATCTAGGTGTCCATGTTTTTCTTCAGAAAGTCCCTCAGGACTAGTTTGTAACTTTACCTGACTTTACACAGGTGGTCTCTCAGTTCCTTTTATAACTGCACTGTTTCTTTTCTTTACACTCACTAATGCAGCACCAAAAAAGCACAAGTAATAGAAATCCTGCTGTGGGGAAAAGTAGAAATGTCCTTTATAATAAAGAATAACTACTTTCAGGCATTGTTAACAGCCTATAACTTGGTCATGGAGCAGGAGGATGGGGTGATAGGGGTTAGAAAACACCCACAGCATCTTTTACTTTTTGTGTAGGTTGGAAAACCTGACCTCTCTGAGCACCCCAGATACAAAGCCTGGATACTCTCTGATTGAGCAGTGCTAGTGACCACAAGGTTTCCAACCTGACTGCCCCAGTGCTAGGGGTGCAGGTTGACTGCAGGCTGGGTGAGCTGGTGTAGAGTGCTAGTGAAAGTCACCGTATCCCTCTTGGGGGAGTGTGGGGGCACAGTACTGCTCTGCCACCATCACTCCTGGGGTTTGGGTCTGAGTTTGCAAAGGAACAGCCCTTGCCTTTTCTGGTGCTGCATCTGCTGTCCACTCCAGCCTTTTGAATTCTCAGCACGTGGTCTGAGTTCTTTGCCAAGTCAGACACGTCATTTTACTTGGTTTTCCTCACATTAGAGCTGACGTAAATACTCTAGCCCATGAGAAATATGTGCCACAAAGCTTCCACGTCCTTGCGGTGAGGGTAAGAAAGATAGTGATCCTAACCAGAAACTGTACCTGGGTAAACTGCATTGCTTCATGGCCTCAGGGGACTGAGGCTGCTGCTTGTCCTCGAGACAAGGTTGTGTTTGCTGCTTTTCTTCTTTCTTTATTTTTTTTAGTTGTCTTTTAGTCTGGTTGTTATCTCTCACCCAAAATAGATGGTTGCAGTGGATTATGAAAAAGGGAAGTGAGAGCTCTCTAAAGAGGGCATGCTCTACTCAGTTCTCCTAGGGGAGAAGGAGGTCCTTCTCTCTTTGCTATAAACAAGCATGAGGCAGAGAGAATAAAACTCGGGACCTAACCATGGAAAAACTATTTTTCACTACTACTTGGAAATCTGGATGATCATACAGTAGCTTGAGTCTTTTTTGAGCTGTCATCTTTTTCTGCAGAAAAATCCCCTGTTATCTCAGCCTTGTGATTACTTATTTTTCTTTCCATGAAGCCTGTGAAACAAATGATCTATATGAGTACAAACCAGTTGAGCTGGTATGCAATGTCTTTATTTGTTTTGCTTTTTTAGTAGACTGACACAGAACGCTGCGAAATTATCATCGGTGGTAAATACAGGTTCAAAAAACATGACGACTTCACGAATTATATGGAGACCTTTTTAATGGTTTTGAGTGATGTAAGCAGGTTAAATACGAGGTAAGTGCTCTAGACATTATGCGTTGAAAACTATTTGTGTCAGTATTTTAATGACTGACTATGCATATGTTTTTAATTTGAGTAAGTAACTCTCTCTGACTTAAAGTAGAAATCTGGGATGGGAAGGGACTTTTTGGGATGATGAACCCAGTTTCCTGTAAATTGACTTGAGCAAAATAGTTATAATAGTAACCTAAAAAGGTTCTTTTAGGACTAGTGGGAACAGAACAAACTCCTGGAAACTGTTTCAAAAGCTCCTTGCTTTTATGATAATTCAATTTCTGACTTTATTCTGAAACTGGTGAAAATTTCACTTTAAGTCTAGTTCTGATCAGTTATTTACAAAAAAAAGTGTTTTATATCTTAGGTGGTGATTTACTTGTGCTTTATACAATGATATTAGAAGATGCTCCATGAGTTCCCCTTCTTTCTGGATACATCACATAAAATACCAGTAAAAAGCTGAACATAAACTAATTGAGAATGTCTGTCATTCCTTTCCAAACAATGAATTCCTTCAATTGTATTGAGGGTGCTCCTTCATTTTTGCATATCCATCACAGTGTTGTATCCTTACTGTACCAGTTACTCTAATGAAAAGCTTTATCATAATAAATTACAAGAATGAATAATAGGGGAGGTTCACTAATAACTTCTAAATAAATTTCAATACCAAAGGCTTCTCCATTTTGTCTTCACCCAGGCTAATATTATTATCTTCTTCATAATACAAATTATTAAATCTAACTGTATAATGATGAGCTGTGGATCACCCTCATCACTTCTTTTCATTCTTACTTTGCTAAAGCAAATTTAGGTGAAAAGTGTTTTCAGGTTTGTTTCTCTTTTTTTCAGGACTGGTTTTGCAAATTGGACAGTAATGGAGTATATGAGCACGGGTAGTGATAGCAAAGAGGAGATTGACTTTTTGCTAACTGATCTAAATATGTCTAAGGTGATAGACATCATGGAAAACCTTGAAGGCATTGCAGTCTATGAAGACAGCTTAATTACAATGTGTGAAGAGACGGACCAAAATGATGAACGTGCGGAATCTTTACTGTTTTGTGAAAGGGAGGTTTCTTTTATGTCCTCTGTCAAATATGGGACTGTGGAAGACCTGCTGGCTTTTGCAAATCAGGTGTCTAATACTGCAAAACAATTCAAAGGATGCAGACAACAAGAATCTGGAATCCTCTTGAATATGGTATGTCTGTTTTCTTTTTACTTGACAATTAGTAGAACTTATGAATTAGAAGGTTTTAGTGAATCTAAATAAAAATCACCCCCAGTCCCAGGAGTAACAGTCAGGCTCTGGTTTCTTGTGCAACTGTGGGGCTGGACGGGATCTCTGAGGACATCAGACCTAGACCCTGCAGTCTCAGGCAGCTATGGAGAAAGGTCTGTTATTCAGAAGGATCCACTTTATGTTGCCCCTTGGTATCCCTGGAGATTAGGAGACATACATTTCCCAGTATTGAATACAAACTTGAGAGGAGGCCACGTGGAGGCCACGTCCCTCAAGTTTTCAAGGCCAGGTTGGATGGGACCTCAAGCAACCTGATCTAGTGGCTGGCATCCCTGCCCATGGCAGGGGAAATGGAACTAAATGACCTAAGCCTTTCTATGAGTCTGTGAGCTGTGATGGTTTACAGGTTTGGGAGACAGTCAGGATCTTCTAATATCTTGTGTTCATGCAGTAAAAAGAGTTCATTATGCAAACTCCCAAAAATAAAGATCTAGGATCTATTGATACAATTACTAAATTCACTTTATCTGCCCAAAATGTCAGTAGCAGTAATGTAAGGAGGAAAAACACAGATTATCAAGTGTGATTTTAAGAATTACAGTGTTATTTAATATCTCACACTGCTTAATTCAAGTATAGATGTGTTGTTTTAGATATGGTAATTTTTTCCCTAAAATTATTTGTGTTCTACAAGTATCTTTGGATGTTAGTGTCATATGACTTCTATTTACAATCAGTTGCTCTAGAAACAATTAATTATGAAATGGAAGCTTATTCATATGTACTTGTGCTGCTGCCATATTTTCTAAAGATGTTCTACTGTCGTCTTAAATACCTTGCAGGTAATATGTGTTATACATGAACAGTGGTTGCTTGAGGCTTACTGGTTACTCAGGTGTAAAACAGCACTAGGTATTGCTTTATTCTGATTTGGAGGGAGCATTAAAGTATTGCAAAACTATCAGTTTTCAACTCTAACATTGAAATGACACTTAATATTAAATGTTTCCTATACTTAGGGTAGACACTGTTCTACATACTCGTGGTTGTTTTGCTTGGATATTGTTTCTACAGATGCATACAATTGGTATGAACTAAGTACTATTAGGTGCTCGTGATCCCATTAAGCAACTGAGGGTTGGAGGCAGGGCATTACCTGTGCATGCCTTTCAGCAGGGGCATCTGCACTGTAAAAATCTACAGCATTTTAGTTAGGATCAGGAATGTTTCTGATTGTCTGGTGACCCTTACTGCATCCATGGCTCACATCACAAAGCATCTCGAAGTGCACAAGCTGCATTTCTTTCAGTTGAAACTAAATTAGAGGATGCATTGCAGCCACAACCATCCATGCACAGGGCCAGGCTAGGAACTAGTCCTGAAAGCCTGAGTAATGTGGTGGTTTTTGCTCTCTAGCTCTGCAAATTCACTCTACTCAGCCTACTATCCTTTCCAGGATAAGGTATGACCCATGTGGATTAGTTAATCTAAACCCCTTGAAATGGAGAAGTAGGCAAGCAAGATGTGTGGTTTACTAGAAGTGCACAGATTGCTTTACAATAAGTAGGGGGGAAGCTTATTATCCATATCATGAGAAAAATACTTTTTGTTAAAAGACAGCTCCCTTGCCACCAAAGGTTAAGAACTTATCTTCCCCAAATTTAGGAACTTCAAAGAATTAATTTATTTCACTAAGCACTAATGACAGTTCTGGCAGTCAAGGAGATGCTTTCCTAACTGAAAAACACAAAGGTAGGTTAAGCATGAAAGATGTGTGTTACATCTTAAAAAGAAATCTAAACCAAATCATCTTAATATGCTGTTATCTTTAAAAGGGGAGCTGAAGAGCTGAATATGTGAGGCCATGTGACTGACGTGAGGTGATAAATATCCTTGATCTGGTTTTACATCTCTTCAAGAATCTTGATAAAGTAGCAGAATATAGGTTAATTACATGCCAAATACTGACAATACTGTATATCTCTGAATTAATTAGAAGCATATTCATAGGAAACATTATCAGTTCTTTAGCTGAGAGAATATTAAAAGACTGAAGAAATAATAACAGATCTCAAGCAGTGCTCACATGGCTGTAGTTAGGTATTTGGTCCCTCTCTGTCACGTGCAGAGGGAGGGAGCTGTTTCAGAGAAAGATTTAGAGCAAGATAGTGACTTAGGTGCCCTGAATCGTTTCCTGGAGGAGCCCTCCTTGCCTGGTTGATGATACAGAGGACTAAAAGGTCCTAACATTACACACATAAAACAGTGTTACTCCTGCTCTTTTTTTTTGTTTGTTTACACTGTGGTGTTATTCCAGAGGAAGGTGACTGGTGAAATCATAGCAGAGCTTCTTCAACCTTTTACTAACCAGCAGAAACTCTCATACAAGACGGAAGATTAAAATGTGCTCCTCTAGCAGTACATGTGATATTAGGAAATGCTGAAACTCTTGCTCACATTGTATAAGATAACCTGTGAGTAACAAGTATGTGGCATAACAAGTTAACAGATTACAGGAAGGACAAACATGTGCAGGTAAATCTAATAACAAGAGCTGGGTAATTTCATTAACCCAGCCGCTGTTGTTGTTGTTTCAAGACAATTAATTGCAACTTACACTTTGCAAGTTAGTCACTGGAGAGAAACATGGATGCCTGGTCTGTGAATGAATGGCACACCTCACATGCTGTTCCCATTTGGTGTTTCTAAATAAAGACTGCTGAGCAGTCAGGCACATATATAAGTGATATATTATTTTTTTCCCACTACGTTTATAAGATTAATTAGATTTGAAGTAGTTTTAACTTCAGTGTACTTTTTTATTATTTATTTAACTCCGCAGATCACTCCCAAGAATGGGCGCTATCAGATTGACTCGGATGTGCTCCTGTTTCCGTGGAAGCTGACTTACAGGAACATTGGCTGTGATTTTATTCCTCGGGGAGCTTTTGGGAAGGTGTACTTAGCCCAAGACAGAGAAACCAAGAAACGAATGGCATGCAAACTGGTATGTTAGTTTAGTAGTTTTATCTCTGAGCAAATATTGTACAATATAGTACATGGAGTATATTTTCAAATATGTCTGCATTACATTCCACTGTTGGCTGATGATCATCTCAGTTTTGTTGGCTTATGCAAGGTAGGAAAAATGCACATTTTTACCTGTTAACTTGTTTTAATTTTTTGGCTTTGATACTGCAAAAGTTTCTGCATTTTGAAAGTATCTGGAAGTATGTGTGCCTGGCCCATGGGCTGTGGTGCAGGAGATTTCCTACTTCTGCTGTACTCACCATGGTAAAATATCAGTGGGAGATCATGTCCCTGCTGAAGGTGGTAGCAAAACCCTGTTGCTGCAGATGGTTTTAGGCCCTTGTCCTTTAATTGAGGTCCTCGGATTTCACGTATTTTTACTCCAGTGCCATTGAAGTCCCCAAGAGCTCAGTACATGCAGCTCTTACTTTGTTTTGGGCACTGAGTTAAGGTTGTGAGATGTCTCAAGAAAACTACTGAGCACTGCTCCACTTTTATACAAACAACATGTTCTTTCAGCTTTGCATTTTAGCATACACTTCTGAATGGAGCAGTAAAATATTCAGGGCCAGTAAAAGCTCAGCTCAGCTTTGTATCCACCAGCTCATGAACAAACACCTGTATTACTTCTGTGTGTGAAGGAGTTGGGGAGGCAGCTGTATGTCCTTTCCTTGCAGCCAGTGTGTCCACACTGGGACAGATTTAGTTTTCTGTTCCTGTATAACCCACTGCAGAATGAAAGCATCATACTGTTTCTGAAAATACAAACAGTATTTCTTGTTGAAATAAAAATATCAGCCTCTTATTTGGGTCACAGATGTGAGTCTGAAGGTGGTAGTAGATTTTCTGTGTGTAAGCAAACACTGCTTTTATTGTCTTAGCAATCTGCCATCAGTACTTCTAAAAGAAATGTAGTACTTGCTTTAAAGCAGGTTTGATTTCTAGTAATCCATAAAACAGTGCTGATAAGGACTGAATTGAGGTCACTAATGGTCCTGAGCAGGGTTAGTCTGCAGAGTATCTGAGCACTGCAAGCACTGATCCACCTGTCAGATGGGTGTATAGTTCTGGTAGAGCAGATGAGACGGCACAAAGCTAATGGAAAAAGCAGTGGGAATTTTATCTCCTTCACCAGGAAGTTTGCATAAAGCTTTTGCGTAACCACGGGATCTTGACGGGAATAACTCTTGCTACATTGCTTTTTCTGGAAGATTGCACTTTTTATTTGGGCATGATTCCAAGATCTCTCTCAGCTTTTAACAAGATGTCTGTCAACTGTAAAGGAAGAACAAGTCACAGGATCACAGTAAAGCTCTGTATTTTAATAAGTGGATAGGAGTGCTCTGCTACTTTCTTTCATATTAATCTGTAGGATAGTTAGTGTGACTATGGATAAGTTGGTTTTTGAACTGGTTTTCTTTGGTTTTGTTTCAATGCCCTAGGTCCCAGTGGAACAGTTCAAACCATCAGATGTTGAAATACAGGCATGTTTCCGTCATGAAAATATTGCTGAATTATACGGCGCTATTTTGTGGGATGAGACGATCCATCTCTTCATGGAAGCTGGAGAGGGAGGATCTGTCATGGAAAAGCTGGAAAGTTGTGGTCCTATGAGAGAGTTTGAAATCATTTGGGTGACAAAGCATATTCTGAAAGGACTTGACTTTCTCCACTCTAAGAGGATTATCCACCATGATATCAAACGTATGTCTGGGGTGCTTTAGGTCCAGACTGGGCTGGAGCCCTGATGAGGAGCCTGGGACTGGGCTGTGGCACATAGCCTCATGTCTCTGGGAGAGAGGGTGGGAGGGATAATGCTTAACAAATAGCGAGGTTAGGTTCTGGAAATAAGTTATTTACACTATTTTTAATTCACTTCAGTGGAGAGGATAATTAGAGTGTCATAGATACTTTGCTGTTCATGAGCAGCTCAATTTAAATAAAAACCTAAAGAGTGAATTTTCAGTCTGTGTTAAGACAGAAGTTTTCTACTTTCCATGTAAATTCATCCTGAATGTTTCCATGCTCACTTTTGGCTTGTGCCTTCTTTGAAGTTTTATGTTACTACATGGCTGTTCCTCAGTTTGAGACACTTTGGAACTAAATATGTAATTTATGCTGTTTGTTACTTTCAGCAATTACTACCAATTTTGTTATATATTTGCTTTTAAAGAACTCCAGATATTAACACATATACCTAATCAAAACACATTGATATTAAATCTAAATTTACTAATTTTAAATTGCTTAAAAATGAAATTGGAATTAATTATATTTAATTCAATATTAAATCTTGTTTCTCCCAGCACCACCTTGCCCCCTAGACAGGTATATTTCTAGTAACAGTGCTTCTAATGAAGATGTATCTCTGTAGTTTATTTAGCTAAACTTGAGGGTTTGAAACAGAAATATTCATACTGAAGCATTTTAATAAATAGTTGACAGAAGACAATTATCAGGAATTCCTAAATTTGTATGTTCATTTTGCATTTTTTTTATTATTTTAACATGGGTCAGTACTTCAGATGTAAGCCTTTTAGATTCTGACAACTATAAAACTGCTTTATCTTTCCCTTCATTGCTCTTTTTCACTTGTAGTAAGAGTCTTTCCAATGGGTTTATTGCAATTGGCAGTAACAGTGACATTAATTAAAAGACCTAAAAAACAAACCAGCCCGAAACATACTGCATTTAGATAGCAGATAGGAAAACGAGTCCATTTTGAACGTGATGGATGTGTGTGTTTCACTTTTGCCAGCCTCTTCCTGTGTTGCTGGCTGCAGGGCAGGTGATGAGGCAGAGTTCCTGGGGGCTGATGGCTGCCAGGTGTCTGGGGGTGAGCCTAGCCATGTTCCTGCCTGTTTGGTGCCAGGGGGTGAGCTGGGGAGCCTGGGCCTGAAATGGCAGACATGCCCACTACCTGGCAAGGCAGCCAGCCAGCCTCCACTCGAGGAGCTGAGGTGTGTGTTTACCCTTGCCAGGTGGAATCAATAGAAAAGGCAGTTTCCCGAACATCTCTGATTTCTTCCTCACTCCATCTGCTGCTATTGAGTCTGTCCTGGTGATACAGAAGGAGATGGGCATTTTACTGAGAGAAAAACTGACCTGAGCCAGTGAAGGGGAAGAGGACATTCTGGCTCTTGGTGTTCAGTGCTGCCAGTCATTTTAAGCCTTGGTTGGAGAGCAGTTAAACCATGAGGCTGTTTGGTGGAGGACACTTCAGTTCAGAACAAGGTGCAGCTGGGACTGGGTGGAGCCCCAGGCATGCAGCAGAGCCTGCTGTGCTGTGGCAATGTGGCCCTTTGCAGTGTCCATCATGGAATATTTAAAATCCATATTTCCAAAGTTATCCCTAAAATAACAGATTTAGGTAGTTCTGTAGCACTGGTAAGCAGGCAGCTGTGTGAAGCATTGCTTCAGAAATGGGTACTGCTGAAAGCAAGTCTTCCCACTGGATGATCATAGTGGTCACTGTCCAAATGGAAAATGGCCCATAGTTTTCTCTGGGAGAAAACGTGTTTCTGTTGTGTAACTTGGAGACTTTTGACCACATCTTCTGAAACAGAAAACAGGAATTTCTCAAGGCTCACGCAGAGCACTACATTCATAAATATTTGATCAGAAATACAGCTGCAAACAAAGCCTCAGAGTACAAATTTGTGCCTTAGGCAGAGTTTTATAAAGGAAAGTGAATTAAGCTCCTGGATACTGCTGCAGTTCAGTGGGATTTTGGAACATTTGGTCTTTTATTATTTTTGCAGCCCTAGTCTGTTCTCCATTGTCACACTGAGCTGCTCTTGCTGACCAGTGCAGGAGACTGGTGTGGCTGCTGTGGAGGGGCCCCACTTACTCTCTGGTTTTGTCTTCAGCCAATAGCTGTGCTGTTTACAGCCAGAGCTGCACGACATGCTCTCCACCTTGGAGACCATTAAATATATTCAGAGTACGGTGCTGAGATACCCAGCAGACTTCCACTTTCCTCCCTTACTCTCTGCTTTTTCTCTCTTTTTTTTTAATTTTAGGATAGGAAAATGACCGAACATTGATTCTTCTTTTACATAAACCAGTCCAGTTTGACTTTTAAGATATGATCTAAAATTGGACCAAATGACTACCAGACCTGTTTTGGCTAGAAGGGCTATCAGCTGTAGACACTTGTGCTAATCTCTTCCTTTTCAGGCTAGCATGTGAATGAAGTAGGCATATTGTGAAATAAATGCCAGTGCTAGAAACTTAAAAGTTGTCCATTTTGTTTTTCTTTTAGCAAGCAACATTGTCTTTATGTCAACTAAGGCTGTTTTGGTGGATTTTGGCCTAAGTGTTCAAATGACTGAAGATATTTACTATCCCAAAGACCTTAGAGGAACAGAGGTAAGAAGCTGTAGGGACAAAAACCTCTTATGTTGTATTACTGCTGTGGTTGTGATGCCGAGGCTCAAATTTGAAGCTTGAAGGTTAGAAACGTGGGTAAAAGAGTTATTATAAAACATATTGAAAAGTTACAAACATTAGTATGGTCTCAATTATATTTTTATTTTCGACTTACTGAGTGGAGAATCAAGTGTTAGACTTTGAAAGCCATGTTGCTTTCTCTGCAGTCACATTTGTTAGCAATTACTCACTGAAATCAAACAGTGTCTGGGGAGGATTGTTTACAAGGTATCAGCTGCTGGTCAGAGACACTTCAAACAGGAATTTGTTCTTTGCTCTAGCAAAGATTTCTTCTGAGATACCCACTATGGACTGGGGTGACCTACTCAACACAGTGCTTTGAATCCTCCTTCAAGACCGCAGAAATTACAGATGTCTGTGCTTCATCTCTTAGCATTTCTAAGCTGTTTTCCATCTGCACGTAACCCTCTGGTTCTTCGAGGGTTGTGGCACAGTTGATGATTATTTGGTAAATTTGCTTAGGCATTACAGTGATAGAGGTGAGGGCTTTTTAAATGTCCTCTATGACTTTGACTCTGAATGTGCACAGAGGTTTGTGTACCACTTCGGCTGCATTCATGCCAAGATGTTTCCCAGGGCTGGAGCTTTAACAAACAACCAAAGCAGGAAGAAGTAGCTTGGATAGCTGTTGCAGATGTGGCTTTTCGTGCTCTCTGTTGCGGGGGAGATTGTTTACAGGAAACTTCAGCTGAAATGTTGGCAGTTAGCACTTGGATAGTCTACCACGTGTGTAGAGGAGATCCTTGTGTAACTGACAAAGAGCATTTCACTCCTTGGAAGAGTAGGATAAATTAAGATTTGACAGAAGGTCAGGCTTGTCCATTTTTTTCAAGGTAATTGAAGAAACACTTGAATGTGGTTTTTTTCACTGTCTTCGTCAGGGGAGTTAAGAGCTTAAAATACTTACTGAACTGGAAGCAACATGCTTTTTGCCACTTAATGTACATGCTTTGTTTATTTTTTACTTATGCTGGCTTGGAGTTTTTGTTTGTTTAAGGGGATTTTGCATGTTGTTAATGAGAGTAGGAACAGTGAGTTGGAAGCCCTGGTAGGGTATTTCCCAAGGATGGAGATGTGTGTAAACAGGAAATGTCCAGGTTTGTGGAACAGACTGGTGATGATCCATTCCTGGGTCTTGGAGGACAGATGAAGTTTATGTTGGTAAGAACAAATGAAAAGTGAAAAACACTTTGCTGTTTTCATTTTACTAAATGAAAAACACTTAGTCCTTCATTTAGCAGGAGGAAAACGATTCCACACAGTTGAGCACCTGCAGTCATGTCCACAGAACTGATAATCCCCACAAGCCTGAAATATGGCAGTGTTAGGTGTTTGCTATCTCAGGGGAGCAGTAGCTAGTCCTTGGAAGCAGCAATCCTGCTACAGCACTGCAGACCAGAAGTGAGGCTGGAGAGAGAGCACTGGGAAAGGAGATTTTTAGATACCAAAGACTTGCAGACTAGCATTCGTGATGTTCCTATAGGCTTTTCTGCTCACAGTCTTCCTTCTAGGTGTCTTCCTCTCCCCAGTGCCTAATCCAGTCACCCATAAGTGCCTTCTGTAGCCTGGCTTTCTTGATTTTTATTCACTTCCATAGCACAGAAAGTCTGAATGTAGTAGTGAATCTTCTTTGTGTTTATGAAAATGAGTAGTTACAGTTTTGGGGGGGAAATGATTGAAAGGCAGTTAAATTTTGTTTAGTTGGTGTAGTGGGAAAAACCTGGTGTTTCTGCTTTTGTGTGCAAGTCGTGCAGCACAACTGGTTGTGATGAAATTGCTCTGCAGGAAATACTTTTTCTAGGCAGTAGCTACACTTTCTGTTATGCTTCTGTCACTTTGTTAAAATGTGTAAGCTTCAGTTACAACCATTTGAGGGGAGGAAAAGGTTGTCTGCTAAAGTGTGAGTGTGGAAGGTATGATTCATTTTCAGGAATGCTAAACTAAAAGTAGTACAGCATGAAGAAAGGACTAGTTTTTAGCTGGGCTGTGTCTCTGGTCTGACTGGCAGGCAAGTACCAGCCCAGCAGTCAGAAGCAATGAAAATGGGAAGGTATCCATGGCTTGGGCTGTCTGCTTTGGTGACAACAGAGTCTTAGACCAGTCTAAAATCAGAGCTTTGGGGCACGTCTCGTATTTGCTTTTTGTCCCTGTGCAATCCAGGTGCATCCTGACCACTTTCACACTTTTAACTGCAGACAAGATCTTGTGCCAACATCCTTCTTTCCTTGTAAAGTCAGCTGTGTTTTGTTTATATAGATTTCACTCAAATTGCACTGTATTTGCCGAAGACTTATTTTAAGAAATCAGAAATTCTGTTCTCTGCTCCTTATAAGACTTTAAGGTGGAGGGTACAGAGGCACTGATTCTATCTTAGCCCTGAGGAAAGCTATGGATAGTAGTCAGCAGCAGCTGCAGACACCCGTTGACCCTTTGCACACACTTCCAATCGCAAGTTGTTTGCAGATATGGTATGTGATTTACTGGGAAATATTCCTTGGAATTTGTGTGAGCCCCGCAGCCATTCTCAAGCTGTGGTAATAAGCAGTCAAACCATGTGGTGATGACTTAACTTCCTGCCCTTGTGTCAGTTAATGGCTTTTAATGTGATTCTTTGTGGCAGGATGACTTGAACTAATTAAAGTTTGTTTGACTCCTTTAGAGGGAAATTGGGTGAGGGAAAAGTAGGAACCAGAAGCAAATAAGGTGGCTTGCTAACCTAGTGTGCTGTGGGCTGTGCCCATGTTGTGTTGAAACCTGCTCCCTGAGCCAGTGGTGATGGCAGAGCTGTGCTGGCAGCTCCTGCCAGCCACGGGGTGTGCCTCCTGCATCCTGCCTGTCTGGTTCTCTTCCAGCTGCACTCTGAGCTGTTTGGAGCTGGCAGGAGCTTCCCAAGAGATCCTTCTTGAGTCTTGACAAATTCAAATGTTTTGGTGAAATGTTTGGATGGAAACTGTTTTTGATTTAGGCAAAATTAGAATTTTTAATTTGAAAAATGAATAGAAGAGGGATGCTTGTCTTCATGGATGCTATGGGAGTAATCTGGTGGAAAGGGTTTGCAAAAGAGCTTAAGAGACCTGACTTAATTTTTGCATTGCTTAGACCTGGCTTATTCCTCATCATCCCATTTCTTAGGATAATGCTCCAACATGCAGGTTATTGAATAAGAAGGAAGAGATAGGAAGAGTAAGAAAGCCAGGAAGTCAAAAGAGTTGTGTAGTATCCAGCGTAACAGGGATTTGAAGAGTGGACTCGGACCCCCATCTGGGTGGCTGTCAGTGCAGTGTCCTTCTCTCTTTAGCCTAGTGCACACCCATGTTGTTCCATGAACAGTGGAGCAGTCCCAACAGTGCCCCACAAAACAAACTGGTAATTCTGGCACCTCCTTTTGCTGTGGAGGGATGAGGTTTCCACTGCCCAGCTGAAAGAAGCAGAGCCTTAGCTTGAACACCTTAGCTAAGTCCCACAGCTGCTGAACTGTGGCCTGTCTAGGGAGGGAAAATTTGGAATATGAGTTTGTTCAGGTGCCATCTCTGACTGTGGTGATGTGCAGAGCAGAAAAATCTTAGTCCCAAGATCGTTCTTAGTCTTTAGGCTTCAGATACTCATGGATCACAGAATGTCACAATTCATTTTTGCTTGTTTTCCTGTATTGACTGATCTTTTCTTTTACTATTCTATACAGATTTACATGAGCCCTGAAGTTATTCTCTGCAGAGGCCACACAACTAAAGCAGACATCTACAGCATGGGAGCTACTATCATTCATATGCAAACAGGCATCCCACCCTGGGTGAACAGATATCCTCGTTCTGCTTATCCATCCTACCTCTACATTGTAAGTGTCCTTAGCAAAGCCATAGGTCAGTTTCAGTTGAAGGGTTTCCTGTACTCTTGTTGGGAAAGCTCCAGTCATATAAAAACTATCCAAATACTTGTTAGACAGATGATATCATCTTTTTTGCTTCAGGGTAGGGAGGTGGGTTTTGATCATTTAAGGGAAAACAGAGTCTGAGCTGGTCATCTCTCTGATTTGTGTTGCAATTTACAGGCCTTGGGTTTACTGTAAGGACAGGGTTAGAACAGTGTGAAACTTTACTGAAATAAGCCCATCTACTTGTCTGTTTTGCTTAGAAGTTGCGGTTCAAAACTGGAGCCTGGCAAAACTTGATTACTCTGGTTCTTCCAGTGTGGCACAGAAATCTGGTGATTTTGCATTGCACTGGATTTTAGGCTTGCTTGAAGTTGCTTTAAGTTATAAATTCATTATAAAATCTGATTTTAAGAAGGTGGGTTTTGTACAGTTGCATATTCTTTTCTAATTGATCAGCCCAGCTTAGGGAGGTGATGAGTTGTAACTGGGGAATTCCCAGAGCACTCGTGGTTATCTGTGACTACTTCTTCTATTGTTTTTAGAATAACTGTTTCAATGGTCTTTTTTGCATTTCAACAGATACATAAGCAAGCTCCCCCCTTAGAGGACATTGCTGAGGACTGCAGCACTTCCATGAGAGAGTTGCTAGAAGCAGCTCTGGAAAGGAATCCTAATCACAGGCTGTCTGCAGCCGACTTACTGAAACACGAAGCCTTGCACCCACCCCCAGAAGAGCAGCCGCGGTGCCAGAGTCTGGACTCGGCATTGTTTGAAAGGAAAAGACTACTCACGAAGAAGGATCTGCAGTTGCCAGAAAACATTACAGGTGATGGTATCAGGCTTACATACCTCACACTTTGTAGATTTTACTTTGCGTCAAATCTTGATTTGAGCGAGTTTTAAGAAGCCATCAAAACTCAAAATGCATCTGGAAAGAGACCATTGAAAATCCCAATCAGATGAGGTCAGACCCAGAGGTCATTAAGTGATAAGTAAAACGCCCATTAACTTCCGTGGGGAGGAACTTAGCCTGAACTGTGCAGCTCGGAAGGACTAGCTCTTGAAAAAGCCCTGGCAGTCATTCAGGGTTCTTCATGAAGTATAGATTGCTGTCATAATTTGCCACAGTACTAGAGATGTTTTACGGATATTAGTGATGTGTTAACAACAATGAAGTCCAACAAGCACCACCACCACCACCAAATCTTTTTGCCTCCTTGAGGAAAAAGACACACACAAAACCATACTAATGTTGCTCAGTGTCAGCAACTCAATTTAAAAGAAAGAAAAAAATCTGATACTGATAGTCCCGTATTTGTTCTGCTTTGCCACACCCAGATAAAGATGGTGTCATCTGTTTAAATGAAAATTGCCCTATGATGAAGCAGAATTTTCAGCTGGCAGGAAGTTAGCAGGTTTTTTTCTTTAGCACTGTAGCTCTGAGGATGAGAAAGCTCTGCTTAGCTATCTCAGCTGATGGAGGCTTTTTTTGAAATAGTTGAACACACTTGCTGTTTTCAGTTGCAGACTGCTTAACCTGTCTATGCCCTAGAGTTGTTTTGTTTTACTTTATTTTATATGAGGTTCGATTCTAAGTTGTCCTTAATAATAAAATTTTCTAAACAATTAATAAATTAATAAAATCAAATAATAGGCCAATTATACCAATAGTATCTATGACCACAAAAATGAACCGCTGTAGCTATTTATGCAATAATAACATGCTTTCTCTCTTTGCTTTTTAGATTCCTCATTGTGTAATGGGAGCATGGAAGAGTCAGACCTGCTAAAGAGACAAAGATCACTCTACATAGACCTTGGAGCTCTAGCTGGTTACTTCAATATTGTTAGGGGACCCCCAGCTTTAGAATATGACTGACTCAGTAACATTTTATATTGACAGGTCAGAAATGGACTTCTACCTCTTAAAACTTGATTTTAAGACTTGATTTTCAAATTTGTACATAAAACTATTGCCACTGCAGGCTGTCAAATGTGAATAGTGTTTAATTGCACAAATGATTAAGCTAAACCCTTAGGGGCTCTGATAAGCTGATCCCAAGCAATGGTATTTGTGTGTCTGCTGGTTGACTGAAAAGAAGATGGCAAAAAGAACACTGCTGGGAATGTCTTAATCCAGGATTTCTTCCTGTGCTGGGCCTTGCACTTTTATAAAATTTATAATATATGCTTGCAAATAATATCATGAAAAAATATAATGATAATTGAGCATGTAAGATTCAGTCTCTCTGAGCTGTCCTTAGAGCAAACCCTCCCCTTGACCCACACCCCCCTCCCCCCCCAAAAAAATTTCTTGATTTAACCAGTCAAGGACTGACTCAGTCTTGTTCTGTCTCTAAGATTTGGCCATATCTGGTCATTCTTAATGGAAATCAGGGTATCCCTTAAGCTGAGCTAATTTCTATCAGCTGACTCTGGGGTCAAAGTGTCATTTGGTTACAGGTGTGTTTTAACTTTGCATCTTCCCTGGGCTGTGGGAGCTAAGCAGGATGCTGTCCACTTCTCTGTGGGTGGAGGGAATCCTTCACTGGCTCTATCAGTTAGCCTTAGGAGTGGCACAGCAAGTTGGCCCTGCAAAGCATGACGGTGACTCCACCCACTTCTTCTGTTACAGCTACTGCAAGGATATTTATGATAGTTTTCTGGGATAGATCAAATGTTATTCCCTATTGCACAGTAACAGGGGGCAGGCTCCAGACTCTTGCTTTTTAATACTTTAAAATTGTACACATGTATAATTGCTGTGAGTGCTACAGTCTGGAAAGTTGTGTCATTAGTGACAAGCAATGTTTATGTTCCTATGGAAATGGAATTATATTGTTTTTGCTGTGCCTCATACATTTGAAACACGATGTTTTGGATGATAGTAAAACTATGTAAACTGCATAGTTCTGTACATCCCATGGGATGAGAACGTAAACGTTTATAAAACTCTTTTTGATGCTTACATGACTCTTTATAAGTATTTGTGTTAAATGGCATACCGTGTATGTTGTACACTGAATCTTCTCTGAAGCACAGTCTCTTTTTCATATGTCTGTTATTTAATGCTGTTCCAGTCTAACACATGATCTTCAGTGGATGATTTCTAGTTTGATACTGATATTGTCAAATGAATAAATCCAGCTCAGTGTCTTGAGACCTGGTCACTCTGTTCCTTCGTCTTTGAAAACAATGTGGGGCTGTGACTGCATTTGGGCCAACCTCCCCTATCATGGCCCAGGTACAGTACAGGCATCGTTCCATTTGTTGGTAAGTTCGGTGAGGGTGGTTGTTGATGGATTTTTGACTCTGGTAACAGATGATAAGTGTTTCTGACAAAATCCTATTCTTACACCCTAGCATTCCTTATGGACTTCTTGGATGCACGGTGGTTATGTACAACATGCAGTGATTCAGTCCTGATGTTTAATTGCTGCAAAAAGTCTTGCTGGGAATAACCCATGTGATCCAGTGCTCTGTGCAAATGCTCTCGATGACTAGATGCTTAGTATTTATACTGATTGTAGTGATCAGGATATTCAGGGATCAGATTTTCAGTGTAGCTGACTTAAAGAAAACACGATCTAATGGTTTGGATGCTCACCTTTGCCTTGAGAGACCTGTTTTCAATTTTCTAATCTTTTGCTGATAGCTTTTGATCTTTAAGGAGATTCATACAATTAGTAGGAAGCAGCTTTTCCAGTAACTGGAGGTGAGTTTATAATATTTTCCCCAGTTTCCCTTCAGTAAAATGAAGGCATATATTCTCACCAAATAATGGGTAGCTGTTATGTGAGTGCTTATCAAGTGCCTTTATACTTCAACAATGAGATCCATGTCAAAATTACAAGCTGTTAGGGGATTTTTACCTTTGCTTAAAAAAACTTACACTGATTTGTCCTCTTCTAGTTTTTTTCTCTGTAATGCCTTTCTCCTTTTCCCCACCAAATTAAATGATTTAGCATAGAAATCTCTGTATGGAGACACTTTAATATGGAGTCACTATTTAATATTTGCATTAGTATATGGCTGTTCTGTATCTTCTCACTAAGGAAGTAATAAGAGACCAGGTTATGCAAAATAATGACAGTTTATGTATTGCCAGACATAGGTGATAAGGTTTGGCTGAGTGAACCAGTAGCTCTTTATAGACACATCCACGTGCCTAAAAAGCATAAGGGCTTCATGATAAATACCACTTTGGAGAACTGGTACACAGTCAACAAGTAGCTGTTCAGGCACAGCAAACACCAAGCATTGCTTTTGGCCCTGGGATCTTTTTAATAGCTCTGATCTTTTTTCCAGTTGAGCCTCAGGCTGCAGCTAAGCAGGGATTTCTCTTTGGAGCAATGCATCATATCCCAAGCATATCACATACCTCAAGCGTATCCCACAGTGGTTGATCCCTGTGTTGTGTAGGTTCACCTGTTTGTGCCAGCACTTGAGGAATGAGGTCAGGGAAATGAACTGGGTTAAAATGCTGGGATGAGGAAGATTATTTCTCGAATCTGGTTGCCTGAGCAGTTGTGTAGTTGGAGCAACTGAGACTAGAGGTGAGGAGGGAATGAAAACGGATGGTAGGAAAACCCTGCCAGCATAAGCCCCAGGGGGATGGCTGCTCAGGACTGAGCAAGGGATTTTGCAAATGCTTTTCCTCTGTGTTGATTTCTGGTGTGTAGTTTCATTTTCTTTTGGGGGAATACTGAGACTTATGCTGACTGCAGAGGAAAATACAAGTGTGTGGGGAAACCCACTGCTCACAATAACTGACTGTACTGGTTTGGGCTGGAGTAAAGATGATTTTCCCCACAGTAGCTGGTATGGGGCTGTGGTCAGGATTTATGCTGAAAATGGTGTTGAAAACAAGGGATGTTTTTCTCACTGCTAAGCAGCACTTACACCAAGTCAAGGTCTTTTCTGCTTCTTGTACCATCTTGCCACTGAGGAGGCTGGGGATGCACAAGGAGCTAGGAGGGGACACAGCCAGGACAGTTGACCCAACCCACCCCAATGGGATATTCCAGACCATAAGATGTCATGGCTCAGTGTATAAAGCAGGGGGAAGAAGGAGCGACATTGAAAGAGATGGCATGTGTCTTTCCAAGTCAGTTACACATGATGGAGCCCTGCTGTCCTGGAGATGACTGAACACCTCTCAGCCCATGGGAGGGGTGAAATTCCTTGGTTTGCTTTGCTTATGTGCACAACATTTGCTTTACTTATTAAACTGTGTTTACCTCAACCCATGAGTTTTCTCAGTTCTACCCTTCCAATTCTCTCCCCCATCCCACCAGGGGGAAAAGAGCAAGTGGCGGCATGCTGAGCCCTCCACTCTGTTTGAGAAGGAAGATTGGGTTTAAGTCATGCCTTTGAAACAACATTGCGAGTGATAGAGGAAAAAAGTCCCTTGTTCCTGTTTTACTGTGGCTGCAGCTATTTTGCACCCCCTGCCCCCTTCCTCCCATCCCCATCTTCCATGCCTCCTGCAAGAGAGAAGGTTTTCCTTACTGCACGGTTTCTGGAGATTTCTAAGCTAATTCTAAATTCAAGTCCTTGCTTTTCTAATCTTTCAAAAATGTCAGTGGGCAGGAGAGCATGAGGGAAAGCAATTGGAAGAAGTAGAAATAAGAGTTTTCTTGCTTGGAGATTAAATGAACTTCCCTGTTACCCTGAAGGAAATTTGGGAGAAGCTACAGTAGAAGTACAGAGCAGTTTTCCAGCCCTCTCTCTGTGAGGAGCTGGTGGGGATGGGGTGGGAGGCCCTTGGCAAAGCACTAGTCCCTTTGTTGGGACTTGCGGAAAACAGTGTGTTGCAATTCTGGCTAAATGGCAGAAGCAAAGAAGCAGTTGGGGAAGAGTCCCTGGCAATGTGACCCTGGTGCACCTGGGAATGCCAGACTGGTTGGTTGAGAGGGGCTGGGACAGAGGGAGCTGTAGGGTGCTGTGTATGGCCAAAACTGGGAAGGTTTGCATGGCTGGAAAAAGGGTCCCTTAGGGCTGCACTAAGTGCTTCCAAGGCAGGCTCAGACACCATGGAGAAACTTCCTATGCTTTGCTTTGCATCCCATTGCCAGGAACTTTGCAAATTTCCAGTAAAGGAGCACCAAGCAGTCTTTTCTTTCCTTAAAGGAAAGGCCCAGCAAGGTCTGTTTCTAAAACTATCACCATCCAAAGCTAATCATTTGGGCAAAGGGAAAACAAGTCCTTTATAAGTGATGCGTGCCGACCAAACTCAGCAACGCCCCAAAACAATCCAGCTGGGCCTTGGGAGTGGCTCTTTATAGTCCCATGGGCACACTCGTGCTGCTTCAGGCTGGTCACCAGTTACAGCCATGCTGACAGATACTGGGACATGGTGACTCACCAGGAAGGAGGTGAACTGCTGTGACAGCCATGAGCCTTTGATCACCTGTGCCCACACCTCCTGGTGCGGCAGCAGCACGTGCCACCTGAGCCATGGGGAGGCATGGTCTCACAGTCAGTCCAAGCATGTCCAGGAGAAGGTGGGTTTGTCTGGAGACAAGCTGTCAGAGGGAGGAGAGCCAGGGATGCTCCCAGAGTGAGGTGTGCAAGAGAAAATGGCTGTGTGTAGCTGACTCTTGTCAAAGCTGCCTCACACACTCACATAAGACTGGCCTCAAGTGTGAACCCTGTTCCTTTAGGAGCCACTCTCAGAGGAGGGATGTTACCACAGTGTTCACACACAGAGGGACAGTGCCCCACTTGCAGGTTACGACACTAAGCATAGCTTTGACAATATGAAAAAGTCAAATAATTGGTGATGTTTGCAAAGTTTAAATCCTTTCTGGTGCTGATAGCAAGTCACATGCTGAAGTGTTACAGCAGCTGAAGAAGAGAGAGGGATGGAAATAATAAACATGCAGGGAGGGACTCAGGGAGGTGTATGTGTAGCCCAAGAGGACAGGGTGGCAGGAAGGTGTCCATCAAACCTCCAGAGGCAAGGTGCCACAGAGCTACTGAGCAGCCTGAGGGCTTACCACGGCTGCTGGCAGCGGGAAAGGCTGCCTTTTCCTCCAGCTCTAACTTACAGTAAGCCGCAGGAAACTTTTCTTCCCCTGCTTTAATGGTTTAACCCCAGTACCATGCAGATGCTTGTTCACCCCCTCCCCACCCCCAGAGGGAAAGAAAGAACATGAGAGAATCAGAAATAAAACAACAAAAAAATCCTGAACAAACAAAAAAACCCCTGTCAGAACAAAAAGAAAACAAAACAAAANTAAAGGAAAGATAAAACCCCCCCAAAAAAACAAGTGATGTAGAATACAATTGCTCATCATATGCTGACTGTTGCCCAGCCCATCAGTGAGCAACAACTGACCTCTTCTGAACAACATCCCCCAGATTATATTTAAGCATGATTTTCTATGGTGTGGAACATCCCTTGGCCCTTTAGGGTCAGCTCTCCTGGCTCTGCTCCCTCACAGGTTTTTGTGCACCTCCTCACTGGCAGAGCATGCGACACTGGGAAGTCCTTGACTTAGTGTAAGCACTACTTAGCAACAACCAAAACATCAGTGTGTTATCAACATCATTCTCATTGTAAATCCAAAACACAGCACTGTACCAGCTACTAAGAAGAAAACTAACTCTTACACAGCTGAAACCAGGGCACCTACCTCTCTGAAGACAAATAAACCACTCCTTGCCCAAAGAAAAATCTGCAAAATTGGTGTGTGAATTCCCCGTGTAGGTCTTTTCCTTTTGTCAACTCCTCTTTCACCTTTTTAAATTGGAAGTGAACAGCAGCTGCTGTATATGGCCTGGGTACATGTAAGCTCATGGCAGAGCTGACCCTGACCACGGCCTGTGCCTGTATCACACTATCACTGCGGATGGTCCTTCATGAGCTTTTATTCATCAGTGGGATAAAAATCTCCTCCAACCACTGAGCTCTATTTTTGTGCATAATGAAAGTTTCCAAGCCTAAGCTGGTGTCCCCATCATCCATGTCAGCTTCCTTCCTACCTCACAGTGCCTGCTCTCTCTCTGCAAAGCTGTCTGGTCCCCACAAGTCACTGTCTGCACAGCACATCCCACAGTACCAGCAGCCTGTGGCCCTCTGGTACAGATGCATAGGGACTTTATGGGAGGCTGGCACCATGGCTCTGCCTCTACACTTGGCCACCAGCCTCTTGGATGCCCTCTGTCAGTAGTGGCACAGATGGAGGTGTTTGGGGATCCCTGGGTCCTTTGCCCACTGAGCTCCTGCTACAGTGCCTAGAGGTGGTGGGAGCACTGAGACACTGGAGGACTGGGCACTGTGAGGACCATGGCTGTTCTTTTGGGCATACAGAGATGGCAAGACCAGGGATTCCAGCAAAGGCTTCCACTGAGAGATGTGCTTGAAATAGGGTCTAAAAACCCATGTAATGATGACTGGTCTAACTGGCTCCCTACCCACCCTGCAGACTTGCTGAGGAGAGACGTGTACACTGCATCCATGTGGGCTTGAGTGTAGGTGGTTTTGAAAGAACAGAAGAACAGGCTTCACTGCCTGAGGTAGAGTTAGCCAAACATTATTTCCATGCGTGCACTGGATTGTCTTCAGGGAAAACCGTTTTCTACATAAGAAAAGGTCTTTTAAAGCAAGCAAAAAGTACATTTTGAAGCTAATTTGGCTTTTTATCAAAAATAAGAAAGCATCCTGGGCTATAACATACCAATAACTCATTTTGCCAAAAGAACAACATTTCAGGGAAGGGAAATGACCCAGATAATGTTAAAAATGTCCAGGAATTGCTCCCTTTCTGCACTGTTTTAAGCAACTAGTATCCCAGTTAGATTGTATTTTCTAGCCTTGCAGAAAGACTCCAGTATTAACTGTGGTATCTTCTCTTGGCCTTCTCTGAAGTGCTCAGGGATAAGTGCAGATTTGACAACAAGTCAAAAATTACCTGGAAGGAGGAGGCCTCAAGGTGTGTCTGTGCGCACAAAGAGAGGTGTGGTATTTGCTCCTGTGCCCCATGAAATTCGTAAACGGAGCCAGAAGCATTCCCTCTTCCATGGTGAAGGGGGAATGACTCCCAGAGCTAATTTATCAAGTGGTTGCTTGGGCTGAGTTGCACATTCAGACACCTGAAGCCAGAATTAGTGCCTCTCCCTGCACACCCTGCGTTCTGGCATGCCAGAGGACAGGAGGAACCACCCAGAAAACCCCTCCACAGGAAGGTCTTGGGCAAGAGCCACTTTTTTTTTTCCTCCTGTTAGGCAAATCAAATCGACATGGGTAGGAAGGCTGCTGGACATGGGCAGCAACAGAGACCTTTCATCACTCAGCTGCCTGGGGAAAGAAGGAAAATTCTGGATTTGCTCAAGGAAATATGGTGTTCCTTCCAAACTTCAGCACCTTGCAAACTTCAGCTAACTCCAGCTGTTGTATGCTGGACTTTTGCCTTCCCTTAGACTTTATTGCTTTGGATGTCCAGCCTTCATATTTCAATAGATACTTTTCTGGATTTTGAAGTAGTGCTGATTACAGTACTTCATTGTACCTTTTTAATCAGAAAGAGGTCTTATTTATATTTATGAAGTTGTTTTAGTGAACTGGATAGTCCTTCTATATGAACAGTCATTACATCAGTCAAGCTTCTCATAGGAGTAATTAGTACCAGAAGGTATCAAGACAGCTCATCTTCTCTGAAATAATACTCTTGGTGTTGAGTTTGTAAATGTCCCAGACACCATCACCTCTGCCCCTGAAAGATTAAGAAATGAGGCAGAGGTTAGACACCAGGGAAACATGTCCAGTTATTAAATATGGGCCTGTTGAGTATGACTTGTCTCTATAACACTCCCAGCTGGGTGCTTCTCTACCAAGTCCCTTGAGGGATTATTCAGCTGAAGTCATGCACTAACTGTGACATAACAGTTTCAGCCCAGAGTTTTGAAAATACAAGCAACCAGCTTGGGTTGGTTATGCAACTAAGGGTGCACATACAATTGCGTGCACAATTTCAGGTCTAATTTATAAGATAAGTTTGCCTTAAGTTTGTAAATTGTTATTTTTACATATGGGGGATATGTTTTCAAAGCTTGAATAGGATAGCCCAAATACCTGAGTGTGACTTTGCAGTCTGTCCTGTGTCGAGCTGGACTAGAGATACCTCCTGATCTGTGTGGACACGAACCTTGAGGGGCAGCAGGAGTAAGCTGAACCACCCTGCACCCATGTTTTGGATAGAGGGTAGAAGCTGATGCACAAAAAGGCAAGCACAAAAAGGCAAACCTTATTTTTCTTCAGCATCTGCCTGTAACCTCGCCTCTGTCAGATGTCCCAGTGCACTGGGATCCTTCCTCTTTCTGTGCTTGATTACCTCACCTTCCTTCACAGTCTTACAAGATCTCAGGAGTGGCTTTTATAAATTCCACCTTTTCATGACACAGTGTCTTTTACTCCCTCTCCCTGCAGCTCTCCCAGGTTATTCCTTGCACCTGGATGAAGCTACAGAAGGAGACTTGTTTCTGCCATCCAGGCAACTTTTGACATGGTGTGGAGCTTTGTCCCTCCATGCTTCCCTGCTGCCTGACTGTCACTTTCTGTCCCCTCTCCCCTAAGGTCCCTAGGAGGAGGTCTACCAGGACCCCAATGCCTTTCTGAGCAGCAAAGTCCACCTCATAACTCTGTGGCATGAAAGTTACCCTCCTCACTCCTGCTAGCCCCTGTGAAGGAAGGTTTTCCTGTGAGAGACAGAAAGTCTGAAAGGATACAAGCCTTTAGTTAGAGGTACAATACTTAGCATAGGTGCACTGTCACCAAAATATGCTGAAGAGAATAGGTGGCCTGTAGACTGTGCTTGCTCTAAGTCAGTGCACTGTCAGTGCTGGGCTGGCTCAGATGTCAGGTATTTTAGGAAGCTGATGGCTGTAGGATCAGGTGCTACCCACCTGCTGGTGCTGAGTATGGCTCCCAGCATCTCCTGCAGGAGTACCAGCATATTGCTGTAATACAGAGTGGAATGATTAAAAATTATTTCCACTTTCCAAACAATGTCAGTGCCTTCATCTCGTCTCCTCTCAGGACACGAGATAGTACATCCAAAGCTGTTCCACTGCTGACTTTTGAGTCCAAAAGTAAAAGGAAGAAGGAGCCAGAGACACGGGATGTAGTCTGACTCTGCTCATTTTTGTAGTGCATTTACCCATGACATCCACAGAAGTTTCTCTTTTATTTGAAATACGACTTTTTCGGGCTTTTATCTAGCACTGCCCATTTTGCAGGACACTATCTAGCAGCACATCCCATGCAGTCTGTATGGAGCTCTCTAGCCAGAAAAACAGGAAAGCTGCCTGCATTCAGTGAGCCTGCTCCTGCCCCAGCCCAGCCATGGCAGCTGAGCTGCCTCCTGTCACTCAGGCACTTGAGTTCTGAGCCACTCATTTTCAGCATCATCCTTACAATTATCTCCTCCCTGGCAGACAGTAGCATAGTCCTGGGCATGCACCTCAGAAACCCCATATAGAGCCCACCTGCTGGGTGAACAGGCAGCCACATATACTTTAAGGAGGTATGTTGCTGCTAGTGATGAGCTTCACATAACTTTCCATCCCAGAGTGGTGCATGCAGGGTTATTCACAACTTCCACAACTCCCATGGACTCACTGCTGGTGTGTAGCTGACTCCCCATGTCATGCCACTGAGTGTACAGGCATGCTGCCAGGGACAGGGCGTCTTTCTGCCTTTGTCCCAAGTGGTAAATGGTTTCTCAGCCATGTGCACTGGAGCCCTCCCCTTATTTCCTTGCTGTTGAGAGCTGTTTATTTATTTGTGCCTGAAGCTTGTCTCACCTTTCACAAGGTGTGGGTAGGAAAGGCTCATGCCCAGAGAGCAGCATGTCCACGTGCCCCAAGGAAGGCAGTGCTCACAGCCTGCCTCTCTCCCTGAGGGGAAAGCTGTGGCGCTCAGGTCCAGAGGAGGGAATGCAGCTCCCCCCAGTCTGGGCTGGGTATTTCAGCAATGATATGTTCCCTGTGCTCCCCTCCCTCAGATGTGGTTCCCTAGCCTCTGGGGTACTTTCCACATGGAGGTTTTGTGGAGTCCCTGTGGGATGGTGGAGATGTCCTGGGGATCAGACTTTACTGCAAGCCAGCTTGGACAGAGGAGAAAGCCCCTAGGCTGGGGTACTTGTTGCTGAGAGTCCTCTCCTGCATGGAAATGCTATGTCAGAAGGATATAGGTGCCAGCTCCTATCTCTGGTCCATTCCATGCCTTCAGCATACTGCTAGCCACTCTAGAAGCCACATTCCTGTCCATGCCTTCATTTGTCTTATCCAGTGTTTTCACATTTTTGGAATCCCAGACCCACTCCCCTCTCATCCTTCTCCTGTATAGACCAATGAGCCTCAGGCTTTACCTTCTTCTTTCTCAGGATGCTGCTTGGTGTCCCAGTGGTTTTTAGTGCCCTCCCAGCAGCTGGAGTGAGCAGTCGTTGGCACCAAACTGTTGGTATTCCCCTGCCCACCTTCCTTGTGACTCACCCAGCCTGACCATTGACCTTCCTTGGGCAACTTGAGCCCACATGAAGGGAGAAAGGGAGGTGACCCCTCAATGAGGAGATGCTTCCATTTTGCACCCCTTTGACAACTTTCTTGGAAAAATCTGTCTCATACTGATGTTTTCTTATGCATGAGATCAGTGCAGAAATGAGTTGTCAGTGAGTAAAGTTTGCTTTAAGAACCACTCTCAGACTTAGCTGAATGCAGAGAAGGGTTCTTTTTCTGTTGTATTTTCAGGTGCCTTTCTGTACTCTGGTGAATATAGGCTACTTTTATTTTCAGCCCTTCTAACTTGGGGATTTCCTAAGAGCTTAAAGGAGGAAGGTATCTGGAACCAGACCCTAAAAAGGACACAGGAAATGATGTCCAACACCTGATCAGCTGATGCCAACCCTCAATCCTGTCTAAAGGATGCCTATTTTGGGTTTTTTGCCCAGACTTCCCTAGAAACTGGAGGAAATCTAGAACCACAGAAAAGCTAAGAGGATGTAGTAAAAATACTGTCAGGGAAAATGTACAATAGTGCTGTTTTTTGCAACACCCTCGATGCTGCTGCATCATACAGAAGCCCTTGCACAAAAGAGGAAGAGTTCCAACCCCCCCAAACACCCCCTATCCCGTGACTTCTTTCTCCACTTCATTTAACCCAGACTTTGCTGTTTCTTTTAATGCCATTTGACTGATGTTACATGCCTCATGACAACTCTCACTTTGTCCTTGCACTCTGAGGTGCCCAAGGCATAAACTCGGCTGCTCAGTGCCTTTTCCTTACCTCTGTAACCCCCAGCTTGTACCTGAAATCCTCACTCATCTCATTATGGTTGGAGCCTTTCCACAACTTCTTATTTTTCTGAAGAGGTGTTTCTTGCAACAGCTCCTGCACAGCTCCTGCATCTTCTGCTTGGTGGAGGTGTAGATAGCATATAGCCCATAAACTTGTCAACACCTACACCTGGATTAGCCCTGCCAGCCCTCGGCCCATTGCCTGCTGCTCTGGCTACCAAGGTCTCTTTGCTTGTATCCTCCTATGTGACCTGTGAGCATCTGTCATGCAACCAAATAGAGATCACTTGGGCGTGCAGCAGCTGCCCATCCATACACCTGGAAGATGTGGGCAAGTGTGGCAGGGACATGTCTGGTTCTGCAGCAGGGAGGGATGTCACAAACTGGCCCTGCACCTTGGCACATCAAGTCCACAAGGGGAACAAACTGCTGGCCTTCAAAATTGTCACTGTTGCCCGCTGTCTGGAGGGCACATCACAATGAAAATTTGACCTTAAGCAACTTGTAACAGATTCCTAGCACTACCCTGCTAAAACTTCTTCATGACTGGTTCAACAAATCAATTTTTACACCAGTGAAATTGCTTTCTTTCCCCTTCCCAATGTGAGGAAAGTTTTCCATCCCCTCTTCCGGACTTTCACTGGAAGATCAAGATACACCTCTATTTTATTACCTTGGCTGCCTGCCAAGGTAATAAAAAAAATATGTTCCTCTTATTTTTCTGGGTTTTTTCTTTTGTTTTTGGGGTTTTTTTTCCTTTGCTTGTTTGTGGGGGTTTTTTTTGGGGGGAGGTGTTGTTCTTTCTTTTTTTCTTGCTTGCTTGCTTTCTTTCTACATCAACATATTTCTTAATGGAAACAGGCCCAGTTCTCTCATTTACTGTAACATTTCCTTAGTAGCTGTCCTTATCAGCATGACTACTTCAGTTCTCCTTGATGCACATTCTCCTGCCCTCTACACTTCTTGTATATCCTACTCTATCTTACTTTTCCTGTCTAGTAAGAGTAGGCACAGCAAACAAAGCTTTAACAGCAGTTGAAACCTGGAGCTGAATGGGAAGTTGCTCTGATGGTATGTTGTATGCTGCAAGAACAATTCCCTGTCCAGATCTAAGCTTCAAAGTTTTCTCTTTTGTTTTTGAGTTTGAAGTATCAACTAGGATCCACCAGGCTGGATACAGCCCCTAAAGTTTAGGTTTTCAGCTACATAGATTTCATGTTGTGAATGTCTTCTAAGTCCTCACATTCCCAAAGTGTCCTTACAGCATAGAGTCTTGAAACATCTCTGTTTTCACTCTGCAATCATGGCTTTGCACTCCTTTCTGCCACAGAAGTCCAGTAGACCTCACCTAAACTTCTTCACTGTGAGCATCTTCCATTGCCTGCTGTAGTTATGCTGACCTACTCCAATATGAATAACTCACAGTCACTTGCTCTAATAAAGAAAAGCCACAGGCTTTCAGTGCTCTCAGATGAGTTTTGCACTTTCAAATCTTCACTTGTTGTCATTGCTCTTGGTAAACATGTTTGCTCTGCAGAGAAACTTGTCAGCCTCCCTTCTAAGAGGAGCACAGGCAGATAAAGGAATCTGAATCCCACTTCTTCATCCTGACCAGGTGTTTTTTGTTTGGTTGTTTTTTTCTGAGATCTCTTTATTCATCTTTGGTTTCTAGGTCCAGGCCATCTTCACTACGTAGCAGAATTGTACACAGTGCTGATTAAGACCAAAAGCAAAAATCAGAACCTTTAACTTGGATCTATTCCAACACTTCTCATATCTGAGTGACTGAAGGAATCAGTGGCTGTAGCAAGCCTTCATCCTCCCTGTTCATCCTTGGTCCCTAGTAGGAGGACATCTGGGTAAACTCCTGAAGCACACCTATGCCTCTGGCTAAGGCACTCTAGCATTGTTTTCAGCTATGCCACTGCCTGCCTGGATGGCTAACACCAAATCTGTACAAAAGAGTGACTATAAAAAGAGACAGTTACTACCTATATCAAAATGTGTCCACTCTATGAAGAAAAATGTGAATAAATATTACTTTGTTAAGGAAACAAGATAGTTGGACTCTATCCTAGAAAGGGAGTGTAAGTTTGGGCAAGCAGGGTAAGGCCTTGCGTTCAGAAAATCTGTTGTCACTTTGCTCTTACGCTGGTAAAGTTTAAATTTTGCAGCTATTTTGAGACCTTCAGACATGAATTCTGACCAACAGCAAAACATTATTATTCATTAACACTTTCTGCTAGGCAAAACTCTGACTGAGCTGTGGATGCTTATACCAAGTGGGTATTTGACAGGGAGGCGAAAGTATGTGACTGGTTCACAGAGGTAGTCAAGTGTCTAAGTTTGATTTACCTTTAGCTAAGCACAAGCCAAATTATCTCATAGTGCCCCTGTTTTGTTTCCAAAATCTCATGACGTTGCTTGAACCTAAAATACCCTGAGAACAGCTTTTCTTGCTGCTTTTCACTTCTGCTTTCAGTGGTAACTGGAAACCAGAAGCTGCAGTGCAAACAAAAACGGTAGTGACAGCAGAAAGAGAAATGCATTCACTCCTTTTAACTACCAATGGGAAAAAAAATCTAAAATGGCCAAGATCAGTCTGAACTTTTGGTGAAGGCTAAAGCAAGGAGGCTGATGTGACTGTAGGTATTTCTGCCAGTGTATGGGGTGAGGACCCAGTTATTTGCCTCCAGCCTGTCTGAGGTCTGCTCACCAAGGTGCAGGGATTAAATCTGAATCACTGACATTGACTGTGAATGGGAAAAAACACAGCTTTGGAGCTTGAGGGACTTTCCTTTTCCCTTTTTTTCCAGGTACACATGTCCTTCAGGGAAGAATTCTCAGGATCTTGCCTTGGTACTGAGAATGGAGCATTTGATCACAAGTTTCTCATTTTGGCAGAACACTGCTTGCTAGGTCAGCCTGAGTCCTGATAGGGTGAGCAGTTTCAATTGATATGAAAATTAGGTGATGCAATTCTGACCTTCCCTCAGACAACCCTCTAGAAACACGGGAAGTTCCCAGTAGCACCCTTGACCCTGGCAAGAACCCATCCCCGAAAGTGGGTGAGCTTTCCCCAGCCTTTCAAGGTAACCTACACTTCCATCCACACCAGATGTTCCCTAAGGGTTTTGCCATCTGTCTCCTCAATGCTCCCCCACCAAAGGCTCCTCTCCTGCACCCAGGCCTCATGCTACTGGACTGTGCATCTTCTTGCTCTCTTCTTGGGTTGTTCCTGCCTTTAGCCTCTTTTACCAGTTTAAGCAGTGTGTTGGGAATGACACACATAGTTTCATTGTCTTTCCACAAACTGCCTCAGAAACACAGAAATACGCTTTTAATGGCTTCTGCAATGTTCCAGGACTTCAACACTTAACCACATCACAGTTAGATTCTTGGTGGGTACTAACCCACTTGGGTTGCCACAAAAGATTAGAAAAGCACCAGAAAACCCCCTAAAATCCTCTGAAACAGTCCAAGAGCATGTTTCTAAGAAATACCTGGATTATGAACAAGCAGTGGAGGGTAGTGAGGTATGCGGTTTGGGTTTCCACTTCTGGGGAAAAACAGAGCAACTATTGGGCTGTCACCTGTGAGCACCATCCTTACCAAAACCATGCTGATACCAAGCTGGTAACAATGGCACATGCCAGGTTGTCTGCCCCAGCATGACAGATGCTGGCCAATGCATTATTTCCCCAGAATGCTGCAGGACAGTATCCTATCCCCTGAACCTTGCAGTGGTTGAGCCGTTTTTACAGGAGCAATGAATCTGCTCTGTTCTCAGTACCACCAAGAGACTCTTTTTCCTAAAAATGACCCAACCATGACTGAAAGGGTGGTTCAGTGGTTAGTGCAACTCCCTCCTCTGCAGCAGGTTCCCAGGATGCTGGTGGGTCACTCCTGTTCCCAGTACCTCTGGGTCCTTCTGCACTTTCCTGCTCATAAAGCCATGGAGAAGACAAAAACTTAAGTAAAAACTTAAAAGTCTTTGCAGATAGACTCTCTGTCGGAGTCTTAGGGTTAGAAACCAAAAAACTGTCATCTAGGCGATGGCCTCTTCTATCTTTTCTATACAATTTCATCCAGACCCTCACTGTGTCATGTAGGGCTTTAGGGTATATAAAATAGACATGGCAATTAGAGGGTGGAACAAGAATGTCCAGTCCATAGCAAATTTCTTTTGTCCTTGGTTTCACCTTGGCACTGAAAAGACCCACTTTCATGCTGCAAAGAGGCCACCAGACCCTGGCTGTGCCTACATTTCACCTTGACTTCCTGGAGGAGACAACCTACTCTTAGGAAGGTGTGTTGTTTCCTGAGTTTCCTTGGGGAAATATGGAGCATGGGCACTTGTAAAGGTTGTCAAGCTATGCCCCTGTAAGCCTGTGAATATGATGTTGATGATGGGGACTGGAGAAGCAGTGGACAAGTTTCAGTGCCCCAACATGTCCTGCTGTCCCTGCTGTAAGGCAGGGAGCTGTCATCACTTTGGGATGCCACCTCTGCTTCCCTAGCAGAGCACAGCAAGCAGCAGTAATATAATAACTTCAACAATTTCAATAATTAACACTTTTGTGATTTTTGAATTTTGCATCATGGACCAGAAAACACCAACAATTTGCTCAACCCATTTTTTAAATACAGGTGGAACTGAAACTCCCTGCAGGTTGTCTGAAAGCAATGAATCACAGGGTTGATTTATAGAGAAAACCAAGTTAATCATGTTTACAGCATATACCATAGAGATATGCCTCCCACAGCTTCCCCAGGGAGCAGCTTAACACCTAGAATTGCAAGCAACTTCCTTGCAGTACACTTCTATTTTATATAAAGTTAAATTTTATTTTTCTTGGCCTCTCCTCTTTTGACCATTTTTTTATTCTTTTTTTTTCTTTCCCTTTACCCTTTTTGCATGGAATTAAATTAAACCTAAGCCTGGGCACAGGGAGGGTATGCGCCAGGTCAGGGCTGTGGGCACCGATGACTAGTGAGAAGGCAGAGTGCTGCAGCCTTGGGGTGAACGAAAACACTTTCAACAACTTTTATTCCTGAATGATGTGGCAGATGCCACGTTGGGCACCTCAGTGTTGTTATTCTGGTCCGCTGACCAAGCTCAGGTTACTCAGCCACATTCAGGAGCTGCAGGAGGTGCAATAGGATGTGATTATTTGCATTGCCTTGCTGGCAGACAAGAGGCCCTCCAGCTGCCTCTGTATCTCCAACCCAGCATGCTGTGTCCTTGTCTTGAAACACAGTGTAGCATAATGTGGCATATGGCCTCTCTGTGAGGGAAAAGGGATGGTGGACGCAGCTAGAGGAAGGCCCATCAACAGCCCAAGCTGTAGGTCCTGCCCCTTAGGGTTCGGCTAAAGCCTAAAGGGCATCCCTGAGCCTTGTGCAAAGCAGGAGACTGACTCGCTTTGAGAACTTCTATCGCCATCTAGCGATACTCCTGCGAGAGCCACACGTTAGCGAGCTGTACGGCCGGGACCAGCGAGCCCCATCCCCTGTAGCCCGGATTTCCCCAGGGAGAGAGGAAAGGGCAGCTGGGAGCGGGGCAGCTGCAGCCGCCTCTCCGCGGGGCGGGTGGGCTGGCTCCGCTCTGCACCAACTCGCTGCTTTCCTCTGGGAATGCTACGGGTCCAAATTGTGGCTGAGCCTGCACAGGTGGCAGGGAGGGCACAGGGATCACATGCTGCCAGTGGGTACCAGTCATGCTCTGCTCTGCTGACAGCAGAGACCTGTGTCTGGCAGCCAGGGAACACGATCCAGTGGTCACCTGCCATGGGGCAGCATGTGAGCAGTGCTCAGTTTTAATCTCCAAGTGCAACCTGATGTCCCTTGTGTTTCACAGGTTAAATTAAAAAAAATTTAAAAGTTGTAGTAATTCGGTGTTACAAGCATTTTATGTGCAGTCCTCCCCAAATCTTCGTTCACAAAGTCTAGCCATGACGTTGATGAGAAAGTGGCAAGCACTTGTCAATTCACCAGTGAAGTAAATTTAATCCAAGACAGTTGAATTTTATTAAACAGAAAACTCTTAATAGATGACGCAAGATATTTGTGCAGTAGGAGCAGGAGGATCCAGATTCACAAGATAAAAAAAAATAGATACACCAAAAAAGTTAAACAAAAACATTGCTAGTTTGTTGTTCTGTCCTTCCATGCTACCACCTGGTGCAGTGTACACAAGGTGGAGTTCCGAGAGCACATCCTGGCTGCAAAGCTGGAACAAGGAGCTCTAGGTCCTGCCTTGGCATTTGTTCCCATCCCCGTGCAGAGTGCGGCTGGGACTAGGATCTGATTTTAAAATGATGTCACAATAAAATCGAATAAATGTGGGAGTGAATAGGCAGGGATAGGGAACTGGAGAGCTTCCTGCTGCATTGCTGCTGAGCCTCTGATCCCAACCCTGCAGTCTCAGTGTGCTGTGAAAGGACACCCTGAAAACTATGGCTTGCCTTCTGTTCTATTTTAGAGCCCAATTCCATTTTCTTTTCAATCCTCTCTTCTTCTATTCCAGTGTCTTCCTTCATCAACTTCCTGATGGAATACCCAAGTGCAGCTCTGGGCACTCACTGGTGTTGGTGACTGGGTGACACTGAGAAGTTTCCAGGTGTGCCAGGCACATCCATGCCACTGATTGACCACACTGCTGTGCAAATCCCACCGCCACTTTCTACTCTCTGCACCTCTGCTGAGAGACAGCGTTTCTACTTCTTTGGTTCTTGGTCTCATTTTTGTCCAAATGACTTTTCCCCTAGAATAACACCACCCTGAGTTTTACCGGGCATGACTCAGCCTCAGTTGGTTCCCTCTCTGCACAGCACAGGAGGAAGCAGGCATTTGTCTTGTAGGCTGAGATCAGACTGGCCACAGCACGTTTCTGGTGCCTGGGATCAACAGTGGAAAGAACACTGATGAAACTGTATTTTACAACCAACTGGAAAATAAGGGCTGGGAGGGGGTGGGGAGGGGGGAGGAAGGCAGGGCAGGAGAAAGGTGCAAGGAAAGGGGAGGCTGTTTCTTGCTTTGGGAGAATTTACACTTTATGTTGAGACTTCCTTGTATTTTCTAGTGAAGTCACTCATGGTGGAAGGGAAGGTACAAAACCACAAAAGCAGGCATAAAATAAACTGAAAGAAGTAACCTTCAAAAACAAGGAAAGCTACAAAGAGATACAGAATTGTAAAAGTTTATTCACTATTCCCAAAGTTGTACTGGTTAAATTTATTTATGCTTTAATCCTTGTCAGAATTGTAAAACAAGGTCTTAGAGATTGTTCTTAACTTGTGTCATCACTTCAAAGTAGTATTTGGGAAATGTGTTTATGACCAAAATAATACCTAATAGGTGGAGGGGATTTCTGGTGCATTCCAAACCAGCACTGCAGAAGGAATGTAAGAAGGTAGCTTTGACCCCCAAACCCACAACCCATTTACCACTGAAATCTCTCAAAACACAAATGTTGACTGTCACTTGACAAAGAGATCAAAAGCTTTGACATTGTGCATTCGTTGTGAAAGACACAGGAAAAAACCCTACAGGTCAAAAGTTACTCAGGACCCCTCCTTCAGCATTTGACAAATAACCTAAAGATATGAGAAAATACTCATCCCTCACTGATTAACTGCTTCTAAAGAATTCATGATCATAAAAAAATAATTTTCTGAATCCTTCTTAAGTATTGATGCAGTTCTTGTTGATAGGACCACAGGGCTGCCCCTGACTTTTCCTCTCGTACCATTAAAAAATAATCCAATTATCCCTTCTGCTTGGAGAAGACCTGAGCTATGTAAGCATCTCACAATACTTTCTGGTGCTGTGATATAACTTTTTTAGAACACAGGCCTTAGGAGAGGATGGAAAGGACAAAAAATAACACAGGAAGTCATTCTGACCTCTCTCACTAGAGGCCCCTACAGTCCCCAGTCTGCACTTGCCCTGTAACAGGGCCTGCCACCCACTCCGTATGTTGGTGGTGGAAGGGTGGGCAGCAACCAAGGACTCTTCCTGGAGCTTCCCCCCAACACCCTGCTGCAGCCAAGTGGCTGTTCGCATGCAGAAAACAAGAGAGAGAACGTTGCATCATTTGGGACTTCCACATTTTCAAAGACTTCTTCAGCATCTGGTAAGGAGAGGATTTTAAAAGGAGCATTTGTTCTCAAACTCAAAATCATTATGGAGGAAAAGTACTGTACAGTGGATTTTGAGCAAACATGAAGACATTCCATTCTTATAGGTAGAATTTGCTGAATGAATTGGTGTCCTGTAACAAAAGAATGCCACTAAGGATAAATTATGTCAGCACCTGTGCTTATGGCTCATGTGGAAAGATGATATTTCCATAAGGAATTAGAACTTTCCCATCCAGTCACTGTTATCACGATCCAACCATAGGAACATCACCTTGCTTGCAGTCAAATACAGTCTGCATAACACTGTTAACTGTTGACATATTAAAGAGGAACTATGGATTTCCCAGAAGCTCGTAGCACTTCCTTGACAATGATGCAAAGACTTAAATATATATGCAACATATCCTGCTATCTCCCCCTTTTATCTGCAGACAGGATCATAAAGTCTGAGCAGAACTGTTTTCTACAACCAGCTTTGCTTTAGTTGGCAAAGTGTTCCTGTTCCAAGTGAAGAGAAATCATACAGCAAGATAGCTGCCTTCTCTCAAAAAACTTTATTGGTTTATAAAAAAATGTCCAGGAAGTTCCTCCCTGCCTGGCTATAATGCAGTTTCCTTCAGCTGCAAATTAAAAACTGTCCTTTGGCTGCTCTGCGCTGCATACACTACCGTCCTTATTAAATAACATTTTACTAAAAAGGATCTGGTAAATCAAATAGAGTTTACAACTAGTGTATAGAGATAGAGGAAATGACATGAAGATAAGTGCTTTCATGTTTCAATAGCAACAAGATCCATAAAAATAATCATCAATACACAACATCATTTCCTTGAAGTATAAACAATCAGTCTTGTCTTCTACTAGCCTGGAACTTGTATCTCCATAAAGTTATATGCAAACCACTTACTGCTGGCACCTTAGCAAAACTTTAGGGGTTTCCGTTGAAAAGAGTCCTCAGTCACTTGCAGATTTCTGATTTTTTTTGCTGTTTTTTATAACTGTGTTCATTCAGGGGCCTCTAAGGCTGTCATTAGCAGATGATTTAGAATCAGCTTTTAAATCCATGCAAGTTTTCACAAATTTTACTTTGCTCAGTCTTTCATGCTGACATTTCCTGGGGCTTGAGGGAAAGTGGTCAGGGTTTTTTTTCATAATTTCAGCAGAAATGGTTAACTTCTATTTAGGACTAAGTGAAAATAATATATTTACTATTAAGATATTTGTTTGAGATTGAAGTGGGGATGAGCTGGCAGTGGGAGGTTGGCAGGCTCTCTGGCAGTTTTCATGACAGATCTTGTGGGAACATCACGTGGACATTTTCTGCATAGGTGAGCTCACCATTAAGGCAGTCTGGGTTTGGGAACTGGTTTTGCAAGGATGCTTATGTGTCACTTACATATAAAAGCATTTACAAAGCTAAACACTGATAGTGCTTCCATTAAAAAATAAAAACTTTACAAAGCCTACAAATCTATAATTTATTTGGGAGCTAAAATAAAAAGTAGTGTCTGCCGATCTAATACATACCCTCACAAAGCTTTCTGTCCAGTGTGACTACAGGATGAAAATCCTCAGACAGGGACAATTAGTTGTTAGACATTAGTTGTAGAAAATTAGTTGTTTAAAGACACTTAAACCCTCCTCTAAAACACTTTATACAACTTTCCTTCCTCTTTAATTAACAGTACTGATCTATGTTGTTGCAACACTAAAGCTTACAAATTACCCCGAATTCTGCAGCAGGTAGGGTTTTCTACACTTTTGGAGTCAGTAAAGATTGATGAAAATTTTACTTTTCATTAACAATGGTCTAGTCATGATGGCTGTGAGATATGTCCACTGCTATGAGGTTTGTGTGCCTTAAGCTGTCAGAGACGGGGAAATCACCCCGTTATCTCCACGCCTGCATTAGGAAACTGTAAGTTGGTGCCAGGCCCTGGAGGGAGGAGGACGTGGCTCCTGGATTTGCAGCACTTCGGCCCAGGCTAGGCTGATTTCTCTTTGTCCAGCTCCCCAGTTCTCCGCATTCTGAGTGCCACCATGCTGTCCCCTTATCAGGGATCAGCCTCCCCTTCACATTCCGCTTGGAGTTTTCTAAGCATCGCTCCCTGCTCACCTGGCACCATTGCCCTCTACTTCCCCGGAGCTTTTGAGGGCAGGAGAGCCTTTCCCCTCTGAGTCCATGGTCTGGCCGGGTCTCTGTCGCCGGGGTGTTTCAGGGAGCGTGCGAGCACAGCCGGGGCCGCGCTTCGCGCTGTCGGCAGGTGGCGGCGCGTCCCCGCCGGTCGGGACCGCCGTGCCCGCAGCCCCGGCAGACGGGACGGGCCCCGCGGGAGGGAGGGCGCGGGGCATGAGGATGCTGTGAACGAGCCGTAGGCAGAGAGGGAAGTTCTCTTGGCCCCGGATGGTTTTGTTCCAAGTTTGGGCACACGGCCTGTTCAGGGAGGGGTGGCACTTGCCGAGAGGTGTTCAAGGTGCTGACTGAAGCGGCCCGAGGGGGACGTATCTGATCACATGTATGCAGAAAGAGCCCCATTCATCCTCACCCTCGTTTTTATTAGTTGAGTTTGCAGGAGACAGGCAGCACTGGCTAAAGTACACACTTGGTGATAGGTGTCTCCTGGGGCCCAGGGGTTTCCCCTTGACTTGGTATGTGACCTTGGGTGAGTTATTTAAACTTAGTATTCCGAGTCCTTATGCGTATTAGAATTTTCTGTGACAGCCTCTGACCCATGAGAACCCACAGCCCACAGAATCATCAAATCATAGAATCATTCATGTTGGAAAAGACCTCTGAGATCATCCAGTCCAACCTTTGACCGAACACCACCATGTCAACTAAACCATGGCACCAAGTGCCATGTCCAGTTAGTTTTTGAACACTAGCAGGAATGGCGACTTCACCACCTCCTGGGCAGCCTTAACAACCCCTAACAACAATTCTTAACAACTCCTTCATTGAAAAAAATCTTCCTGATATCCAGCCTGAACTTCCCCTGGCATAGCTTGAGGCTATGTCTTCTTGTCCTGTCATTAGTTGCCTGGAAGAAGAGGCCGACCCCCACGTGGCTACAACCTCCTTTCAGGTAGTTGTAGAGAGCAATAAGGTCTCCTCTAAGCTTCCTTTTCTCTGGGCTAAAAGTCCCAGCTCCAGAGGAAGAATCACATCCCTAGTCCTGCTAGCCATGCTATATTTCTATATAGGATGCAACTGGCCTTCTTGGCCACCTGGGCACACTGGCAGCTCATGCTCAGTCACTATTGACCAGCACCACCAGGTCCTTTTGTGCTTTCCAGCCACCCTTCCTGCAGTCTGTAGTGCTGCTTGGGGTTGTTGTGACCCAAGTGCAGGGTCCATCACTTTGCCTCACATTGCTGTCCTCAGCCCATTGATCCAGGTTGTTCAGATCCCTCTGCAGAGCCTTCCTACCCTCCAGCAGATCAACACTCCTGCCTTGCTAAGTATCATCTACAAACTGACTGAGGGTGCACTCCTCCTTGTCCAGATCATTGATTAAATAGGACTGACCCCAATACTGAGCCCTGGGGAACACTACTGGTGACCAGCTGCCAACTGGATGTGGCACCATATACCAAGACTCTCTGGGCCTGGCCATCCAGACAGCCTTTTACCCAGCAAAGAGTGCACCTGTCCAAGCTATGGGCTGCCACCTTCTCCAGGAGAATGCTGTGAGACGGTATCAAAGGCTTTAAGTCCAGGTAGACTACATCCACAGCCTTTCCCTCATTCACTAACCAGGTCACTTGGTCATAAAAGGAGATCAGGTCAGTCAAGTAAGACCTGCCTTTCCTAAATCCATGCTGGCTGGGCATGATCCCCTTCATTGTTCTGTATGTGCCATGTAATGGCACTCAGGATGATCTGTTGCATAACCTTCCCCAGCACTGAAGTCAGGCTGACAGAACTGCAGTTCCTCAGATCCTTCTTCCAATCTTTCTGATAAATGAGCATCACATTGGCTTATCTCCAGTTGTCTGAAACCTCCACAGTTAACCAGGACTGATGATAAATGATGGAGAGTAGCTTGACAAGCTCTTCTGCCAGCTCCCTCAGTACCTTTGGGTGGATCCTATCCAGCCCCATAGACCTGAATGTGTCTAAGTGGCTCAGCACATCACTGACTACTTCCTTCTGGATTGCAGGGGTTCTGTTCTGCTCCCCATACCTGTCTACCAGCTCATGGGGCTGATTGCCCCAAGGATAACCAGTCTTTCTGTTAAAAAATGGGGCAAAGAAGACATTGAGTACATCAGTCTTTTCTTCATCCTCAGTGATAATGTTCTCCTTCAAGTCCAGTAAAGGATGAAGATTTTCCTTGGCTCTCCTTTTCTTGTTGATGTATTTATAAAAACACTTTTTATTGTCTTTCACAGCAGTGGCCAGGTTGAGTTTTAGCTGAGCTTTCACCTCTGTTGAGCTGGGGTTCCACAAGGCTGTTTTCCATAGGAGCTCACTGGGATGGCCCCCACAAAATCAGTGTGACCGGTTCTGCATCCCTTGGGGCTAGGTTTCTTCACTCCTTTCATCTCCTGCATTCTTTCTCTCCAAAAGAATAATTGTGGGGGCAACAGGAAAGTGTTTCCATGCCAAATAATTAGTGCTTTATGGGAAGTACCAGAAGTCCAACAATATACAGTTATGGAATAATTTGAGTCACGCGAGAATTTATCCTTAAAAAAGATGGAGATTTTTTTGCCCATTTTAATCATATATGTCTTCAAATGGATCTTGTTTATCCACATCTAAGCTCTCTTGGAAACCTGATAAATGCTTGGCTTCAATGAAACCATGAGGCAGTAAATGCCAGGAATAAAAAACTCTTTTCTTTTGTTAATTTTTTGTTCATTTTAACATAATTTTTAAATGTGTAACTTTTCTGTCTCAGTTACACAGATCCAGTGTTTCCCATTGCTCTTTTTTAAACTTCTGTCATCATTTTAATTTCCAATCTTTCAGCTCCCACTATCTTTGTATCACTTCTTGTGAAAGATTGACAGAGCTTAGCAAATTTTCTTGTTAGGGTAGACTTAGGACTTACAGAACATTTTCAAACACTTTTTTGTTCCCTTTAGGTGAGCTATAGCTATTTGTAGTATATGAGGTTTCTACTTGTGAATATCATGGCATTTTCATCAGTCCTGGGGCAAAATCCCAAACCCCCTGAAGTCAAAGCACACGCCGTCAGGCTTTATGGGTGCAATTCAGCTCACAGCTGAATGTAGGTGTCTAAGTTTGTGAGGTGAAGCCCTGCTGTGTTCATGTTACAGCACAAGGGGCAAATTTAAGGGCCATAAGCCCCCTAAGCATGTCCTGATACTGCAGCCACCATTGTGCAGTGAAGTGAGTATAGTCAGAAATGTAGCAAGGACAAGCTGACAGACATCAGGTGAAGCAAATATGTGACTTCAGCCCTCTTTGCCACATACAGTGGAAGTTCAAGCCTTGCTGTCGTCGTGCTCTGTGAAGAGTGTTGACACTTGCCTTTAAAGGGCTGGTACAACTCGCAGCCCCCCAGTGACTGCTGCAGATGGTGGCTGGGACGCTCAGATATGTGTAGTATGGAGGGGTAACGTCGATCAGCGCTGGAAAATTGCCATAGAAGGTTTTTCTGACCTGGGGGGATCTAGCTCAGCAGTGTAGTGGTCTGGACAAGTGCAGGTGTCTAGACTTTGTGCTGTGCCTTTGCGAGTTCTGCTGGATATGAGCATAATTTGGCATATTTTTTAAGGGGAGAAAATGACCAAGGCAATGCTGTTCCTTTGACTGAAGGATATGAGAGGAGACACTTTTATAACCATCAGAGTAATCCTAAACAAATCCTGAAAATTTAATGGGAGTCATTTTAGCATATTTCCTGTAATTTGTTATATTTATTTTGATATATGTTCAGAAAGTTTATGTAATATTTTTCATGCATGAATTACTTTTGGCAAAATATAGAGATCTTCATATGCATAAAAATTTGCTATTATGATTGGCCAAGCTTTAATAAATGGCTTGTAATAGCAAATATTGGCCATGTGTTTGGAACGCGGGTGTGCCAGGAGCAGTGCTCCAGTATGGAAATATCTGCTTATTACAGATGACCTGACCTCATCTGGCCTTTGTGTGACAGCTACAGAAATTGGTCTGACCTGTGGCCTTGCTTTCTACCCAGCAAGCTTTTCCAGACTTCACAAAATTGCAGCATTAGGGTTCAGATTCCTCACTTATAGCTTGTCTTATACCCCATGTCTCTCATTTTCTTGTGACTGTGAGAGTGTTTTGTTTTGGCTTTGAATATCCTTTGCACAATGTGAAAAACACTGCCAAGCAAACAAACAAAGAGGGGCAAAAATTGATCTCACTGTCAGTCATGTAGTATCAGGGAAGCTATCTTTTTTCTGAAAAAGTAATTGTAGATTATAGTATCTAGATCTGAATCCAGTATGTTCTGTCTGCTAGCAAGAGTGATTAATTTCTGCAATCAATTGAAAGCAGGTCAGGGAAAAAAAAAAAGAAAGAAAGAAAAGAAAAGAAAGAAGAAAGCTGAAATTAGATAAGAAAGATTTGGAAATAGCAGTTCCTGTGGTATCTCCTTGGGTACCCAGGAGAAAGCAGCATCCTGTGGTAACTAGAAGTAAGTAAGGATTGTTTTATGTTAAGTGCATGCCTTCACAAGGATCAAACCTTCCAAGTGAAAATGAAACTCAAATGGTTTTATTAAAATATGAGGGAGAGCATTACAGTGCTTGATGTTCTCAGCCCCGCTGGGTGTCTTCCCCCATGGGTCCCACTCAATGGGCCTGCCTGGGAGGAAAACAGCCCCTCCTCCCTATCTGGGCTCCCAGGCTTCAGTACATCACCAGCTGACCTCCACTCAAGCCTGTTTTTCTTAAGAGAAAGGATTTTCTCTTTCTCTGGCTGCTGATCTGCAGAAGGTTCCCTTGGCCATGACTGCCAAACCCAGTGGTGAACTTCAATGCGTGCCACTGTGTCAACCGGTGCTCATGGAATGCCAGGCCACGGGCAGGGGATCAGATGTGGCCGAGAGCTGAGGAGCCTGGAGCCCTCACCCGCTGGCACGGTGCCTGGCAGCCCGACTGCTCACCGGGATGCTCTGCAAAAATGCAGCGGCATCAAACTACATCGGGACTAAACATTCCCATCTAGGGCACTAAGTAGATCAAATTGAGTTCAGTTCGGAGTAGGCAACGCATTGGTTTCCAGCTGATCGCAAACCCCACGCTGAGCACATGGCACAGCCACAATGTCGCCGGTACTGCAGCCCGGACGGGCGGTGCCGCTCCTTGCGGAGGGGCCGCGGGCAGAGCCGCACTCCGAGCACATACGCGGCTTTCTAGCACCATCTCGTGGGCAGACACGGCCCCCAGGTAAGCTTAACAGAACGCGTTCCTCGCTTTGCAGGTTTAAACAACCAGCTATGGAAGTTTTCATTTGACCTCTGCTCTTTTCTCCATCCATTCCTTATTGGCATCATTTCGCGAAATGATGCACTGATACACAAACAAGCATCCCGTGCCATCCCCGTGGGCACAGGACTGCTGAGGAGCACCAGAAGATCTCAGCCCTTCAGGGAACTTGACTGTACAGGCTCTGAAAGGAACTAATCATATTGTAAGAAAATGATAGGTTTGACAAAGCTGTTACTGATCTAATTTTGCTGCCTGAAATACTTGGGAAAGCCAGCTCTAAATAGATATGAACAACAACAACAACAAGAAACCAACTCAAACAAACAAACAAACAGACAAAAACCAAAATCAAAACCAAACAAAAACCCCAACAACAAAAAACTCCCAATAACAAAAAAACCCCAAACAATTAACCCCTCCTCCCTGAAACCCCAACAAAACCATTGCATTAATTTTCTATTATTCATAACAAGGCTGTCATGTTCCAAAAATGTGCCAGGATTTTCCCAGTGGTTGTTTTCCCACCCTTGTTTTGATATGTGCAAATAGTAAACAGAGAACAGATAAGGCACAGCCACAGCTGACGGGAATATATGAAAAGAGGAAGTGAACAGCAAGAGTACATAGAGCCTCCAAGTGCCTCTGTAGCTGAAATTGGGTTTATACTGTGTGTTGGAGTCAAATAACCTTTCAGCTAAGCTGTAACATCACTTTTGCTCAGTGTAAGTAGGACAACCAGGCCAATAGGTACCTTTCAGCAAAACCTCAGCCCTAATTCTGCTCAGCCTACTCCAAACATGGGCAAAGAACAAACCTGTTTTTTTTCATTCAAGGGAGGGTTGCAGATTCAGATGCTGCCTGAAGACATATATGGAAAGGAATATATAGGAGAGAACTATGTCCTTGCTTGCTTAGCAGCACTCCATGTGGCACAGGGCTCTAACCAAAGGTTAGGTTTTGGGTTGGATGGTCACAATTCCAAATGTTGGAGGTCCTGAAGCTTTACTTGCCTTAGTAGACTTGCATCTTATTCACTCAGACTTGGAACAGAGTTTGGTGAGAAGGTTGTTAGAGGCATTTCCAGTGGCACAGAAACAGTGGGAATCCCTGTGCAAGTGACTCCTGCTCTGGAGAAGCTCTCTGGGTGTGGTTAGAGCCAGCATAGCAAGGGTTTTCCCTGGCTGGGCTGTTAGCTACTTTTGGGTTTGCCCAAACCTCTGCTTGGAAATCCCAGAGGCTATTGTTGTTGTACCTTATTTCATGTTTCAACAGGCACAGAAGATGCAGCCTCCACGCTTCAGTTGAGTGGGGTTTTTTCGTGAGCAGAATGACACCCAATTTGGCCAGTGCTGATGTAGACATCAACCTCAAATAATTAGTGCATATGGCCAGTTAATCATCCCACTAGCTCTAGGTGGAAATGTGCCAGGATATTTCTGTAGTAGTGAGTTCATTACATTTGCACTTTATTTGCATTGGATGTTTAAATATTTCTGTATCCTAGTCACAACTTCCTCCACAAGTTCTTAAAAGTGTTATGCATGTTTTGGATGGAATAGACCAGCAAATATTTTTGGTTAATATGTAAATTCACAGCAGTTTTAGAGTCATTGAATCAACTTGGGTCAAGTTTGATAAATTATTTTGATGAAAAATGGGGAGAATGACTGCAAAGCATCTTGACATTTTGTTTAAAATTATATTTTCATTTTGAAATCAGTCTATATTTAGCAATGCAAAAAAAATCAGCCCCAACTACTTCATTCCAGTTGGCAGTTGAAAAAAGTCTGATTTTTACCCAGTTTTGCTGGAGAGTTTGTCAAAGTTTGGTGACCTAGTAAGTATGTATTATTAGGAAATGAAATACTTTTGCATTATTTGTGGTTGACCCTATAATAGCTTCCTACCTAAGGGTGTCACAAGGAGTTTGCAAATAAGGGTCTTGTAATAGTCATGGTACCTCTAAAGAAATAGTTATGACAATTTGGTGTCATATTTTGTGCAGCTGACCATCCCTGCCAGATTAGCTTTGAGGGCTTATAAATCACTGCAGCAAGAGGAGAATATGTGTAAGATGAGAGGCAGGATTCCTCACAGATAGCATCTCTGACAGTCTCTGACCAGGAAATTTCAGTGGCAGTGTTCATAAAATGACTGTCTCAGCTCTCATCTCAGGCTCAATATCATTCCAATATCATTCCAATATCATCACTATCATAATGAACATTGTGAAGAAGTTTGTCAGGTCTTGCCCCTTTTTCACACCCATGTGCCTTGCTGATGCGCAGCCATGAAGTTTTCAGTAAGAATACTGATCATGCTCATAGCCTGCCTGTAGCGTATGGGAGAGATGAAACAAGAAAGTAAAATGTAGCTGACACAGTGGTGTTGCACTGCTGCACCCATGGTCATTTCCTGCACTTCCACTGGCGTTGCCCATTACCATGTGATAGACGATATACTGCTTCAATGTTCTGGCTTGTGTATGCTTGCATAAGAATGTGAGGCGTGTAAATATTTCCTAAAAATACATATATATTTTTTTATATGTAGTGCATGATAAATATTTAAATGTAAAAGAATCCCCTGCTCAGTTTAATCTATCATCTGGTCATGTTCTTACTTTTTGGTCATTATTCGTAAACATTTGGTGAATAACACAGACAAACCATTCTCCAAGTATTAGTTTTCTGGGAATCATTCACTCCAGCTATTCACTATTCATCTTTTGTGGTAGCAGACTGGCTACTTAAACCACACAGTGGTTTTTCCCTAGTTCCTAACTGGGTATTTATAAACAGTAAAATAAAAGCGGACAAATTGTGAATGCTTTCCTTTGATTGTGAAGATCCTTGTTTGCCTGCCTATGTGGGCATGTGTCCCAAGAGCAGCCTTGCCCGGAACTGAGTACATCCGTACAAACACGCAGATTTTTGGGCTTTGGGCAAAGTTCTATGTAAAGAATGGAGCATATCATGCGGAAGTCATGTTTCAGGGCATAGAACCTGCCACATATGTTTTGGATGGAATCAAGCAGTTCTCATGTTTACAGTGCAAAATAACATTGCTGGTTCTAATTTTAAAGGCTGATGTCTACCTTTTCCCTTTTTGAGCATGTATGCCCCTTAGTCACAGGGATGTCTGTTTGGATGGATACTTCCTGGTGCCTGCATCCCTGGGTAGGGCTGTGATGTCAACATTAAAAGTCATAAAAATAGGAGAGACAGAGAGATATTCATTACTGGAGTTCATCTGAAACAAGGGAAACAGTCTTGCTCCTCACTGAGCTGAAAGATGGGGAGGTTACCCTTTGGCATGCTTATGTCTTGTCAGGCAGGTCAGGATCCATGTTTGGGTGGTTGCTGTGCCTTGATAAGGGGCTGAGAAGGAGGGAGAGAAGAGAACTGGATTGGAAGACCTTGCCACTCCATGTGATCTGGAGCTCCAGTGTTATCACCCAGGGAAAATCCCACAAAGAATCATGTATATGGAATTGATGCTCACAGAGCACTGACTGCCTAGAGTAAAACTGCTTTGCAACTCCTCTGGGATCTGATTCTGGGGACTATTTACTTCCCAATGCTTGATGATTTAGGGAGGACTCTAGATGTCTGGAGAATTTTAAGGCAAAAATATCCTCCTTTATTAATGGATTTTGGGGTAACACAGCAAGTGGCTGGGGATTTTGTGGATTGCATTTCTGCATGCATTTAAATCCTGCTTACGTGCTAGTTCTCGTGGCCATACATTTTTCTTCTTAGGCCATGACAACAGTAGTACCCTTGGGCAGAGGATGATGGACTTGCTGCCAGTTAAGACATTCATTTTCTGTAATTTGTTTTGATTTGGTTGTGTCTTTGTATCTATTTCAAGATTTATTGCAGAGGCCAGTCTCATCATAAATAACTAGATGCAGAAAGTAGAATTGCCATGGTGATGTGCAAAGCAAGTAGTCTTTGATCTAATCAGGTTTTATTTTGAGCATTTCAAGGTCTGTAATTGAATAATAAGATACTGAGTTGGACTGTGGATCCTGTTGAGTAGACATTGATACTGCCACAGAGGAAATCCAACCCCCACCCTGGAGAACACAGGAACATAAAACCACTTCAGATAACTTCTTGCTCTCAGAACTGCAGGTAAGTCAACAGTAATTTTTCTTCCCTTACTTGCAATGTTTTCCACCAGCAGATGTCAATATGTTTTATGAAAGTGTTCATTCACAGACAGTGATATGGAGATGGGGCAAGGCAAAATACAAAGCATTTGTGTTTCCTGCACTACATAACACTGGAGACCAAGAGGACTTCTCCTGTGCTTCGGGAGAAGCCATCATCTGAGTGTGACAGTGAGTCAGGGCCAGGATTATGAGGTTACAAGGTGAGGGAGCTGTACTTATATTTCGTTCCTCAAAATGCTATCAGAGCATTGGGGCAGTAGAGGAGGAGGGGAAGGGCTGCTGTAGATGATGAAAGAGTTGAAAGTAGATTTTACAAAACATAAGACTGAGCGCAGAAACAATCAGGAAGCATCCCTAAATTACGTGAAGAAAGATAAACCTGTACTTTCCAGGCCAAGGACTAAATGCAAAACCTTTAACAAAGGATCTCAAAGCATGGGGATGGATCAGCATTGGGGGTGTCAGGCAAGGCAACTTCCTTCTTTATCGGTATGACTCACGAGTTTTCTCCTGTCAAGTGGTGAAGGGCCAGATCTGTCCATTGAATTGGGGATTTTTTTTGCCTACAGAAGTCTTTCTCTGCCTCTACCAAGAGAAGCTGGGACACTGAAAAAACTCCAAGCATTTCTTTAGCCTACCCAGGATGAAAGTCAGAGTTCTGAACAAGATAGACTGGGCTGTTTGAGGGCTGAAAGAAGTGGGGGTAGAGTGGGCTGCGTCCCTTCTGCAGTCACTCATCAAGGTGGATCCAACAACCCTGTAACACCATGTCTGAAGTCATTGGATGGGAATGCTTATTCCTCTATAGATGCATCTGTGAAAACTGTGACAGAGCTGACCAGTGAGTGTGCCAGAGAGCTACACTGGATCCACTTTCTACTGTGATGAGGTACAAGTTTCCATTTTCTCTGCAATGTCTGTAAACCCATGACCTTGCTAAGAAGTAAAATAAAAATAAGTAAAACAAAACCTCATTTTGTGTCTGTGTGAGATTACTTCAACAGTCAGTTCAGCTACAGTCAACAAAGTACCTTATGTTTATCAAGGCACGTTTTCCATTATGTCTACAGACCTTTGTGGGTTTTTTTTAAATTTAAAAGGTCATTTTGAGAGCCCATGATACCACCCAGTTACGTAGGCCCAACAGAATTTCTGGAAATGTTTAATTTGTGTACTGTGTTGGAAACTCTCTCAGAGTGCACATCATTTATTCTATTTATAGAACCCATTGTTTCTTCTAAATATACTCTCATTCTTTCTCTCAGCTAAGAAAGCTTTACTTTCTGTTATCATTAGTTTTAGTGTTCTATCTTGAGCATTAAGGGACAGTCAATCTTGTTCAAACTAAAGAAAACTGTATGAGGCTTTTTGCCTTTGCCTTTTAATTTCTTATTTTTTTTAATGTTAGTCTGAAAAGACTTTCTTGAGGACTTGGAAAGACACAAGGTTTAAAACAAAAGAAAAAAAAAAGGAAAGACTAGACATGTTAAGGTAAAAGATCTCTTAATACACATCACTTTCAGTTTATCCTGGTAGACTACGAAGAGTGAGGTCAAACTACACCTTCAGTAGTACCTGAGCAGCCTGTTCAAGAAGGTAGACTTGGTTAGGCATATCTGAGGGCAACACTGGGCCCCGTGCTTTGCTCTCAGCCGTGGGTTTGACTCTGCTGTGGTGAGGTCAGGCCATAAAGAGAGGCAAGGAAAGGTCACAGAACTGGGCTCTGGGCTATACTGGGAGTAAGTACTTCCAGAATTTAATTTGGCCATGGAAATATTCCCAGCACAGCAGTATTCCCCCTTGTTAAAGGAGGGAATATTGCTGTAGCCCATAACCTCTGTAGGGGAGGAATTAACTTTTAAACTGAACACTGCACTTGGATAGGAAATGAGCTTAGTGGGATCTGTGTGCTGAAGAGTGTATGTGCTTTGATACAAATACTCTTTCAAGTTTCAATCTATGCAGAGAGTAGCACAGATCAGGAATTAATTACAGTAAAGTGGTTTCCAGCTAAAAAAATATCCTTATTAATTTTTCGCTCCCTCTCTGGATGCTTTCTAGTATAATTGTGCGTAGTACTAAAATAATTACTGAAATGAACTGTACAGCTTATTTTTCCAGATGGAGAGTGTGAGAGTGGACCATTCTAGCTGCTTTGCCTTGCTTTTGAGCAGGTTCATCCACGCAAAGATGCATTTTGAACTTCAGCCTTGCTGGTCTGTATGAACCTCCCAGAGTGGGACGTCATAAGCACAGCTGCAGCAAAAATCTATGGTCTCACTGTGCAGGACTGCAGGATTTGGGGAGCCTGGGAGGGACATATATTTAGAAGTCAAGCAAAGTTTTATTTCCTTCTGCCTTTCCTTTGGTTTCTTTTTCTTGCTTTGGTCCACGGTATGAAAAATAAAATAAAAACATAGGATTTGTTTGTCCTTTCAGGCTGGTTTTAATCCTAACAGAAGTATAAATAAAAAATTGTTCTTTTAATTTTAATCTCCTTTTTGATCATTCATTCTTTCACGGTAATTTTGTAGAACATACACTAATGCTCTAATGTTGTCAAACAAACGTGTCTGCTGAATGATTTATTTGAGAAAACTAAAGTAACATTTTCTGATATTTACTCTGAAATATTGGGTCTCTATGGTAAAGGGATAAATTGGAGTCCTGAAAATATTCTTTCAGCACGCACATAGCTTACTGGAAATGCAAGTACAATTTCTGCCAGTTAATACAACTGAAGCATAACATTTTTATGACATTTCCAAATTGCTGAATATATTTTGTTTCTAACTGAAATGTGGCCCATCTGCTAAGTGAACTGAGACTTAGCTTAATCTTTTCTAAAGTGTTTCTATGTCCAGATTGCTCTTCTTTTCTTTAGAGATTTCCTGAGTCTTAGAAGTTTCCAAATTATGTTCAGATCTTTCACAGCAAAAGGTGACCAGCTTTGATTTTACACATGTATAAAACATTATAATATTCAATTTCTGCCTGAAGCGTTTCTAATTGTACATTTGGTTTGATTAGATGAAATTTTGCCTTTTTGCCGAAGAATATAGTATGGGTATATATATATGTAAGACAGACTGTGTCATTCCATTTTTCTCAGCTGTTTTTTCCTGATTTTTCATAATTGCTAGAGAGGATTCAAGAAAAAAAAGTTGTTTGATGTTTCAATGTGATATTCTTACTCAAGCACTGTCCATGCTCAGTTTGTTTACACTGATGAATTTTTATGGCCATTTTAGCAGCTCTGGTGTAAGTCCAACACGTCTAAAGGCAACCTTTCTCCATTTGAAATACCAGGATTTGTAATCCATGTTCTGGCAGAAATCACAGCACTCCAAGAGTCGCTGCAGTATTCCAGCTGCACAGAGTCTGGTAGAATGAGTGTACTTCTTTAAATTTAATTTGAATTTTATAGCTAGAAGCAGTCTCAGTTTGTTTGTGTTATTACCATGCTTTACAGAAATACGGTGGTGTACCTGTTGTGCCAGAGATTTTTCTTCTGGCAGCATCACTGCTGAAGATGCAGTCTACTGCCAAAGAAATTTTAAACTCCTGGCTTCGGCAGAGGTTGTCACCCCAGTCCCTTGATGTTGACCATCTCACCTTCTTGGACACCTTTCCCAAATAGCAACTCTTCAGTTTCCTCTCTCATTTTGCTTCTCTGCTTTTCTCAACTCCTGCAGGCATTAGCTTTGCTATTGTCAACCTATTTGCTCCATTTTCTGTTGGGTTATTCCAAGCATGTCAACAACTTAAAGAATTGTTGATTTTTAAAAGAAATAGTTAGGTCTCTCACTCCTCCAATATTACAGTCCAAGAGCAATTTGTCTTTTAAGAATGTAGTGAACACTCATTATGGAGAAATGTTGTGTTCTGCAATACATTAAAATGAAATGAGACTTTCCTTCATCTCTGTACTGATACCATCCTGAATCATGGTTGCTGAAGTGACAAGTCTCTTGAGCTTTCTGCTTTAGTGTAATTTTGACCTCTGGCTTTCCAGAACAGAGTCAAGAACTTTGCAGCATTTTGAGCCCCTACAGTAGTTTAAACAATTTACTACTTTTAGACATGAATTCTGGGCAAACGTCCCATAAAGTAGCCTCATTGTGTATTACAACAGTTGACAGTGTTATTTTTGAACATGAGTGCAGGTTTGTTCTATTAAAATTCTGCACTGGAGCTTCAGTGATACTGTGCATTTGTTATTATACTTTATTGTCCTTATCCTGCATTTCCTTTATATAGAAAAAAAGAAAATGCCGAATACCCCTCGGGGTTATTTCTTTGCCCATATCTCACAGTCTGACAAATGCTCCCTCTGCTTCTCCTTGTTAACAAAGAGATTCCATTTTTAAATTACTTTTTGAAAAATGTTCACATTAGAGTCTCCTGATTTTTCTCCACCGCCAAGGCGTTTAAATGTGCTGCTGAGGAAATGTAATTTCAGAAAGAGACCCAAACCAGTCATATAGTCCTGGTAAGTGTTCCCAGAAATTAATTAAGTATGGTGATGTTTTTTAAAGTCATAGAATCATAGAGTCACAGAATGGTTTTTGTTGGAAAGGACCTTCAAGAGCATCTAGTTTCAACCCCCCTGCCATGGGAAGGAGCACACCAGATGTGGACAGCAAATTGAGGAGCAAGTTAGGGAGGGATGATCATGAGTCTTTACTAGCTTGTGCAAGGTGTTGAGGTGGGAAGGGACCCATTCTTAGCAGCCATGTACTTGCATGGCTGAGGATGAGGGCACTACCATTGAGCCAAGGTTAGACACTATGCAGACCAAGTCCAGATACTCATCAGCCAGTTACACAAAGGGCTGCACACAGGCCCTGTTTCTGCATCCTGCTACCTTTTCTTAGAAGCTGGTTATAAAAAGTTGCTTTATTTTATCTGGACATCCATCTCTGTTCTGGTCAGGTCAGTAAATAGGACACAATTATAATCAGATTCCACTCTGGTGCTGGTAAAAGCAACAGAAACAATCCTCCCATTCCAGTTCTGTTCCTGTTTAATCTTACTTAATTGTATCTAGTTGCCTCAAAGCCTGGGAGAAGTATCTTCCATCTCCTACCTAGTGTTCCTCCAAAGTCAGGCCAGAGCTGCTGGAAGGTGTTCTGGGTGGCTGGATCAGTCTAATTTGCTTCCTAGCAACAATGAACAGCAGTGATCACTGATGGCTCACAGGCATTTCAGAGTCCTTGTCCTCATGCCATCTTTGCAGAAACTGGATATCCAAGCCAAGATGCTTAGGAAAAATCATATGAGTAATGGATTTAGTTGCACTGATGCCCCAGGATACAGGAAGCACTGAAGAGCAGCACTCAGGAATCGTCTCCATCATAGTGCCAGTGCAGAGCATGGCCTATTGCCAGAAAGCGCATGCCCTGTTTCTTTCCTTAAACCATTTTTAACAAATTCATGTCTTGTTGTTAAAAATTGACCATTCCTCATCTCACTGAACAGCTACTGCATTTTCACACTCTGACTGCTTGGCAAAGATAAACTGAATGAGAACGTTTCAGACTCAAAATTCTCTGCATGAAGATTTATTTGTGCTCATGTCTGCATGATTCATACTTGCTCCAGGGGGAAAGCTGCAGTTGAGAAGGGGTGCTAAGCATGATTTTCCATGCCCTCATATAAAAGAAAATATCTCGTCTATCCTTTTATTTATTTTTTCTGTCTCATTCAGTGGTGACGTAGAGTGTTGCTAGAACAATAGTCAGTCTAATCCAGTCATTTCATTGTAAATCACCACAGTGCAGATTTACAGTTTAGGTACTATTGTTTTGGTTATGTCTTTCACTCTTCAGGTTAAAATTGGCTAACACAAGCTTTCAGAAAATGAATAAAAATTAAATGGCTCTGAACTGGGACATGATTTGCCATGTCTCGGTAATGTTGTGGTAAATCCCTATGTATACAATCACAAAGGAAAAACTGACAGAGTTTTAGAAGTAACTTTGCAGTAATAAATTATTATTATAAACAGATACTTTTATCCATGAATCTCAAAGCACTTCAGCAATATTCTTTTACAGAGAAATGCACAGGGGTAAGTCATACAGCTTAATCCTCTCTAGGCCATGTTATATCTACAGCCAGGTTTGGGAATTCTGTTCTTAGCATGTGCTGTGTGAGGCACTCAGATTTAGTGACATTACAATGAAAAAAGGGTTGGGAAGGAATGATCTAGCATAAGGATAAAGGACCAGATAAGACATGCATGTGATGGCAAGTTTCTCTAGAGAAATAACTCAATACTGAACTTTTCACAGACCCTAACAATGTGTCCTAAACGGCATCAGACACTTGAAGCTTTCAAGAGTATTTCTTCCCTCTTTCCACAACATGGTCTATGGATTCTTACCCCTTTTGTGGCAAAAGGCTGCAGTGGTGCTCCATAATTTGTGAGGACACTGTTTGCTATGGACACATTCAAAGCCATGAACCTGGGGTGGCAGAGACACTTATCTGCTGCCTCCCTCTCTCCAGAGACACAAGTAGAGGACCTGGTGACAGCAGGCATTTGAAGGAAATCAGCTAATCCTTGCATGCAAGATGCTAAGCTATGAAGCTTTGTTTTCATCTTCTTGGCCAAAACTTAAAAAATTCAGTGTTTTAATTTACTTACATAATCCCTGGCCTCCAGGGAACCCAGGTTGCAACATCACAAGTTCTGCCTGTGCTCAGACTGTTTGGGTGAGTTTAAAGGACTGGGGTCTTGGAGTAAGACCTAGGCTAGTGCAGGTTGTGCTCGATGGCATGAGCCTCCCTCCCATACATCCTTTCCTTCCCTTCTCTGCTGCACAAATACAGCTCTCACAGCTATTAGAGAGCTGGCAGACAGCCCAGGGACATCTCAGGCAGCATTTCCCTTCCTTCTCTTTGCTTACTCCTTCATTCAACAGGTGTATTTATTAGAAGACATATGCACTACGCAGCATTTCATCATTTATTCTAGGAAAGGTTTTATTAATTTCTGACTTGCTTCTGTCTTGCTCAGCAGCTGTTTGTTTAACATGGACTCAAAAGACTGCACCCTCGGCTTGTTGGACAATGAAGTTGGTCTTTTAAAGGACCTGTTTGTAAAATATGGTATGTCTGCTAATGAATTTAAGAACAATTCTGTGGCACTAAAATAAGCCTTGCAGGGAATGTGCAAGACTGATGGATCCCCATGAGAAAAGGCATAACAGGGAGTACACCTAGGACAGCTTCCTGGGCACAGAGCTCCTGACCATGGTACATGTCTCGATGCTTCCTCTGGGTGAGGCAGGGATGGCTGTGCATGTGCTGCTGAAGCTTTCATTTTCATGTCTTATCTCCATGAGCTCCTCTGCTTTGCCAAAGTTGTCACCCTGTAGTGTAAATATACATTAACCAAGCCCAGTGCTAGTTGGCTTCCATGGGCTATTTGCCCAAATGGCTGACAGCCACTAGATTCATTGCACAATGACTTAAGAAATTGGTCACAGCCACACTGTGCAATCCTGGCACTTGGTCTGCTGGAGGACTACAAAGTAGCCAAGACTTCCTTAATATCTAAGAACATAAAACTCTTGGCAGGGTCAAGAATCTGTATTACACTCCTGGAAATGCCACTTTCTCCATACAGCACAGGTGAGCTAGGAAATCAGGTCTTTTCCAGAGTATCAGCTCAGCTTTGTGAAACCATTCAAAAGTGAGCTTGGACCAGACTTAAGTACAAACTGAGCATCTGTCCAAACAGCAAAGTTCACCAGCCCTGAAGCCTGTGTTCTCCTCCCCACAAATGAAACTTATTGTGGTGAAAATATATGAGCAAAAAATTAATTTTGGAGTCTGTGGGTGGCCCAGAGGTGAACTATAGCACTGAGTTTTATGTATGCACACCCCCACACAAAGTCTGTCTTTGCTTCAAATCAGCATCAGCGAGCCTACGCACATCTCTCCTGAGGCCTTTGTACAAGACCTTTATCCTTCTACCAATGGGAAGCCAAACCCCTGGGGTGAAAGACAAGTTGAAAGCTAAGATCTGAATGTTTTGGCAGAAATTGAAGCTATTGCAAGATTTTCCAAGATGAGCCCACTGGGGACTGGAGACCTTGTGATGATTTAATGGCTCAAAAAAGAGAATGGGTTTTAATCTAGACCATGTGCTGAGATGAGCTGCTGCTCATGGAGGTAGAGTAAGGCAAACCTACTCTGACTACAGTGACTTCACTTTCCACATCTGGATGACTCAGAGATGGCATCTGTCTTCCTATATTCCTGATTCTTAAAATATTAAAACATTGATCCAAGCTTTCTTTTTGTGATCAGATCCATCTACATGTGCTAGGTTTTGTACCCCAGAAGTGCCCATGGGTGTGGTTGGCATTTGGAGAGCAGAGTGGGGGAAAGCAAATCCTGCACTGTCCCGGAGCCAGGCCTGGCATGCAGTTTCATCCAGCTCCTGCAGATGATGCTCAGGAAAAGCATCTTGGTGCATTGCTGAAATCAAACCTATTAGACAGCGTTACAACCAGGGCTTTGGCCCCTGCAGCTGCAGCAACAGGAGTTTGTGTGGTGGGCTTGTTGAAGGCACACAGCAGTTCCATGGCTATGGAAGTGAAGAGACAAAAGCCTGGCTGTTAACTGCAAAGGCTGTCACACCCCAGGAAGTAGAAAAAAGAAGAAAGAAAGGAAAAAGCAATCACAAGCAGAACAGCAGGAACAGAGCAGTAGAATAGGACTTCCTAGGGTTGTGTGGCCTGTACTACTGCTCCCCGCTACTTGTGTCCCTGCAGCTTTTCACACTTCCCATTCCCACTGCCACAATGTCCAGCCACAGAAGTGGAAAGAAATCATTGCATGGCTTTAACCCAGAAACACCTCTTAACTTCCTGAGATGGAACAAGGCTCTTCTGCTTTCTCAGCATAAGCATTGGGAATTATATCTGTAATGCCTGGCATGGAAGGCCTGCTTGTTCACTCTTGCTGGGTTTCAAAGTCCTCTTCTGAACCAGAGTATGTGCAAGACATTGGAGAGAAAATAGACCCCAAGAAGCTCCCAAGCTTAGCCCAGAGAGATGGTTTTCAGGGCAAAACACAGCCTTGGAGAGCCACAGTTCCTTTGTTCATACTGCTAAAAAATAAGGCATTTATTCGTTTAAGTTAGTCTGCTCAGCCCTGACTGGCCAGCACTAACCTCAGTACTGCTGAGATGTGGATTTTGATGGTGGTTTACTGTGCAAGCTGGAAGATCTCACAACTCATAAACCATCTTCAGCATCCTCCTTAGGACATGACATTCCCTTTTAGATAACAACATGCTCTGATTTGGTTTAAGTTTTGGAAGCCTCTGTAATGAGAAGCAGATCCGCCTCAGTGGCCTCAGGTTGTCAACAGCTGGTTAAAGGGACTGAGGCAACCCCGTCATCCCTGTTCATCACCAGCATGAGACAGACACTCACAAACACAATCCCTTCCAACAGAGGTGTCTAAACAATGTGGGTGGATGATCTCTGAAGAAATCTATTCATCTTCTCTGTAACAGGAGCTGCAGCAACTACCCCTTTGACTCTACAGGGTTGAATGGGATAATCCCCAAGCTGGCTTGCATGGCACAGCCTGATCTCTGTCCATCCACAACACATGCTGTAGCTGGACCAGGGTCACTGCTAACAAATGGTGCCTGCCACACAGCACAGCCATGTGTGAAAAATACTGAAACATCACCCTGGAGGCCAGGGTGAACCCTATGGTGGGGAGGAACAAGGTGTTATAAGCCTGCAGCACATTCGTGTGACCAGAGCATCATAGCAGGTAGTGGGGACAAAACCATGAAGGATAAGGTTTCCAAGAACCCCAATTGGGAGAGTCAGCACCAGAAGGTGCCAAAAAAGCCTGTCACTGCAGAGCCCCTCTCACTGCTGTGGTGCCTGGGGCTGCCGTGTCAGTGTAATTCCTGAAGACGGAGGCCATGAGAACGGTGTCTTTTCCTGCCTGGACACATTTAACTTCTGACCTGTATCAGCTGTCAGATTAGACGGGGTTTAGTCACATCAGTCTGACCAGGAATTAAAGCCAAGCTCCAGAGGTGAAAGGGCAGAGCCTTAAAGCGATCACCTTAATTGACAGGGCCTCTTAATCCCCCTGTTCTTGTACATTAATCCAAATATCTCCAGTTCTTCTTCTTAACCTGTTTTCATAAAGTAAAGAGAATTATACTTAATATAACAAAGCTGAGTGTAGGAGTAAAGAATGACCTTAACCCTCCTGCAGGAGGGATTTAAGGCTGTTGTGAATGCTGCTTTTTATCCTGGTCACTCCCCAGCCCTTCCCCAGCATTTTGAGAGCTGGAAATGATCAGGCAGCTCCTCCTTGTCCAAGCCATGGCAGTGACGCTGTGCAGAACAGGGCTGTTGTTTGATGTTCCATTTGCAGTTTACATTTATAGTGGCAGTGCTCTGATAACCCGGGTACTTGAAACAGGCCTAAGCAGAGAGGGGCTTGGAGCACACCACATCCATCACCTGACGAGTGTGGTTGGTGGGGGCTCAACTGCTCAGAACATCCCTCTCTACAGTAGCATTCAGCTTGAAGGACCTGGAGGTTCTGCTGCCCGCCTTCAGGGCAACTCAAAGGGGTGAACACAGTTTTGGTTTGAAAAAGTGCTGGAATTGTTTTCTTAATGCTTGATGCACAGAGAATTTCAGGCTCTTTGACCATTCAGTCCATCAGCTTCTCAGGCCATCAATTAAAAAGCAGTCAGATTTCCAAAGCTTGAACACATGCAAGGAATTAAGGGCAGCAGCCATTTACATCAAATAATTTTTGGAAGTAAAGTTTTGATGTGCAAAATCTCACTTTTTGCAGTGGTTTTTTTTTTACAGTGAACTCCCTTGAAGACTGATCTCAAGCAAAGGAGGTGTAACAGAGGTCTCAAACACTAAATGCACTCTGTAGGCAGTGGGAAATCTAACTGGTAATATGGCAAAGTTAATTTTAAGCTGTTAAACTAAGCTGTTAATAGCTAAGCTAAGATCTTAAACTCTCAAGGGTGTGGACTGTGCCTTCATGTGTTTTGGTAGTGCAGCTATGCACTGTCACCAGGGGCTGGCTCTCAGCACTACTGAGAGGTAAACAGGCGGTAAAGAAGAATTTCGGCTCCTGAATCATGGGGAGGAGGCAGAAATCCCACACTTGCTTTACATGGATGTCACAACCCTGACATAAGCAGAATTTTAGGTGCTGGGTTCAGAGACAGTGGTGCCAGCCTTGAGGACCACACTGGCACTGGGTGGTTTCAGTGTTCATTGCTTCTCACTGCCATGCAAAGTCAGCCTAATGGTAAAAAACATCCCTGATGCTGTCCTCCTGCCATCCATGTGCATTGTGCTTTGTAGATACAGTGGCTTGTTCTGGCTGTGAGAAACTTACCCTGCAAACCAAGTTCCTTTCAAAATACATGTAAGGCATCTATTTTTTTGCTGGCATTGTGGTGAAAGCCACAGAAAATTGTGGAAAGAATGAAGTTTCCAGAGGGAAATTTATTTTGTCTCATTCTCAGCCTGCTCAGAGTTCAGCTCAGATGTTTCAGGAGCCTGAGTTGTATCAAAGAGAAGCAGTCTAAGAAACAGTTGTGGATAAAAGAAATATGAAAGCTATTCAAAAATAAGAAGGGAAAAAAAGCCTTTGAGTCGGCTGAAGGAAAACAAACATAGATCCCAAGAGGAGGAGGAGAGAAGAAAATCTCCAATGAAACAAAAAAAGTAGATGGTGAAAGCAGGGTCTTACAGAGGGCAATAATATTTTGCTGCTAACATCACTGAGCCAGGATTTTATCCACATTTTCTAGTCATGGTGATGGGCTTTTCCTTCCAAAGTTTTCTTCCATCTCATGATTCATCACACGTCCTGTCTGGACATGCAGTAGCACAGAAGTCCCATTTAGTTCGGAAAATACTCTTTTAATGGAACTAATCATTCTTGATAAAAAACGCAACCAGTTTCAAATGACAGGAAGAGGAGGGGAAAGGTTCATTACCTTGATCCAATTTTTGAACCCCATGAACACACAAAAATAATTTGAAAAGTTCATAAAACTTCAGTTTTCAGCAGATTTGGCCATCCAAGTTAGGACTTGTCAGGCTAGAAGCACAGATTCCTCCTCAGATCCAGCCCTGTGCACACAGTGACACTGATGCATTTTGTAAAAAGCCTGGCCAAAACCAGAGCCCTGGAAAAGGAGTTATTTGGGCAGCTGAAGCAAGAGAAGGGAGAGCCAGTCTCTTTGAAGTAATCAGCTCAGGGAGGCGTTGGATAAGCCCAGGCGGTTTGTAATCAGATGTCTGAGAGGACTGTCAAAGAAATCTCCCCACACTTGCCTTGTCACTGATAGTATCTCAGTGCAGATAAAATAAAAGCAGCAGTAAAAGGGAAGTCGGAGCCATTATCTGCCCACACCTGGGCTGCAAAGATTCTGAGTGGAGACAGCGCCCAGCCGTGTCTGAGGGCATTTGGGGGGAGGAGGCTGCCTGCCCTGAGGTGCAGGGGAGCATTGCCCTGCAGCTCCAGGGAGCACAGCCTGTCGTTGCACCAGAGGCCTTAACTTTCATCTCCCTGTGAAAGCTGGGTTGTAAAGGTGTTTTCTTCCCAGGCTACTGAGTAAATGACATTACAGCTATTTTAGAAGGATTTCACTACTGCTTTCCCTGGCCTCCAGTATTCATGGGGAGTAGCATCACAAGCCACAGAAGCAAGCAAAGACTCAGTTATGGTGTCCTTCCCTTGTGCATGTCCTAGAGTTGAATAGGCTGAGGTTACATAGCTGCTTTTGCTTTGCAGGAGTATTTATAGGCTCTCTGTACCTCATGCACTTTAAATCAACTTTCAAGAATGCAATCCCTTGAAGCACCTTCTACTGCCAAAATTAATTGGAATTGGCCAGCGGGCTTGAAGGGACAGATGGATAGACAAATGCATAAATGAACAGTGCTATCATATTTATTCTATTTTTCTTGGAAAGCTGAGCTATAAAATCCATTAACCTAATCAGAGGTCTGCAGTAATACCATGTAACTTTGGCAATCCATGTTGGACCTGCTCTGCGAGGCAGGAATCATTCACGGGTGCTGTATGAGCACCAAGAACCAGTCTGCATGTGCAGCAACCTCAGATGTGCCCAGTCACCACAACAGATGGATGTTTTGAAATGACCTTTGGAAGTTTTGGGCATGTCTTCATGGCTGTTGTGAGACAGTGTCATACAATGCTCAGTGGATCTCCAACCAAGGAGCCTCTGTATTATAGCCTGGTAAATTCTAGTCCTTGAATGTTTTGGTGTGGATTTTAATTTTTTTCTCTCAGCAGTGGGGAGGCCCTAATGCTTGGAAGTCCTCTATAGACAGAGGAAGGTCTGCTTGATAGTGGGATTTAGGATTGAGCCAGTGCTGTAACGTACATCTCTTTGGGATTTTTCTGTTTGGTCTTTGGGCTTAGTGATGTTTTGTGCTGATGTTCCACCTGCACAGATGATCTGTGAGCAGATCCCTGTATGCAAACTTTGCTGAGTTTTTATTACACCTAAACTTCTTTACACCAAGAAATCAAGTAGCATCCAAATTCTAGCCGCCATACACAGACCAAGGCGGTTCATAGGATTACAGTGGTGTGAAAAGAGACCTTGACCTCTTCACTATATTTAACATAAATCAAATGTCACAGTGGGGCTGAAACTCCATGTGTATTAACCATCTTACCATACTTCTTAAACTACAGTAACTATCTCCCTGCCCTTCCCCCTTTTTCTAATAGTGGTATAAATAGTCCAAAGGTCTCTTGTCAACACAGCTCCCAGACTTCTAGCTCTTTGAGGGGCAAATGTACTTTGTTTTATTACTTGTATGGCATTCCTCAAAGAAGGGGACTTTGACCTTCTTAAATTCCTCCTGGAGATTAAATACCAAAACCAGCAGCCCTCAAGGGAATTAATAGACAGCTTCAATACACACAGCAGGACCTTTGGAGGGGGTCAAGTTATTAACACACTGGGAAATGTAGATTTTATCTTCCTATGCAGGATATATCTTGCATTCTAGATCAGATAATAACAATGGGGCTTAGAGAACTGCATTTCTGAGATGAGTTCTGCAGCTCTCAGCAGATCTTCCAATTCTGGGTATTTTACCAAGGACACAAGCTTTGCTGACTTTAGAAAACTTCCCATAAAAAGGAATGCAAAACAAACTTCTTTTTTTTTTCTTTTTGAGAAGTTGTGCCTTCTGTATTAACAGTGGGCCCATGTGGCTTTATTTTGCATTAGACAAGGAATCTTACCTGGGGGCTTAATACTTATTCAATCTCCTACTGCCTCAAAACAGACAACTCTACAAAAATATTTGGTTAATATTTACATATTTAAGGAAATTAATGTCAGGCATTGAAAATCCTTTAAAGGTATTTTTGTGCACTTTTGAACAATCAAAATCTGCAGAAACTATTTAAGCCTGATTATAGCTAAGTGGTAATGGAAAATTAATCTCAGCTTTCTTGCAGTGCATACTCATGCTGGAAGCACAATTAAAAATGTTCGCTTAAGGCAGATGGACCAAGAAACAAGGTCATTTGATAAAATGGGCCAAAGGTTTAAGATTGAGTCATCATTTCTGTAAAACTTTGATACTTGAAAATAGTCAGGAAATATGATGGATTAACAGTCCTCCCTTGCTTTTGAACTGCTATGCACCAGTTTGAGATTTTACCTTTGAAATCTCAAGAGAGGGATAGCTTCTTACAAAATGGTAAATTTTTTCTTTTTTTTCTTCCCTCCTTTTGCTTTATGTGGTTTGCCACTGCTGAACAACACAAGTTTTTGAGGAAAAAAACCCTACAGTAAATGAAAATCATGCAAAAAACAGATAGGTTAAAATATATTACTTGTTATGAAATATCCCTTTGGCATGAATTGCAATAAACAAACTAGCATCCATTCCAAAACAGCAGTAAACAAATCTTTACTACTCCCTGATTGCCAAACATCTCACACCACTCAAATTGACATGGAAAAAAGCATTAATGTTAGTGAGAGATGAATTTCAGGATGGCTGGGTTTGGTCTGGATAAGCATATCTGACATATGCAAGCCTTCTGGGAGCCTATAAAAACAAGCTTTCTTGGGATATTTCCTGCTCTTCTGGTTGGGTTGGAAATGTCATGACAGCTGGATTTGCCACAGCCCTTGGGCACTCCAGGTTGTGTTCCTGGCCAGAAGTCAGGGAAACAAAGATGCTTGGAAAGAGAAGAAACCACAGAACAATGCTCAGATCTTCTGGACCAATTCCAGCCGATGTGCTCAGTGTGCTCTTACATACACTTGGAGCCACATGACAGCTATGTGGATGATCAGCTCTTCTCCCTCTCTACAGAAAGAAATTTAGGAATTAATGGTTGAAAAATGCTTTCCATCTCTTTTCCAGCTTCATGCAGGATGTACAGAAATGCAGGCCTTACTTCTCTAGCCTCTGGGCACAGGATAAGTGCAAAGGCAAATGCTGTCACAAATCCATTGTACATGCCCACATTGCTGTGTAATTTAACACTTCTTCCACCTTCCGTTCTTTCCCCACAAATTAATTTGATCTATAAAATCTGAATAATGATTTTAAAAATGAAGTCCTGCCATATGGAAGCCAAGTTTTAAATGCAAAGACGGTGAGAGGAGAGGTTTGAATCCTAACCTTAGTGACCTTCCAGGAAAGGCAAAACAGACTTTGGCTTTGTCCTGGTGATAAAATTAGGGCATGCTATCTTTTGTGCATCAGTCTCATCTCATACAAACAATAAAGTGTAATGAAACTGAAACTCCTTTCCAAAAGAATTTCCCGGTGCTAAAACTTTGCGTGGGTTCCAAAAGGCAAATTAAGAGAAGTAAAATTTAGCAATAGCAGCAAAAACACCTGTATCGTGCTCAGAAGCCCCTTTGCTAAGAACTGTTGGATGTCAGGGGAGCGTTCAGAGGCTGTGTCAGTGCTTGCTGGTTCTGTGCTCACCCTACTCCCTGGGCACTGTGTGAGCACCAGGCTCTCCAGGAGCACAGGGAGGAGATGTCACTGCAGGAGATGTGCTGCTGCCCTGAAAAAGTGCAGAAGAAATGCCCCTTTACTGCCCATCCCTCATGAGGTTCAGATTTGCTCTCATCATTGTGTTATTTTTATAGATTTGAACAGAAAAAGCAATGCTGTTGGACACAAATCTTTCTCTAATAAGACTTCCAGGAATGCTCCAGATAGCTTATAGCTGCTGACTGAGCATCTTCAGCTGGAGACATGCTCTTTCCAAAAGATAGGGTCCCTGAGCTGATGCCTCCGTTTAAGTTTCACCAGGCAGTGTGCCATCCACATACTATCAGCTGGGCTGTCACAAATATTTCCTGGAAATATCTTCTTGGTAGTCTTGAAGAATACTCCCCACCTCTTCATGTGAGTGGAAACGGAGCCAGATTGGCTGCCTTTTGCTGGTTTCACGGTCAATCTAGAGGCAGAAAAAGATTATTTTTCCAAGGCAAACATTCATATAAATGCAGCTTCCCTTGAATATACAGGTATGATGAAATGCAGTGTGGGAGAAGGTTTCCCCTTTCTGGTCTTGCTGAGGTACTTCTGTATTTCCTAATGGTTCCTCAGGCCAATGCTTGGGTGCTGCCCTTCCCATTGTTAACCTTCTCTGTCATATTATCCTTCTTTGGATTCATTTGGCCAAGGGACTGAGGAATTGATGCTGTGCCTGTTTTGCAAGGTCATGCTACCTTTGAGCAGGGCTTTTGGTGTCAGGCTACCTCGTGACTTGTGTGTTAGGAGCACCTGGGCGTGTTTGTTCCCTTGCAAGTGACAGGAGGGTCAACCTGCAGTGCATCTCTGAGGGAACAAGGCACAGCTACCTCTATCTCTGTGGCTTCTAGATGTACCCGTAAAACACAATGAAGTGTAAAATACATGCCTGGCCTTTGATCCTGGGGTCAAATGTACCCTCAGTGTAATCTCACTGGCTTTCCTAATGAAAGGAGTTTTCATTTCCGCCAGGAGGCCATTGCAGTATTTGCACACAGAGTGGGCAGTGCTTTTGGCATCCAACCTCATTCCTTAACATCCCCTGCTCCTCCATACATACCCTGGGAAAGAAAGGTGTCACCAACCTGGGAGCACAGGGACAGGAAGGAGGTGGCAAAGCAAGTCTGTCTGCACAAGGCTCAAATGATAGACCTGTTGTTCTTTGCATATAGAGACAGTTTAGGTTTATGAACACAAAGGCCTTTGATGTTGTTACTTGGCAAATGTTGCCTTAGAGATAATAGATGTTTTCATGGGCTGCGCCTTTGTCTGGGGGTTGGCAGCAAATGTTGAGAGAGCCACGCTACAGCAGAGACTCCTTCAGCGCATACAAGCTCTCCCAATGGCAGCCATGAGAGCACTCCAACCTCTTCCAGTCATCTGGAGAGGGGGAGATAACTGCCTCCCTCACAGGGTCTTGCAGAGCTGTGCTGATGTTTACACAGTTCTTTGAAGATAACTTATTTACCAGCTAACATTTGCTAACTTGTTCCATCCCTGTGGGTAGAATTATGTGTGGGCAGTGCAGGCAGCTCCAGTCCAGTGTCAAACTTGTGCCAGAAGGAGCTGTCTTCCCCTCAGCCCCTTGGCTCTGCTGCTCAGAGGCACACCTCTGGCCAACCTCTGCTCAGGGTTTCAGTGGGACTTGGTTGTGACTTGACTTCAGCCTGGAGCTTTGACATTGCCTCTTCCTGGCAGCCAACGTCCGGTCACGAACATGTGGGTGGACATGAAACCTGCTCTAGGGCTGCCATGCCAGCTCCCTTCTAGGCACCCTGACCTCTCCCAGGCACTAGCTGGAGTCTCCCTGTCCTCCTGCAGCTCACCTCCTTCTGCCATGATGAGGATCTCTGCCACTCTCCCTAGACCCATCTCCAGGGATTTGTATCCTCTCTTGTTGTCTATGGCCTTGGGAAGCCACTGGCTGAGGATGAAGATGGCAATTTTGGAGTTGCACTTGGCACAGCCAGTGAAGACACTGCCAAATCCCACAAGGGAGACCAAAGCTTTGTAACAAGGATAAGGCATAAATCCCTGGTGGCAGCTGCTTTAATCGTCTTACTGAGCTATCAGTTATGATTTATCATCCAGTTTAATTTTAATGCTGCTGCATCTCCAGTGCTCCTACTCTGTGCAGTGACTGGAGCCGTTTCCCTCTGGAGGGAAGGGTGTGAGAGTGTGTATATTGACAGTGTGCGAGTATGTGGTTCTGTGTGGGTGTTTGTATGAGAGTGTGTGTGTGTATGTGTGCGTGTGTGTGAGACAGAGTGTGTGTTCTTCAAACTGTGTAAGAGGAGATGAATTCAAAGTGCCTCTTCAGGACATTGTCACTGCAGACGGGCACTTTGTTCGTCCCTGAGGTGGAGCCATCAGTCCCTCCAAGTCCCGCTCCGCATCCCAACGCCGGGCGAGTCCTGTTTCAGTGGCGCTCCCCCTCCCCGCGCCGGCACATAATGTTTCTATTGTGCCAATTCTGTTTTGCTGGGGAAGCGGCAGGGATTTAAATATCATAAAGGCAGAAGCTTGGCTTTGATATACTGTCACCAAAAGCTGAATACTGTAATTTCAAGCAATTTTCTCCGAATTCCCCTTCCCACCCTCCTCCTCCGGCCCCTGGTCCCCTCCCTCTCGCCGGGCCCCCTCCCGGGTGCTTTTTTCCTGACAAGCCACTCTGTGGCTTTTCCCACATGATCCTCACTTGGCAAATTAATGTACTGCCAATGATGAGAGACAGTGGGTTACTATGAGCACAGGCTCTCTCGTCTCCTCTCGCTATTACACCCTGGAAACATCAAAGGTCCAGTCATCCTGTTTCCATCTTCCCGTGGGTCCTCAGGGCTTGACTCAGTGGCTCGGTTCAAAAGTGCAGGCTAGCTGGGATGGTGACAGCCCCTGCTCCATGGCCATCATCGATGCACCCATGGACAGCTCAGCACATCTTTTCCATCCTCTCCTCTTGGGATTCATTGCCGAATTAGGACAGTAATCCACCTTCTCCCAGTTCACTTGTTTTAGTTCCAATGTGAGGCAGACTTTTGTAGAAAGAGCCTTTTTTCTTCCTTGTTTTCTGCCCTGAACAACTATTTAATCTTTTGTGGTCTGTCCTCCTATGCTGTCCAGCAGTTCCCCTGGTGGTAACTATGATGTTGGTTTTAACTAATAACGATACTGTTTTGAAAAGTAATTCTGATTACTCTGTGAATTTAGACTTTGTTTCATATGTGGTCTTTCTGCAGCAGAGAGAGGTGTTTGTGATTTATTCCTTTGTAACAATAAATTTTGCATATGGATGAAGGAGGGGTGCTTGGGGAAAGGGCTGAAGGTCTACTTGCTGCCTCCCTGCCTCCTGTCCTCAAAAATAGGGAGTACTGATTAGAAATATTGCATTATTTTATCCATTTCTGGGCTTTTGCATCCCTGTGGATGGTGTGTGGTGAGATGAGGAAAGCAGTCACCATAGGTGCCACTCCAGATGCAAAGCTATCTCACAGGACAAGGCTTGGTGCACTGGGACACACGCCTCTATCTCCCTTCCCGGGCTTTTGCTCCTAGGTAAGCTAAGTTACCAGACACCCCAACCCTGTGAGGCCACAGGGGAAAGGCAGCTCCTTTAAAAATTAGTGGTTTGTGCCTGCAAGCCCCTCCATAAACAGCACTCCTACCCAATCCCCAGCAGCTGCCCAAGCAGCAGTCAGGGAGAAGCATAAAGGGTTCATATATTCCCTATGTCATCCCCTGACTGAATCCTTTGTGACAAGGAGCAGTAAATATTTCTCTTTTGTTCAACTGCAAAGGTCCCAGAAGGATGTTGGCTGTGGTGGCAGTCCTTGCTGTCTGGACAGGGGACAGACACCCTTTGGGACTAGCAACACACACTCAGAAAATCTTCCCTGAGAAAAAGCAGAAGTCCATCCCTGCAGCTATGAAGACCCTGCTACCATGGGGCCAGCATCTCAAGCTGTTTCCACCCAAGGGGTTATATTGCAGCAAATCTGTTCCTGTTCCCTTGGTGCTGTGTTTTATTGTACTTAGGCATAGGCTGAGTTTTTCTCCCTCCAACTGCTAGAACAATTTAAGAGTGCTGGCCTCAGTCTGAGGACTACAGTAGCTCTTTTTCCCAGAAGAAAGTGGGACAGTCTAAAACTGAGGAGTAGCTTAGAGCAGGAGAGGATTGTGTTTGAGATTTTTAACTGGCTTGGGGTTTTCATTCACCTGAACTGCCACTCTGCAGCTCCCTTGAGAGACCCAGACAACCCCATCTTCTGCCTCACATAAAGTCTTAAGAGAAGACAGATGAAACAAAAGAAGCAAGACAAATGTTCCATCAGCCAGAGCAGTTTGCTGCGTATAGCTGATCTCACATCCTTGCATTGCCACACAACATACAGCTATCTTTAGTTCCACCCAACATTGCTGCTCCTCGGTTCTTTCCCTCCAATGAAGCAGAAGAAAGCACACAGTAGTGGAAGTTACATGGTGACTACACGTGCTCAGGTTTCCTCCTAGCTGTTCAGGGTTTGCAGAATTGACACTATTGTAGGTTTATGAGGGATAAACTTTAGTATTGCCAAGGTCTGAGTGACTCCAAACAAGAACAAGCCATTCCATTAATTACCTGTCTGAGTGTATTTTCAACTAAGGCAGGTCCTACAAAGTTTAGCAGGCTCCTGTGGCGTTTTGAAGCATGTTACTGTGGGATCTGTTAAAATGTAAAAGTTCGCCAAGGCTACAATTGAATTAAAAAAGGTCTGAAGTTCCCAAACATGACACTCCCATTACCTCAATGTAATTTAAGTACATTAAAGAAACAAGGAAAATGACAAGCCCATACAGCATAGTAATATCAGAGTTGCTGGTATTAAAACACTGAATTTCATCCTAAATGTTTCAATTTAAGTCAGTAGTTATGACCAAGTTCTCAGATCTCAGTGGCTAAAAATCTTGCTTCAGGCATCCCTGTTGTGTTTTTTTCCACATAATGACATCGTTGCATGTAATGAGATGTTAGCAGTTCATTCACTGCTTACATCTGTCTTGAAGGAGAAAATTGCTATTTCTTGACTAATGGACTGAATAGTGTAAATCTAAGTTAGTCATGGCAAATTTTAAGAAGTCCAAACTTCAGAAATTATGGCAAGAATGATGAAGACTCAAAGGTATGTTTTGAGGGAACTAATTGCTTTTGGAGAACTTGGCCTCAGATTTGATTAATTTCATGCCAGAGTCATGCCTCTCACAACCCTGCATGCTTGTCTTAAAGGACATGGCATGTTGAACAGGGAACTGATTAAGCCAGTCAGACTCTCATGAGATTCAAACCCTTACTAAAACCCTCTTCACTATAACCTGTACAAAAAAATGCCACACAAAAATCCAAGAGGTCCTTCGGGTGACAAAAACTAAACAAAATCCAGGAGCATCTCTTTGCTTTGAGGGGAATGACAGTGTTTTATTCAAGTCACTCTTGGATTTTCAAGTTTTCTTGAAGTGATTTGTGCTACTGACAGTATTTTTCCTGATAGAGTCACTCTAGAGTTTCACATAGGATTTAGCCACCCACATTCACACTGTTAAGTGTAGATGTCTGAACGCTAGATATCTAAACTTTTCTTGTAGGCAATGGAGAACCAGTCAATGTGGCCAAGAGAGTTTGAGTCAGTTGCCTAAATATGAGCAGCTGGTACCATCAGAGATGATCTAGGATATTGGGGTGTCTGCACTGTCTGGGCGGTATCGTGCCAGACTTATGGAGGAGATACTCACAGACCTGCATCTGGAGACCAAATCAGGCAGAAAACCAATCAGGAAACCTCTTTATATCTCCACTGTCTCTTGGTGCCTGTGTTTATGCACTAAATTGAGTCCAATAAGTTCAGTGTATCCTATAGCTGACAGGCAAGAGGTATCTACTTTTAGATTAGCTGAATCCCACACTCAGTGTTTAACTCTGCCTGAAAGTACACTGTAAATCACATGAAAAAGTCTAAGACTGACACCAATGACACCACTGTTTATTTTCTGCTCCCTGAGCTACCTCCTCTTGAGATGCAGGCCCCCTGGACTGCAACCCTTTACAGCAGCCTATATCCTAGGGCCAAAATGGTGGTTCTGATGAGCACTCTGAGTTTGTGTGGGCAATAACAAAAACCATTCCACTTCAGATTTCTTAAGAACAAGATTTTTCAGCTTGCTGGACCTGTAGTGGGCTGTGTGCCTTGAGTCTGCTTGATGATGAGGTGGATGAATATGCTTTGTGGAAGATCTCTTCCAATGCTCTTGCAGCCCCTCCAAGGGGGCCTTCTGGGAGCTGTTTGATCAAGCCTCACATGCTGACGCATACCCTGGTGAGGAGTCTGGCCCTCAGATGGGAGCTGAGAACATGAGGAATCTCAATGGTAGGTCCTAGTAGCAGCAGCAACAACACAAGGGGACGAGCCAAACACAGTCTTTTGTTTTAAGAATGTCAAAATACTTTCCATTGGCAACATCAGAAAAATGTATTTTATGCAGATATTATCCAAACTTTCCATTTCTTGAGAAATTTCACCTAGTCCAGCTTTTTAGAAAATAGTCAATGACCACTGTTTCTCAGGGTCAGAGAGACTGAGCTACTGCTGCCTGCTGAGCAGCAGCCTGAGCAGTATCTACAAATAAGGGAACAGGGCAATGTTTTTGCTGTCATGTTTTTCTCTCTCTTATGTTACACCACTCCTTATTGCTCTGCATCAGTGAGTACAAAGTACCTCCTGGCCATGACACCACACCACAGAAAACAGACTAATGAGGCAAAGGAAGCGAGGTTCACTTTTCTGAAGGAAGGCTGTCTCCAGTCACCTGGTTGTAGTTAAAATCGATCATACTGAGCTGTTCTGCTTTGTAAGAGCTGAATTTCATTCTCTCTTACTGGATGTTTATCTGATATCTTGTAAAAACTGTTGTCCCTTTCTCCTGTCTTTAGATCTTTTGCTTTTCTGAAATGCTAAATCTCCAACTGTGACCCTTCAGCAAACCAGTTCACCTCATGAAATGAATCCTATGACTTTGATTATGTAGGAGCTTTCATTAAAGGGGTCCAAAGTAAAGCAGACAAGGAAATGTCTTAGTGATTTGCAGCAATACATTGAGAAACGAAAGGAAATGGATGGCAGAGATAAGGAAAATAAAAAAGCCACAATTTTTTAATAAGGGGAATGGAATTTCCCCCGAGGCTCTGTGTTATACTGCTCTTTAGTAAAACACAAGCAAAACTCACAGTAGCAGAACTCAAATACCAAATATTGCCAATTTTGAGCAGCACAATGAAATTGCTAACAGTCAGAAAAGGCTGACATGAAGGCATTACCAGCACATTTTAAGCTCTAGATTATAGTGCTTCCATCAAAGAGTTGACTATTATGGGTTTAACCATAAAACTGAAAGTGCCATGCCTACTGCTGCTATGACCTGCTGCAAGAGTAATATGTTTTGTCCTTTGCTTTGATATTTTAATTGTGGAGATCAATTATGGTGCAAATATTCTAATTTTTTCTGGTTTCTCTACACTATATTTTTCAGTTTTAAAGAACAAAATCGTCTGTGAATTATGTGAATGAGCTTAGTTTTATCTTTCATGGGGCTGTTACTTAGCTAGTACCAATGTGCAATGTAATGTGAGGATGCTTACAATGGGATCTGTTAGCACACTGTCCTAGTTATAGTAGCCAGGACCAGTTTATCACTGTGTGAGTGTAACCAAAACTGTATTCTACATCCTCTATGTCATTTCTCATGGATTGTTAATCATGGATTGTCTGCAGCAGCTGCCCAGGGCACACCTGACACCTCAGGCTACAAACTGGGTGTTAAGGAACCCTGAGAGGCATGAGAATGTTTTCCGTCTTAACACCAATGACTCAGCTGTGGTAACTCCCCTCCAGGGAGGCATTAGCACCTTCCCACCCATCCTGAGGGGTCATGTCTTCTAATGCGCCATTAGGAACTGGCACAATAGGCACTTGCAAGGACCTACACCATCAAAGATTCCAAAAATATCCCATGACTCACAGAATAAATCACCCACTGTGAAACTCCCCGCTCTGAAGGGAGGTACTGAGCATTCCCATCTGAACCTGAGCATATATAATCTTTGGATTTTGGGATTTCTGGTACCACTCATCAGATCCAGAGGAGGAACAGAACCTTGACAGGACTGTGACTGCCACTCGACCAGACTGCGTCCATCATACTCACCAACAGGTTTTCCTTTCCTTTTACTTTGTACTCAGGGGGACCATGTGGTGCTCAGCACAGCAGCACAGGGGCTCCTGAACACCACTCTGTTCATGCCTCAGGGTGCTGGGGTTAAACTTCTAGTTTTTGGGGGTTAAACCAATTTTTTCTCTGTATCATTGTCTTTATTGTGACCTTTTTAGTAAATTGTAACTTTGACTTGTAATCTCTCTTGAGCTGGGTTCATTTCTCCTGCCAGTTTACCTTTAAACAGCGCACACACACGATACCAGCATCAGCTGTACAGAAGAGTGCAAAAAAAAATCATTCAGCCTTTCTGACAATCTCACCTGTAAATCCTATTTACTGTTTTCCACATAGATTTTATTGTAGCCTAACATGAAATGATTTAGAGAATTAGGTGGGTGCTTGGGATTTTGATTACTTTTATGGTTTGAACATTTTTATATAAGAAGTGTGTTTGATTGTTATTCCATTTACAAACTCCTTTAAGAAAATGATCCAAACAGCTATCATAGAACTGTTGTTGAGTGTAAAATCCAGTAAAGCTATACAGCAATTCTGCTTATGAGTAGAGTTTCTTTGTCTTAAAGGTTAGAGCAAATCCCAGGCCATGATAAGTCTTGTGTTGTTATTTTTTTATTCCTTTAGCCAATAACAGTACCAATCCCTCAAAAAGTCTGTCTTACTGCTAACTTTTCAGTATCATCTATTTTCTTGTAGCATTGCCAAAGGGACTGATTATACTGTTAACAATGACAGAAGTCTATTTTACCACTCTTCCACCATTTGAAAGGTGCTGAGGGGATTTTGTTCAAAGTTTCCACAAAGATCACTTCTGTAGCTGAGACGAGCATGGATGATGACATCAGCCCAGTTAAAAAAAGATTGGTATGTGGAAAGAAGGAGTTCAGGACAAAAAGTGTCCTGTGGCCTTGAGGGAGAAATGAGTCTGGCACAAATGTAAAGTAAATTCACTGAGATGGTTTGCAGCAGCCCCAGTTGCACTAGCCCAGGAGGGTTTCAGCTAGAGGAAGCCAGGACACAGTCCAGCCAAATGGGAATCAGCACCTTGGCAGGAGAGTGGGATGGGATGCAGGCAGACAGGGGCGATGCTCCTCACAGGAGCAGCAGCCACTGCTGCCCCACTGCTGCAGAAGTGTCATGAGCAAACAAACTGGATGTCCTGGGAAACTGTGAAAGGATTCATAGGCATCAGGCCAGAGGAGACCATTAGATCATCTTTTCCTCACTGAAGGCCAAATGTGATTTTCAAATACCTATTGAGAACCACATGGTGGCACACCCCTTACTATTAGAAGGTCTATGTTTTCAGCAAGGCACTGATACCAAGGAAAAAAGCACCAGGTTCAATTTCAAGGCTCTTGTGGTAAAACCACACTCCTCCATTATCTAATAACTGTGGAAATCCAAATACAATACCTGAGATCTAAAACATGAAGGATACTTCCTTCTGCAATGCAAATTAGAAAAAACCCCACTGAACCATGGAGCCTTAAGACCTCCCCCATTCCAGCTGTTACATGTCCAGGATGGCCTTCCCCTCTGCCCTCTCCCTCATCCCCCTTAGAAGTTCATGGGACCCTGCCAGCATCAGTAGGACTGACCATCTCTCCCTATCCCTGTGGATGGTGAATAGAAGGATCATGGGAGCAGCAAGAAGCAAAGTGACAGGCTTGTCCCTGTGGAAGTCCTGCTTCATGCAGGCAGGACATGCAGCAGATATTAGGGACAGGGCAGAGCTGGGAGTGTCAAGTTATTTCATCCACAGAGGTGTGGAAAGTGTGGCAAATCTGATCCAGGGCAGGGTAAAATCAGGTCTTGATCCAACCTGAGAGTGAGTGAGTTGCCATTGCTTAGCCCCAGCTGCAGGATTTCAGCCACATTCACTTTACCAGAGCCCTAAAAGATGCTTTCCACCACTGCAGACCCAAAAAAAGCATCTGGAATCTGTGGGGAGATGTCAAGAGTCAGAGAACCCACCATTTCTTCTACTTGTTTATTCTGGTTGTTAATCTCCTTCCACTGATTAAAAGTTTATAAGTCATTTCTCAGTTGAATTTGCCTGGAGTTAAGTCCCAGCTATCAGTTCTTGTTATGCTTTTCTCCCCTGGATTAAAGAGGTCTGCTGTGCTCAGAATTTCTGCCCATGACGATATTTATGCTTTCTGATCACATCATCCCTTGATCTTTTTGATCAGGCCACCAGGCTGAGCTCCTCAGTCCCAGAGAGATATCTCAGAGATAGGAGTGCTGAACAGAAACACTTATTTTGTGCTAGACTGGCTCCACACACAGCTGACTGCATGAGACATGTTCCCCTGTTTAACATTACTGACACAGGAGCACAGGCCATGAATATGGGTGATGGTTTGGAGATTAAACTGTTTGAAAAGATCAAAAAGAATCCCCAGGCTCTGTAACAATATTTTTTTTCAGTGAAGATGGTCAAACTGCAAAACTTTGTGACTTTTCAATATTGCCCCTCATTGTGAATGATATAGGTATTTCTTTTCCCTTCTTCATCCTTTTGCAAACACAACAATATTTACTGTCTTATCCTGGTTTAGATTAAATTACGCTGAAGCTTCCAGCAGGATCTGCGTGTAAACAGTTTTATTTCTTTATGTAAGCTCTGGGATCAGTAGCTGTAACAGCAGGACTCCAGTGGGCAGGGAGCACAGCATGGAGAAGAGCTGCTCCGTGGCTGATGGGGAGTACCTGTCCTTAACCTGCACACGCAGGGGACCAGTGATGGTGGATGTGCATCTGGGTGTGTAAAAGAGGGATGCAGGGAGCCCAGAAACAGATGCAGAGGAGAAGCAGGCTGGCAGCTGGCATGCCAGACCACACAGAGTGGCTTTGACAGAAGGAACAATTTGGGAGCACACAGTGAGAAATTTCATTTTGCATTAGAAACAAATAAATGTCCCTGGTTGCATGAGTCATCCTGTGCCCAACACACCCTCTGTAAGTCTGTAAAGAGAGGGGATTGCATTGAGGAAATAACTAAATTCATCTTCAGTTTCTTCTTATAATAAATACAAACTGCAGGATCCAAAAATCTGTCTACCTACTGAGGATAGAAAAGGGCAGTGGCATTTGGCCAGTAGCAAAATAAACAGAGGAATAGAGTTTGCAGTGGTACCTTTGGCATGGTTGTGTTGGTGCTCTGGGATGTCTCTTGTACCCACAATGCAGATGGATCTGGCATCCTTGCTTTGCTCATTGGAGTTGGGAGCGTGGGGACTGGAGATGATTGAGGAGATCATGCAGCAGAGGACCAACTCTCTTCTGTCACCTTGTGGATATCATACCAACACTTTTAAGTCCCTCTAACAGATATACAGATGATTATATCTCAAACAGCTCTTCAGAAAATGACAGCACAGTCCCCAGGTTCACTGTAGGGATGGCTGACTGGGCACACAGCTGAGTTTGGCGTTGGTACATAATACTGATTCCAGAAACCACAGCTGCCTTTCTCACAGCCCCATGCGTGCAGTTGGAGCACCCAGCACTTCTGGTCAGACACAGCCGCTCTCAGTGCTGTGAGCTTTGGCCTGAGGGCTCACAAGCTCTCATGGCCCACAGAACACACGTCAGCCAAATGACCATCCCTCTTCTAGGAGCAACTTCCTGACTGCTGATTGATCACCTGGTATCACTTACCTTCCTTGCAGCTGAAAATCATCACAGCAGCATCAGCTAATTAATTTTTTTTCTTTCCTATGAGAATGACTGAATTAAATTTTTAAGGTGAGGTAGGGTAAAAATAATTAGTGTTATTGCATAGCAGCAGTAAAAATGTCCCAGAAGAGCTCTTTCTTTCTTTCTCTTCTTCATGAGTGGAAAAAATACAAAAACCAAATCTAATTTACTTGTAGGATGATATTTCTGACAAGTGAATACTTATGTCCTGTTTGAAAGATGAGGCATATAATAGAAGTGTTGAAATTTTCTCAAGCAATATGTTTGATGACTTACCCTACTAGGTCAGTCCTGTTTGCTGTTAAAATCAGTGGTAAAACTTCCTTTAAATTCATGGGGAAACAGGATCTGGCCCTTCATTAAATTTCTTTCTGTCTTGGTAGTAGGTTTTTTGTTCCTCTAAAATGTGCCTATAGATGATCTCATGATCCCTCTTGTTCATGTGTGCTGGCAAGGTCCTCAAGCAGTTACGGTCCTCAGACATGACAGTAAACCAGATTACCTGTAGCCTTCATGTCACCAGAGGGCCTACAAGTTGGGGGGAGAGTATTGTTTCATAAGGATTATAATTTTTTCCCTGTAAATACTGTCGTGTAGAAATAAATGCAAATTTTCTTTCATCAAGAAAACAAAGAAAACATACTTTATGTATTTCTTGGGATTTCAGATGGATACAGTTGAAAACAAGTTCCTTGCTTGGTTTCCAAGTAAAAGTTAAACAGGACACCTAGATTTTTGCCTTAAGTGAAAAGGAATAGACAGGCTCTCTATCATACCTTATACAAGGCAGTTGCCCTGTGTCCTCAGAGTTCTGCTATGAGTCAACTATGTATTTTGCTGAGGAAGCTACCAGAGCTCCTATGGGACATGATCAGTCACATCTAGAAGTTCACATCATGCAGTTCCCCTGCATTTCCATACTTGCTCCAGAACTCCAGCTACCATTCAACTATCTGAGACATCCAATATCTCCAGAAAACCCACAAAATGTGCAACTAAGTCACAGATTCCTGGTACTGTATAGAAAATGCCCAAATTTTCCCTAGAACAGGAATAAATAGAATCTTCCAAAGATTAAAGTATGTTTTCTGTTAAAAACTGGCATTCTATCTGAAGGGAATATTTTTGGTGAAGTGAGGATCATCACACATTTAAAATGTCTGTTCTTGGCATATATCTCTAGACCTAGGCTTGGATTTCAAAGCTCGGCAGTGTTAGAAGGTAAGATTTTGATTCAGATTCTGTCTACTGACAACAAATAGGTTGCTCTGGTTTTTTTCTCTATTCTCCTTTTAAACACAGCATAATAAAAATACTCCTTTGTAATTTTGTACTTTCCCAAGCATTCAAAGAAAATGACAGAGCTAATGCTTGTCTGTGGTGACAGCCACTTCCACCTCTCTTTAACCCTCTCTGTCCCTGCATTGAATCCTCTCAGCTGAGAGTTGCAGCTGCTCTCACACTAGACATCTCGTTCCATGGCACTGTGGCCTTTATATGGTGGAGAAACTTTTTATGTGTGAGCAGCACTTTGAACTTCCACAGGGACAGCTTATACTACTAAGGAGATACAAGTTTTACCCAGCAAGATTCTGGGCTGTGTTTTGTTCTGTTTTTATTGCAAATATATAAACAAGAGGCATTTGGAAACTTTCAGATTTGCATCTGTTTTTGAGATCTTCCCTTTTTCAGTTTCTTTGAAAATTCAAGATAAATCATCTGTGTCCAAGGGTACTGCTATCTACCCAGCTCGTGACCCTCACCCCCTTGCCCCATTCAAACATGCACAAAAGAGACCCTGGGGAAAATCTTTTGAAGTTGGACGCTAAATTACATGTGAAAATGGAAAGTCAAGTTTGTTTAAAAAAAAAATTGTTAAAGTTGTTTTAGACCTTGTGGAATGCATTGGGTTTGCAAACACTAACTGGGAAGTGCTGTGGTGTGAGGAGGAAGCTCTCCTCTTGCAGGAGAGCAGAGGCAGTCCCTGTCAGCAGAGCAGAGCTGGGACTTTCTCACAGGTCACAGCCTTCTGCCCACTCAGACAGGTCTCATCCTTTGCTGTGCATTAGTCCAGCCCTGCCTGAGGACAGAAGAAGTAAAGAGAGACTTTTCAGCTACTACACTGATATAACTCATATCCAATATAAGCAGGCTCTGTTTTTTATAGGGTCATTCCCAGTGAGGAACCTCCTGTCAATTGCCCTGGAGAAGGACTTGCAGACCCTCCAACACTTACTGAACATCAGTGACAGAAGTTGTTGTCCCTTGATGCCACTTGAGATCTCTCTAAGTCCCGGCCAGGAACAATGAATTGAAATGGCAGGTCCTTCTGTGGCAAGGATCCCTGCTTTACTGGGGCACCACAGCTGAGCAGTGTGTAGAGTGTGCAGAGGATTGTGCAATGCTCACCACAGAGGCCCTGAGCCTCCCAGCTGTATATGCTGCATAAATTACTTTCCTCACCTCTGCACAGGAATAAGGCTGCTGTCAGTGACCCAGGCTCTGCAGCAGGCCCTCTCAGGAAACAAAGCCAGCTTATGAGTCCATCTGCAATAGAGAGGAGGCAGGGGAGGAATCTAAAGGCAAAATCTTGTCCCTCAACTTGGAACATATTCAGGCTTCAGTGGTTAACACTATTATTTTTGCACAAAATGCCTTGGGACTTCAGACAACCACATGTTTATATGATCATTGTAATTGTCTTCTTCCCTCAGTGCCATTTCCTCAGCCTGTTGGCTATTCTGGCTTCACAGACCTCCTATGTTACAATGGCCCAGAGTCACAGGGATGGTTCAGGGCTGAACCAAGCAAGTTCTGTTACTTAAATTCATCAGGATATTTCACTGATTCATGGTCTCGAAGTTTCTGGGAAGAATTACTTCCATGCAGGGTGCTTCCAGCTAAGATAAGAGAGTGCAAAAAGTTTGTGAAGGCACTTTTGAAGAACTTTCAAAGCCTAAGACAGAGAGAAATCTTCAAGGGCTAGCCTATAAGCTGATGTATTGTTTACTGGACATTTATTTTTCAGCTGAGATATTTTTCTGTAACACTTTTTCTCTGTGCCTTCCTCCCTAGTCTCTCCTGTGTGGTGTTTTGCAGAGGCAGAAGCAGTGGAAGTTTGCCTCTTCATTCCCACCCATCTGCAAAGCCCTGAAGTTGTGGTCTGTCCTCTCCAGAGTGACTGTGCTGCAACTATGCTGCCTTTGGGCAAAGGGCAGCCATGTCCCTCCCTTCAGAAACACACATGAGCCCTGCCAAAGAAACTGTCCCCAAAGCCCTTCACCAGGCATTCCTTCCTTGTAGGTTTCTCACAATTCTTTTGACACAGATAATGTCTTCAGTTATGTTACTTGACAGCAGATCTGCAGGGAAAGAAGCACAACTCTGTGAGCTCGCTTGAGGGCATGACAGCAGCCTGGAGCAGAATTCCCTCTGGGTGCAGCAAGGGCTGGGCAATTCAGCAGCCACAGATGTTGGGATGGGACTGGATGCTGCTCATTCTCCCCACTGCCAGGCTGCCACCAGCTTCATGTGCTTGAATTCTGATAGACAGACACCCTCCTCTGCTTCTGCATGACCAGCAACAACCGTAGATGGATGCTTTTTCTGCAAATGCTTGTGCGCCTGCCTCTGTAATCGCACATGAGAGAAGGGTTGGAAGGAGGTCCTCATGCACCTGCTGCTCGTCCTCATGCACTGGGATCCCCAGGGTGAAAGGTAAAAAGAAAGCATAAAGAAGGCAGTGAAGGAGAGTCAGAGATCCAGGGCCAGTTCCGCAGTAGGCAGTGACATGGCTGGCTCTGGTGACCCTGGGCTGCTCCCACTGGCTGCTGGGGTGTGCACAGAGACATGCATGTACACAGCGTCTGTGCCGGACAGCCCAAGCCACAAACAGGTTTTATCAGTGCAGACATGGAAAACACAGTTTCAGGCATTGCCGTTTGGCAGATTTCTGATGTTAGTAGTAAGAGGTCGGGGGTTCCATAGGAACAGGAAAGTTGACAAATGGGACCCACCAAGGGAAGGGCTACATGCTTTAGCTGCTCAGACATCTCAACCTCTTACCCTGGTGTTGGTCTGCCTTTGAACAGAAGCCGTGATGAGTGCTGACTTCATTGCTTTTGGGAAGCCATGCTCAAACTCAGTAACCTGCAGCCCTGCTTTGCTCCTTTCACCTTTTACACGATTACCTGCATGCACAGTGAGTCACATCCTACAAGTCCAAGAGGTTTGTCTGAGAGAATGCTTCAAATTAAATAGAATTAAAATCCTTTCCTTGAGGTTTTTCCTCTCTCCTATCTCTTTCCTTTCCTCCTCCCTCTTCTACCATAACTGCCAGGCAGCTGCTCTTGTCCATGTTGGTGCAGAGCAGCCCCGCAAGTTGAGCAGGCTGTGCCCAGGTGTCCATGAACCCAAGGCCATTTGCAGCCCTGCAGAGTGGTTTGTAGGAAGGGGTAGAGGCAAGGCGTACCTTCAGAGTTGACTCTGGCAATTATCCTCTGCAGGCAAGGTCAGTAGGGGCTGCTTGATAAAATAACCATGTATATCAGTAGTGGAGCTCAGCACCAAGCCTGGGGTGGGCATCCCAGAGGGGTGTGCCCTGGCTACTGCTTACCCTTCCAGAATCTTTCTGCCCTGTCACCAAGGCATGATGCCCCATGAGTCCTGCCCCACACCACAGGATCCAGCACAGCAAGGAAGCATTCCAGCTCTGGCTATGCTTTTCAGGGACAGCCCTTTGGGGCTCATTTTCTATATCACCTGAAAATTAATCCTGCATGTGGGTCTACCAGCAGGGGTATATTTTATATTTTAAGCTCCTATTGCAGGATATTTGCAGAAAGAAATATCACTTTCTCACTGAGAGTAATAGCTGAACAGTTTCCCTTGCACAGTTTACAAAATGTTTTTAATTTCTACAGGGAGTTGCCTATGAGTAAGTGTCAAACCAAGAATTACAGCATAGATGAATTGATAAGCAGAGGCAAGAGATTATACATTTGTACTGGGTTAAATGTTGTAAGGACAATTAGCAAGAGGGTCTTCCAGTCAAGTCAGGTTTGTGGCAAGAGGATTTCTGTAAAACCCAGAGTGGTCAGTGCTTGCTCCTGATGTGTCAGCATCTCCAGCTAAGTCAATGAAAGCCAATTCAGCCCCAAGGGGCTGGTACCACCACACAGACAAACCTGGTCCTGACCACACAGCATGGTGGAAGTGTTTATTTACTCTTTTTCAACCATTCTGCTATCTCTTTGGTTTTGGGCATGAACACTAACAAACTTAATGAAAATTCAAAAATCAACCAAAAGAGGAGCAGCAAAAGGAACCTCCCTCTTATGGAACCATTTGTTTTAATGCAAACTATCTAAAGATAATATCAGGGCTCCATGATGACATTATTTTCTCATCTTTTTGGTTTCAAAGTAATTTTTATCAAGCAAGTTGAGGTTTCAAACACATCTGTGATATCTCGTCTGGATTAAATATTAATAGTTATGCCAAAGTAATAAATACAGAAATCTTGCCCAGTTATTCAGACATGCAAATCCCTAATTGTGTGGGAAGCTGCTCAGATGGGTTTTAGTTTCAGCAGGAGATAAAATGCCACAGAGCCAGTACAGTATCTGTGTCACCACAAGATTTACAGCCTGATTCCCTGCCTGGAAACAAAGGAACAAATAGCTGCATGTCACGCACTGAAGTGAAACATTGTGGATTATATTATTACTCTAGTTTCTGCAGGACTTCTCAGTGGGGGAAAAAAAATTCTATTAACTCCCTTTTACGACTACCAGCAGGGCAATGTGAAGAGAATAATCTCCTCCATTTATACAGTCTGGGGGCCTTAAAACCTGAATAGCAGGCTAGGAGGTTTGTCACAAGGTCTGGCTGTTTCCTTTTCTTCATAAAATTCCTATCTCCATTAATCTGTGTTTATTTTCCTTCTGCTTTTTAATTTGCTTAATGGACTTCAGTTGAAGTCTCTCCTAGAAGTCAGAGGAAAGTAAACTCTGATAAATCCTTTGGGACTTAATAGTCACAGTTAAGCACTTCTTTGGATTATTTTGTCTGACTTTCATCTTTGCTGCTGCAGAAATGTCGGCTGCCTAGTACTGCAACCCTAACCCCATGACTTAAGAGCCTGGGAACGAATTGACAAGAGATATCCCTCTTTTTTTCTTCTTTTGTAGACATTGAAATACAACAAGACTAGACTTAAACTTGCTAAAGGCAACCAGGGTGTCCTGCATGCATTTGCTGCTTGCAGAAAGCATGTCAGAGGCTCAAAGCTCCTCAGGCTGCCAGTGTCTGCCAGTGTCTCCCAAACCCGGGTTTCAGTGCTCATTGATGGAAGGAGGGAGCCCCAGCTGGGCAGGAGGTGCTGTGCACTGTACCGGCCCCAGGCTGAGTGCTGGAGAGTATAGCCCGGTCCAGGCACCTCTACCCTCGGCTTCCTGAAGCCCAGTACTGTCACGGTACTCTGCCATCATGCAGCCTGGCACCATCTCACCTCAGCTCCCAACACAGGTGGAGTAAGTAGGGTGTTTCAGATCCCAAGTCTCATGTGGAATCTGCCCCCTGGCAGCCTATAATGGGCAACAGAGCCTCGCTGCAGGAGAATAGACCTGTGACATTTCCCTGTTCCCAGTCCTACTGGCATCATCTGCTCAGTAATGTTTCATGTTATTAATCTAGTATTATTTTCTTTTCAATGGGTAGGCTTTGAATGACAGCCAACATTGGTATTAGTCTCTAAATACCTTTTTGTTAGGAGTCCAAATCCTTTGTGTTCAAACTAATATATTGCTTTCTATGTAGCAGTTTTATTTTTTCACAACGTTTATTCCTGTAGGATTCCCGTACTCAGAAATTGTACTGTATAATTAGGTCCCAACTGCCTATTTCTAATCCTGAACAAAGGTTCACTTTAATGTTCATTTCAGCAATTCACTATTTCATTTCACTTCTTCCATGTACAATAGATAAAATTAATTAGGTCCCATTCCACCAATATCTCTATTTTCTTTGTCTAATGATAAGGGGTTTTAATAAAACCTCCATGGTTTTGCATATTGCTGGATCAATTTACACATGTCCAATCATAGTGAAACTGAGGCATAAAGCAAAGGCAAGCGCTAAGAGCCGAGCTCTGCTGACTGAGAGAACCTGGTGCAGATCAGGGCCCATTCACTTGTAATTCAGATTTTACTCATATTTTGGTCCAATCTGAGCAATCCTCAGACTGAGGGCATTTTGTTCCTCAGAAAATTTCCAGACTCCTGTTTTTGTTTGACCCTCTTGGTAAAGCTGTCACCTGTTAATGTACAGGCGGTGCTCTCAGAATCAGTAAGTGGGTATGGAGACAGTAATTCTGGACATTTTTACAAAACACACCATCATGTGCCAGAAGAAAAGCTGAATGACTGGCAGGCTTCATATCACAGTATATCCAGACTTGACTACTTTGTCTTGGATGTTTTTTTCTTTCCTTGGTTTAAAAGAGCTCAGCTCTAACATGCTAACCATAAATCTCATCAATTCCATCATTACAACGCACCTTATCTGACCATGCTTCTTCTGGTACCCAGTGGTCAACCACAGCACTGCTTCAGCTTGAGGCTTCGTAACATCATCTGTCAGCAATAATGACAGATTAGGGGCTGGATGTCAGCACGGGGAGGGTATGTAATCATACAGCTCCAGGATCTGAAGGCCTTATTTAAGAGAGGGATCCAGCACTTAAGAATATCAGCAAATGGACTGTGGTATTATCACAAGGAAAGGTGCTCTTTGGAATGGCTGAAGGTTTTGTCAAACTGTGATGGATGCCACCATTGCTACATGCAGCAGATAAACCTTGGCGTGCTTCAAACCAGTCAACTCAGGGCATAAGAGAGCATAAAATTCTGCCAGATGCAAAACCTGCCCAAGAAGCTGGATAAATATGCCAGGAATTTGCTCTGCAGAGGATGGTGCTGCTGGCATGGTTGCTGGAGATATCCCAGCTGGCTGTGGGTGCCTGCACCAGTCCACAAGCACTCAAGGATTAGATGGGACTGAGCAGCCAGTTGCACAAGCTGATATGTCACCTGGTATAAGCTGCAGACCAATGACCAGGAGTCCTAATTTGGGGCTCCTAGTGGTGGAACAATGGCAAAGATCCTCTATCTGTTTCTGTGAAACACCAAGCAAGGAAAAGCTGCACAACTTGTCCCAGGATGACAAAGAGCAGGCTGGACCCTGTTCAGATGAGCCACTATCCATGGGTTGACAGGAGCCTCTGTGGCTTATTAGTCTGGCTCACTGATCCATGCCCTGGTGTCTGGGATCCCACTAACGAAATTATCACATCTAGTCAGAGTCAAAGCTGCTTTGTGGGAACCATGAGTTTCCTGTCTTCTTTGCATTTGTGAAGAAAGATTTTGTCATGTTCCCAGGGTAGAAGTCACAATTTGCATTAGGAAAATATAAACAAAATGAAAAGATCGGCCCTGTGACAGAGCCCATACAACAACAGATTCAGGAAAGTACTAACTAAATGCTTCACAGTAGGCAGATTTTGATTTGTAAGCCTTTTTGGTTTCAAAATACAGTGTTCTCTCTCTTTCATCTCCAAAAGCCAGTCAATGCAGAACAGAAACATAGCTTTTGGCAGTCTTCATTTTTCAACTGAACTTGTTTGTGTTCTTTTTTAGAGCTTGAAGTAGAGCAGTAGCAAATTACATTACTGCTTCTCAGTTTGTGACACACTTGACCATGTTTTTTTAATAAAAATGACACCACTTAACTTTGCTGGGTCACTAATGAAGCAGCAAGAAAGATTTTGTTTGGCAAGAAAAAATAGCAAAGAATCCAGAGCTTCTTAAAACTAAAGCAAAATAAAGGATTTAGGTTAATTATACTATTTATGAACTCTAAGCTCTTCCTTTAATTTCTGTTTTATGATGAAATGTATCACTGTGGCCGCTTTAAGCAGTCTTCCACACGCTATGAGAGTATTTTTCCCACTATGCCCAGCAATGATGGTGTGCAGACACTGTGGAACAGAGCTTGTCCTTGGAATACTGATTGGAGCCTTTGTATCTGTCTAACTGAGGAAGAGGTATGTCCCTTTGACATGGACAAGTACAGCAATCTGGCAGAAAGAGCTCCAATCAGAGATGACCAGCTGGATGAAAGGGGCTGGGATAGGCTTTGCAGAGACATCTCAGCTAGAAGACTTTTCTGAGGACTTCGATGAGGACTCATTACCATCCTGTTTCCAGCTGAGGGATGAGTAAGCTGAATTGGTCCTGAGGACACCAGTTGTATTCTCTAAGTAAAACCTCGAGGGTAACAGGCACTCTATCACTTCTGGGAAGAGAAAGCATATTGCCAGTGTGTATTAGACATCAAGACTCAAATGTTTCAGTTTCATGGCATTAGCATCTCTGAATGTGTCAGCATGCTTGGACACTGATAATAGCAGGTCTTGCTTGCATTGAAACTGCCTAGATGGCATCACAGCACACCTGACAAGAATTGCAGCCTAAAAATAGGTATTATGTGATGATATTTCCTGTGGGTCCTTGAAGCCAGCCTGCATCTGTTGAGACTTCCTGAAGCTCAGTCTTTGAAGAAGGTGTTAACTCAGCCCAAAGCACAGGGGGGGCTGGAGGGTCCTGTCTGGGCTGGGGGTTTGTGTCCCCATCGGAGTGAGGAATCCCTATGCAGATAGTCCCATGTGCCAAGGTGCAGATGCCATTTGCACTTTTCCAGGGGATGTGTAGACCTCTGTCAGGTAGGCGTGCATCACCAGGAAATGATGAGTTTGTGGTTTTGGAAGTGCCCTTCCATGTCAACTGGGACAGAGCACAGTGACTAGGAGCACAGGGACCAGGTGCTGGCATCAGCTGCTGCACCCTTTTATTTAGAGCAGGGACTCCTTCTTGGCACCACTCTGCACCAGGCCAGCACCAAACCCTTGATGCATTTGCAAAGCATCAGCACATAGGCAGTGTTAAAGGTTTGCAAAAGGCACAGTTGCACCTCTTGCCTAAAAGTGACTTTTTTCTGGCCTACATCAACTCTTCTTCATGCACTATAAATATCTGGGGGATGACATTGGTTTCAGCAACATGTAATGGCAATGGCACTGAACCTTGTTACTTGGAAATGATCTATGTTGACAACCACACTTTGGCTTTGCCTTGAATTTTATTTTCTTCAAATGCCTTGGCATATTTTCTGCAGTGTCAGGACTTTTTCTAGCCACAACAGTCTGTTTCATCCATGTCCTTATCTCTTAAGAACTATGCTTTAGTTGTGGAAGGATTGTTGGTGCTTGTCTGAACACAAGTCATTTTGATGTAGAGGTTAAAGACAGCATTTTGGTTTATATCTGAAAGGGATTTTCAGATATAACTTCAGAAAGAGAGTTCATACACAGCTGGTTTTAGCTGACAAACTGATGTTACTTTACTATTATTATTATTATTACTACTACTTAACTTTCTTCAATGGAAATCATGCAACTAAAAATATTAATATAAGAAGCTAGGAATATTTGCATATACTCAGGCAGGCTTATGCAGGCATATATGTACACACACACAAAATCCTTCTTTATTTTCAATTCAAATCATTCCCTACTACTGATAGTGCAGACCAAAAAAAATCAGCTATATTATGAATTCTCTGGAATTAATGACACCTTCACATTCTCAATTGATTAATGGATCAAGTTTTTCTTGAACAAATTTTTTTAACTGCCTTTATGCCTGAGACAATCACTGAATATGCCTTACTGTTGCTGTTCCTGATGTCTAAATTTCACATTCAAGAGAATACTGGAAATGTTATTAGCATAGAACGGTACTTGAATTTTGTTGTGGTTTGGCAATGTAGAAAATAATGTTTTAATGTTATTTTTTTCCTATGTATAAGGAAATTCAGTAATTTTGGAGACTAAATGTTTATCTCTGTTTATCCATGAATACCACATGAGTTAACTGTATCAAATCTACTAATACTACACAAAAAGTGGCAGGGTGTCCTCCTACATTTTTTTTCCCCAGTAGAAAGATGAAGATAAATGTTTCTGGAGCTTATCCAATTCAGATGATTGAGAAAACACCAGAAAGCTAATTTGCAAACAAGGGAACAGATTTCCAATTTGTTGTTTGATTGAGGTGGGTTGTTTTCGCTTTTTTTTCCACCTAATTTTGGTGACAAAGAATGGCACTGAAAAAAACTATCAAAGAAAAGCACTACAACAAGCCATGTGTTTGTGTCAGCCACAGCCACAGCATCCCACCCTTCAGTTTACACCAGCTCTGAATTTGGCCCCTTGGCACTAAGTAAGAAAGCCTTTGCATATACCCTCCTATCAATATCTGTAAACATTAGAGGCTTTCTAGGCTACTCAGGGGTTAAAATTGCTCCAGTAAGTGTCCTTAATAAGGAATACAGACGGTTTCTGTTTGGTTTTAATTATGACAGCCTTTCATATAGGTTGGAGGGGTTCCTGACTCTGTCCTGTTGAGACATTAAAGGTCCCTTTGTTTGAAAGTTCAGAGCCAGATCTGAGATTGCCTGTAGTTCACCTTTAGGATATAGAAAAGTGCTGAGACATGGCAGGGTTTGATGCTGGTTGCCCCCTCGGTGGGAGCTGCGGCACAGGGTGCTGTCAGCATCACGCTCCCTGCCGCAGCCTCCGTGCTCCGGCCGCGATGCTATCAGCATTCCTCGCTGGAGCCTGTCTGAGTGATGGCTGATTAATGAACTGGGGCTACAGCTATCTGTGAGAAAGAAGAATTGCTTATTTCACCCATGGCATGGTCCTAATTGGGAAAGTCTGACAGTATCTGGTTTGCTCCATGTATAGACGGCAGATACACAAAGAGACTTTTTCCAAGATCACTGTGATTTTCACTGACCTCTCCCCTGCAACACTCCCAGGAAATACAACCACCAAATCTGGAATTTCTTTCTGAGGTACAGAGCGAGGAAGGACTAACACAACCCTTCTTCTAATAACTTTTGCAAAATGAAGCACAAAACACAAACTTGTTTCACAAGCACTTTGATATCAAAAGTCTCGTGCACTGTTTTGTCTGGAAAAATAACAACCTCTGTTCTGATGACTGGAGAGCCCTTTAATTTCTGCTTTTACGTGAGAGGTCCCACAGCTTATTTGCTTTGTTTTTGCTTAGCTGGTACAAGAAAATCAAAATAAAAGGCTGCATGTCATTAGCCAAGGTGGGCCAGCCTATGACTGTGACCAGGACATTGGTGCATTGTCCTTCACATGCACCAATGTAGGGAGCAGCTGACCCTTTCACATTTCCACTTCAGCCACCGTTCAGCATGCATGAGAGCTCTTCAGGGAGGGAACAAGTCTCCCAAGAAACTTGCTGGGTTTGCTGATGTTACTTCCCAATTTCTCTTGGCAACCAATTATTTTCTCATCCATGTTACACTCAGCAGATAGTTCGGGTTTTCCAGATGGTAGCCCTGGCCTCTAGTTTGCCTGAGAGAAAATATTACTGAAAATATAAGACAGCAGAAGTTCAAATCTGAAATCTGGACACAGCATTAAATCTGTACTGACATTAAATAGCTCTACCATATGTCACCTGCTGCCAGGTTGAAACATTTGGGTTATTTCAACTACGTAGAAAAAAAATTGTTCATGGTTGCAGGCAAATAAAAACATAGCAAGCATTTTCCTGGACATTTGGTCCTCTAGATGGTCTCACAACTAATAATTCCCATACCAGTGATTTATGAGCTGTAGGTGCTGCAAACTGTGCTTGTCTGAAGGGCAATATTACCTCGGTGTGTCAAAAAGACCTGGGGAGCCGTGAAGGAGTCTTCAGCAGCTAAAGTGTCAACCGGCCTATTCTGCATTCATAGAAAGTCTCATAGGAAACTCAAGATTTCTGCCACATTGGTGAATCAGGATATAGGTATGCTGCCTCATCTTCTAATCCTCTGCCAAGTCAATAAGTTCCTCTCAAGGACAGGATTTTCAACTGCAGTATAGGGAGGTACTGTGGGAGGCATAATGTAAACTGAGCAGAGCCTTGGCTTAGCTAAAGCTCCCCGTTACCCCAGAGCCACCTGCAGAGTGTGGCAGGAGCCCTGCCATTTGTGTAGGTGCTGGGCCAGTCTGACTCCTAATTCCCAAATTTGCTTCTTCAAAGGAAAATCTGAGTGGGTCATGTACTTCAAGAAAAATATCTGCTTTACTAGGAAACTGTATTTTGGCAAGATAAGAATATCTGATGAGCTCACCTTGGTGTGCTGTGCCACAGTATCTGAGATTGCATGAAAATCCCTGTTTCTGGCTGTATGATTGTTTTATCCTGTCATCTTTTAATGTAATGACTGGCAGTTCAAAGGAAACCTTTAAACCTTAAGCCTATTCTCTCTCAAAACACACTCATCAGGCCAACTTCTGGAGGTTCCTCATGGATCCCAGAGGTAAGCAAGGTACCTGATGTTTACCTCCTTCCAGGTCCTGGTACTGTGATGGACTTAGCAAAGTTAAAATAGCATGGGTAGTATTTCCAGGTGTAGTGAGATAGCAGCACCCAGGGATCAGGGATCAGGGACCACTGGGCTAAGGGGCAACGCTTTTTCTTGTGCCATAGCCACACACCTGCAGCTGTTTATTCTCCTTAGGGGATGCTCCAAGGGTCTTGGTGGCACTGGCTTTCTGGTTGCCCTGCATATATGCAATTTTTGCAGAATCTGCATTCAGAGGCCTTGTTTCTCTCCCCTGGAGCTGTATTAAGCACTCCAAGCAGCTGGAGAACCAGAAAAGCACCATCACAAAAATAGCAAACAGAAAGGCAAAAAGGATTCAAGTCCCCTTGTCAGCTGATTTGGCTGAAATATGCTTCTATTTTCCCAGCATACACAACCTTCTTCTATTAATCAACATACTGCTGCACAGAAGGCATAAGTAATCTTCAGAGAAGGTATCTCCATGGCCTCAGGAGAGGTAGCTGGACGCAAGGAATGAATATTTGCACTGCCTTGGGACCCAGGAAGTGCAAAGCTGTGATGGTGTGGGAACAGCAGCACTGTGGCTGCCTTCAAAACCATGAAGTAAATGCTACCACTTTCTCAACTGGTACTGCTGGGGTAGCTCAGCTACTTGTTGTTACCTACAGCACTCTCACTTCCAGTCCTGGTTATTTCTCATTTGAATAAAGTCTGAGAGGGAAATAGAGGGTTAGACTCAGTATTTTCATGAGGAAAGGAAGAAAGGGGTGAATTCATCCCTGATTTATACATTATGCCCTTCTCCACATTGTATGCTGCATAGAACTCAAAAGGGCTAAGCTTTTCTGAAGGGGCAACTTGCAAAAATAAAACATCTGGATATGTGTAGGAACAACAGATTCATTGCATACAAGGTAAAGTCAGAGCAACTTGGAAACACTTTGTGCTGAGCCCAGTGCTTGCCTTGCTTAGCTTTGTGTTTGAAGTGTGTGCACAGTCTATGCTTCACCCCATTCCAGCAATCTTCCCATTCCTTCCCAGTCAACAACATGAAACCTATTTGGGTGGCAGGATTAATGCAGCCAAAGTGCACATATATCTTCTGGGGTGGGCAGGTTTAGAGATTTCAGTTGTTGGACTTTCTCAGGGGGACTTTTAAGGATTTGTATTAGCAAAGCATATGGAGTCAGATCAGGAAAATTCAGCCTTCCTTTGACTCCCTCTGCTAGATCTTCACAGGCAGTTCAGAAGTGCTCTTCCTAATGGTGCCAGGGGGACAGCTGGAGGAGGTTTCACAGTGTCCACTTTTCATTCTGATGTCAAAGAACCTTTGTGGTTCCATCAATGCCAACGTGAGAACATTTCCTCTGAAGTCATTCATGTAAATAGCCCAGGGACCAACTCAGAGCATTCAGCTTTGTTCCACAGGATGGGGACAGTAGCCTCACTGTTGATTTATTTAAAAGAAGAAAAACAACAACAAAAAATGTCACCAGGAAGTTGCAAGACTATCAGGAAACACTCACCAAAAGGACTATGTTAGGCAGAGTATGCAAAGACAGCAAACAAATCCACTATTCTATAAAGTAGTGCTTTTTATTTGTAACTCTGACAGCACAATATACTATTCTGTTGAGGATGTCAGCTTAGTTTCAAATCCATTTCTACATTTTAAAAACATTTTTAAGCTTAGTGTATTTCTTAGGGACACGTTGCAGAAAATGGCTGTAATATATTCATGCTCATGTGTTCCCATTTTGTCATTAACATTCTTTCCACTGTACCATGGCCAGGTGCCAGGTCCAGGAGTTCGGAAATTATGTCTGCATCATGTGGAAGCTCTGCTAATCAGGTGGTGTTCTGTGATACAGTGGGAAAGTCCAGGGATGTTAAGCTGAAGCATTTTTATACAAGTCTACTGTGTCTTCCCATAATATTTGTGCTCCCCTTGAAACTCTGGCTCCAAAGGTTTCCTGCCCTAAAATATCTTTCTGGCCTCAAAGAGGAGAGGTGAGAAAAACGTCTGATAATGTCAGGAACATGGGCATTATTGAGAGCAGGATGGAAAATGGAAAACAAAATTCATCAGCACTCTATTCAGCAAAGAATATGTCTACTCAAAGTCAAGGCTTTTATTTTATGAGTTATATATTGGGCTGGTTGGTTTTTTTTTTTTTTTTGGGGGGGGGGGGGAGCGGAGTCCCTCCAAATAAGGAACTTTCTGGGAAGGGAAAACAACCATTTTAAACCCCACACTTCCAAATGAGAACATAAGTGGAGTAAAAATCTTCAACTCTCTTTAGCACTGTCTTGCATTGCCAGTCCCTTGGCTTGGAGCCAAAGACCCTACTCCACGCAGTACCCAGTACTCCTCTAAAGAGAGCACTTCCACAGATGCAGAAGAAAAGCCACTGACTTCCACAGCAGAATGAGACTGACCCCGGGTCTGAGGCGCCAGGCACCGTCCTCGCTTTCACTGCCCCCATCAGCCCTGCAACCTAGTTTGTACAGTGACCCAGCTCCAACAATGGGTGAGAGCCAGGCTTTGTCCTTGTACAGCCCAGCTCAAGGCTGGTGACATCAGCCCTCTGTGCCAGCCCTGATTGCCTTCCTCCCAGCTGGGGAACTTTTGGATCATATATAAACTATGTCCCCATAAATCCTATAGAAAACAATGGTAGAATTCCCTTTCACCCATTCTCATTTGTTTATGCCTTTTCTCTTCTCTTGAAGAGTTTATTTGGAGTCTAATTTGGTAAAACACCTTGATACGCATTTTCTGCACTCAGAAAAGCAAACATAAGCTTAAGTAGATCCTAAAGCATTACTATATCAAGGTCTTTTTGGTGTGTATTACAGTCCAGTGCCCACCCACCACTAATTGACTTGAAGGTGGGATACTGAAACCAAGAACTGAAGGGAGATCCTATTTCAATGTCCGGTACAAGTTAGCATGTCACTAAACTTCTATAAACACAGGATTCAGCCTGGATTGCATCAGCACAAACCAGTTCAGACTATTCATCTGAGAGCAGAATATTTAATTTCATTAAAAACTGGAACTATAATTTCACAGCTCTAATTCCTATAAAATAATACAAGCAGTGAGCCAAGAATGGACGTTTTTGTTTGAAAATAGATGTATCAATAGAAAGAAAATTTTAGTGGCACACATCATAAGAAGGTGTGCACAGTAGCTTAGTACTCAAGATATCCACTAAATAGACTATTTCTGTAATGTTTGGGAGAATATTCTCTGTAATTTTGCCATTAATCCGGACAATGCTTATATGCTGCTGGTGCACATTTGCCTAAAGCCACATTGCTTTAATACCTTGTTGAAATATTCTAATTAAACATAATTTCAAAACGAGTTTTATTATTCAATTATTGTTTTGGAAATATTTTTACACACAGTCAGGGTTTTTTTCTGTGTGAGCTACACTGTCTCAGGGATGGAGATACTCATATATAGACCAACACATCATATCTCATTTGCTCCTCAAACACACCCCCCAAAAAATCTTGTTTCTTGCCCTCAGAAAGATTTAGCAGTTCCCTTCCCTAGCTCATATTGTCCCAGGGTGTTGGGACAGGCTGAGGATAGATCCCTCTGAGCCTGAGCTGGTGTAAAGAGGTCCCTCATTCCCTTTGCTGGGGATGTGACAGTGGTGGTGCAATGATTAAGAGGAGAGATGGGGAATCAGATACTCCCTAGGGCACTGCATGAGAAGGGAGCCCATTACTGGGACCTGTATGGATCCTGCTACAGAAATACAACACCCCTGGAAATGTTACAGGTATTTAAATTGTTTATGAACCTAAAAACTGGATTTCACAGGATTACCACTGTGGAGTGCTCCCACTCTTGTCATCTTCACCATGCAGCTGGGAGCCCCTGGGGTGATTTTCTGAGTCCCATGGAATAACATGAGGGAGTAATAATGAGGCTCACATTTAAAAAGCATGCCTTCCTCCAACTAACTCTCTTACTATTTCTCACTTCAGTGACTATGAGGTTGTGTAAAACCAGCCAGGTCTTCCTTGGCACAGCCTCCCTCAGGACTCTCAGCAGGCATTCCCATCCAGCCTGGAGTGAGAGAGAGAGAGACAGAGAAACCCTGCTGGGAGCTGAAGGTCTTCATTGCTTTCTAACACCTGTGCAAGGGCAACTATAGAAGCTACCATGGCTGCATACCCACGACCCAGCAGATGGCACTCCTGGATGGTGTTTCTCCTGGATCACGGGCAGCATCTGCTTGCAGCTGCCTCAGCTGCCCCATCCCAGCTGCCCCTCCTGGGGAGAGGACTTCAGGGCAAGGCATGGCTGTGCCTAGGCAGGCAGGGTGAGATCTGCCCTGCCCTGCCCTGCCTGTTTCATCTTGAAAACTGGTGCTCAAACTGCCTCAGGTGCAAGGCTGGGAACCCTTGCCAGCACCCTGATGCAGTAGGCCGGTTTTCTGGGGGCTTGTGCTCCTCTGTCAAGGGAAAAGAGCCAGGGCTTGGCCTCTTTGTTAGCCATTCCTGGCTTCTCCCGAGAGCCTCACTGGGTCAGACAGACTTTACATGAGAAAGCAAACCTGGTTGGGCTGCACAGTAAATACAGCTTACCAGTGGATCTGCAGAGGTCACACATCAGAAAACCATGAGAGCACAGAACACTTGAGGTTGGAATGCAACCCTGGAGGTCATCCAGTTCAAAGACCTACTCACACCATGGTCAGCTAGAGCCTTGTCTGGAACTGGTCAGTTAGAGCATTGTCTGGAACTGTGTCCTTTGCTTATCTCCAAGGACGGCAACTCTGCACCTTCCCCAGACAACTTGCTCCAGTGTTTGACCACTTTCACAGTAAAAAAAAATTTTTTTCTCTGAGGTTTAAGTGGAATTACTTGTATTTTAATTTCTGTCCATTTCCTTTTGTCCTGTGGGCAGTGGTGGGCACTGGGCACTGATGAGAAAAGTCTGTCTCAGACTTCCTTTCCATCCCCATCAGGTATTTATACACATGAATAAAATACCTCCTGAGCCTTTCCTGCCACCTTTTTGATATTCTTTCTTTCTTTTGAAACAGCATCAAAATTTAGCAGGCCCAGTGAGGATTCTGTTACTGAAGCACAACAGCTCTGAAAAATCAAATTAATTAAATTGTTTAGGAACACAAGAACAGGCTTTTTAGAAGGATTTCACAGGATTAGTGCCATGGAATATTCCCAGCTCTATCATTCTATACATGTGAGCAGGGTGCTACCTAAAGAGCATCTCTCTGGAAGAAGTATTTTCGTATTACGTGCCTAACCATAGGGCTGAGATCAGAGCAGGGTGCATATCTCAGCACACAGTAAGTGTTTCTTTGTTTTAGGTAGAGACAGCCAACACCAGAAATTTGATCAAACTCTTCCCAACTTAGAGGAAGAGATTTCAACCCTGGATCTTAGGCTCCTGAAGCTTTGCTGTTGACAGATCCAAAACACTGAAGGCTTTTCTGGAACTGGGATCTAGATGCAATGTTGTTCAACAGGGTGAGACTGTTTGCTCAAGCTTTTAGAAATGTTACTTACCTTGTTCCATCCTTCTTGGACCTTGCTACCCGGAAAGCTATCTCTTAAGAGCAGGTTAGGTAGGGAATTTCTTCTTCCTCTTATGTTTTCACTTGACAAGCATTGGTTCCTCTAGACAGAGGTGTCTGCATGCCAAGCCGTAATATTCTTCCCAGCATGATTTCATAGTGATTTATTGATTTATTTCTATGCTGCATTCTGCTTGCTTGCCAGTGGAAATCTGCCTGGGGTTTTTGTTTCATGTCTCTTGCAATGGGATGTGGAAATCTGCCTTCCCAGCCTTACCAAAGCACTCCTGGCCAATACTAGGAGAGGATGGCAAAATAAAACAGCTTCTGCACTACACAGGAAATGCATCTCTCTTGCTAGCTTAAAACTTTAGTTCTTCCCTCCTCCTACACCTTCTCCTCCTTCTTCTCCTCCTCCTGTGTTAATAATACATTTGTTTTCCAGAAGAAGCAAAGGTCTACCTTGCAGCCCTGCCAAGGAGCCTTATCTGCACACTACACCTGAAATATAGATTCCTCTATAGTCATGGGCCCACACTTACCATGCTCAGCTTTAATTCCCCCCCCTCAAACTCTTTGTCTAACAGAAGTCTTGCAAACCACTTTAATCCCTGCTTCCTACAGAATGGAGTTAAAAAGTCTTCTCCGATATATTGTTGAAAGCTGAGCATTGTGCAAGAGATACCACAAGGCTCTTATTGCAGCTTTTATTGCATCCACACACGACACCATCTTCAGACTCTGAAGGTGTCCACATATTGCATGTTGAGACATAAAGGCAAGGTAAGAAGGGGGTCTGATGCAAGCCTGACTGTAGTCAATGGAAGGGCTGCTGTCAGATAACTGAAATGAGTCTTCAATCCCAAATTTTTCTATTTCAGCCCATGGAATTTTGGAGTTGATTTTATGGGTTAGATATTGGCTTTCAGCATTTCATCCAAATCAACCTCTGACAAGGAGCGTGAGACCTTCCTAAATAAACCACTGACTTTAGATAAGTTTCTTTATGGGACCATCAGCTGTATATGACCATTTAGCTGAGTTTCAGTAATGCTGCTCCACGCTAGAGAAGAAGAAAGACACAGCAGTGGGGTTTATAACAGCTACAGTTTGCCTCCTCAAAATGACATTATTGGAAAACATCATCAAAAGCTGGTTTTAGTGGCAAAAATGCAGAAGACACTAGAGATAGAGACTCATAATGTCCTGCATGTTGCATTAGATTAACTGAAATAATTTTGATTTTTTTTCAATAAAAGCTTACTGAAAAAACATTAAGCAGTTGTTCCGTGCCTATCTCCAGGTCACATCAGACTGATCAGCAGCCAAATCTGTAAAATTCTAAGCAGAAATGTACATCAGAGACCTGGCCACATTACGGGAAAGCACAGGTTATCATAGGAAAAGTTCCTATTGCCAGTTGTGTACCCAGGACATCCAGCAGCACATCTGATTAGCAGAGATGACAGAATGAAGAGGCCTTGTTCTGGCTGCAGCTGGCGATAAAAATATGCAGATTTTGTTTCATGTTTCTTCCTCCCTTCTCCTGCTGGTCAATACCAGCTATGGAGGAATAGCAATCCAAGGGGTGTGCGTAAAAGGTTTCCTATGGTTGGCAGGGAAGGCTGGGAAAAAAGGATTAGAGATTTGAATGCATATGCCACTTGATAAAGTCAGCATTAAAGTTCCCCATTCTTGTTACTAGCACGCTCCAATCCAACCGGACATGCAGATTCCCACCCAGAGCTTTCATCACTCAGGCTATTCAGATGGATCAAAGTCACACTTGCCACTGCTAAACTGTAGCCATGAGCTCTGCAGGATAGTGTGGGAGGAGAGCAAAGTACATCCATTTCTACAGTCTTTTCCCAGGCCTAGTAAATCCAGTTGTGGTCCTGGGTGTAGTTGTGCATCCAAGCTGCAAATTAAAGCTTCAAAGGAAGGTGGTGTGAGCTAGTACCTGTCCAGTCAGGCAACTTGGAAAGCCACAGCATAGAAACATGAGCTGGTATAACAAGTAAGCAGAACACTTGAGTTTACCTGAATCATCATACCTTACTAATGCAGGTGGGAGCTCAGCTAGCAGCAGGAAAACTCCTATAGAAGTCAAGGTCCTGCAGTCTTAAACTGATTTGGGCATTTTTACTACTTCATCTCAGACTCTGAGATGAGTAAATGCGTGGGCAAGATCACTAACATCCTGGGGCAAGAATGTATGAAAACATGCCGAACTGATTTAATAGAAAGTCAGTAAGAAGCCACAACTGGCAAGGAATGCAGTGGGAGATCCTCAGGGATGCTGTTGAGGTGCCTGAAGCAAGAAGCAAGCAGAATTCAAGTGGTTGAACTGAAGCTCATGCTCTAGTGAACTCACTGAACTCCTGAATTTCATCTCCAAGTCTCTTAGTTTTTCATCTCATCACACAAACATCAGGAAGAGAGAAACAAGAGTCCAGGTATCTCAATGCTCTGTCAGGATACAGAATCAGGCCTCTTGCTTGTTCTCTTTTGTTCAGTGACTCCTATATTCTTGGCTGTGTCATGCCCACCTTCAGGAGCAGAAGGATGGAATTGCCCTATAACAAGTTACTCTGCAGCATGATTATTAGAGGTTTCTTGGGAGGGATTAGAACTCCTTTGGCTCTGGCATGTGAGGGACCCTACTGCACTGATTGTAGTGAGCACTGGTTCTTCCCATGCAGTCCTGAGACAGGCATTAAATTCCTACAGGGGAATGTAGAATTTACTGCATCCCTTTGTTGAGCATTTCTATGATTTATCAACCTGTCTAGTGAATTTTTGTGGGTTAATCTGAAATGACACAGAATTTTTCCTATAGGCTGGGAATTATTGTTCAGGATCTTGCCTTTGACTGTACTGGGCACAGGTCCACAAAGGTATATCATGGGTTTTCAGACATCTGTCATACGTGACGTCAGTGGACTGTTCTCTGTTTTTGGCAGCCTTTGCTGACAGTGCCTATCTCTGTTTCCCTGAGCTGTAATCAGGCATTTAATTTTTTTTTAGGTAACACAAGTTCTAAATCAGGGGCACACAGGGCTGCAAAGCACACAGTGTGTTAGGTGATCATAGCTTCTGATGGCTGTAACAGTACATTAAGGTTTCTTCACTCTTTCAGAACGGAGCCTGAATAAAGTCCGACATATGCACACACTTACACAGCCTGTCAAATTTGAGGTTTTAAGACCCTGTTTGACCCCTTCCCCACAGCTCTTCAACAGACCAATGAAGGCCATACATTGAGGGTCAAGTCTGGTCCATGATGTTGATTAATCACTTTAACATTATGAGGTGCACCCATATTCCTGACATGACAAAGAACTGTGAAAACACATTCCCATAAATAGTTTGAGCTAAACGTGTCAGCCTGATAAAGAATAGTTCTTGTCTCAGAAAACTGAGCAGTAAGGCAATTTCATGTATTGTATTTGCAAACAACTGCCCCATGGCTCCTCATGCACAAGACACTGTTGCATGGTTGTTTGGAGGTGGACAGACACACAGAAGCAAAAGGGAAGTCTTGAAAGCAGCCATGCACTCACCTCGCTGGCGCTGTGAAGTGATACATCTGGACAATCCTCATTGCCTCATTTAGCTTCTTAGCAAGGCATGTTTGATTGGTCTGGACACTGTTAGAGCAGCCACACATTTTCTGACAAGCTGCTTTGTCCCTTCCTGTGCCCCAGCATTTGATATATGTGTCTAGAAAAGATGGGCAGTATGTATTTAGTTTGCCCTCTCCATTCTTCTTTTGACTCTATGTCTTGGTCCTCCATACACAGCACTGCTTCTCCTTCACAGTCCAGCCCAACAGATTAATCACAAAACAGAAGCAAGCCACTCTCATCCGCCACGCTTACAGTCTGAAAGCTGCATCACTTCAATTATGGCCTTGAGTAGCACTAAAAGCTGGTGAATGGGAGATGGTTATGTGCCTGATCAGTCTGGTACCATTGCGTGGCATTTTGCAGGATCTGGAGTATGATACAAAGATACCTAAATGCAAACCCAACTCAAATCAATCAAGCCAGAGCTGCTGGCATCAGCCCTGGAGGGTGGAAGAGAGGTGGAGGCAGCACCTGGAATCATTATGCTGAATGTTTCATGCTCCAGGGTGCCGGAAATCCTAATTCTCTGCCATGGAATAGCGCCTGCCTGTGGAAGCAGCCTGGGCTTGAGTCCCAGTGAATTTGCCCTGCAACAACCAGGTGCACAGGAGTGAAGGGTTTCTGCAGGAACCAACCTGGCTGGACCAAAGCTGAATCTATCAAGTTCCTCACGTATCTGAGCATCATGCTTCAGGAGCTTTACAGTACCAGGCATCCCAGCCTGTATTTCACCAGCTGATGGGGAGTTCACTATAAATCAATGCCTATTTAGCATGATTTGGCTTCAAAGCCCTGAGTTAACATTTGCTGACAGCTGTCTGACAAAGGTAGTCATTATCCAAATGGGGAAGCAAAGGCATTTGCTTCACATTTCCAGGTGAATCAGTGGCAGCCCAAGGATGTGCAGTGAGAGGCCCTGGCTCCCTGAAATAATTCACTAGATTTCATTGCCTATCATGCTAATGGCTTCTGTGCCCAGACAGCATTACCAAAAACCCTGAGTGAATGTGAGAGAGATGCCTTCGAGGAGCCTTTGAAGAGCCTCATAAAGACAGGGCATGCAGAAAATGCCTGAATGATGGTTCAACTGGCCATACCTCTGTGCACGTGAAGTTTGCTGGGATCTCATCACCCATGTTATACCATTAACAGCCTTTCAAAAGAAGGCACTTTCCTATCCATTCATGCAGCTACGTGTCTAAAATGCACTTAAGTCAGGTAAAGTAATTTGCTTGTATTTACCTCCAGATCAAAAGTCGTTCTGATATTCAGGTATATTTGAATTACAATTAAACTCACAGCCATAACAGCCTTTTCCACGCCTGTGTTATCACTCTGGTTTTAGGCAAGTGAGTGGGAGTTGGAAGGTGCCTGAAAGTATGAGCATTTTTAACAACACAAATGAGTAAGCAGTGAACAGATTTGGATTGCAGATGTTTGTTTCAGTTCAGCTTAGGGGCAGATATTTAAGCCTTGGTGAGCTTTCCTTAAAAGTCTGAACAACTGCAGTTCAGACATGTGTTGTTCCTAGGCACACACTTCCCTATCTACTCTCCTTTGAAAACAGCAGCTCTATACTTGTGAGAAGAAGTGGTGTCAAATTAATAGTTAGTAGTGGCTAAGAGCTGATGAATCTCTCAGATGAAAGGCACCATCTAATCACAAACTTCTGTCATTGTTTGTTGGTTTAGGGTTTGGGGATTTTTGGTCCTTTTTCTCTAAAAGGCTTTTTGCCTTTTCTGTTTGACAAAAGCTGATTGTATTTCCATGCATGCCTTAGCTGAAGATGCAGTATTTGAGCCTAATATTTGGGTTCTTAACAGTGTTTCTGTAAACTTCAGTGCTTGTTTGAAGTAGTCAACACTTGTGAAAGAAGCTGGAAAAGCCCTCAGAAGTAAAAGTTCATCAAGTCCAGTAATGATCTGGTCTGTGCCTTTGTGTATGCCTGGACATGTGTGCAGGCAATTACTACAGTGCCAGGCTGCAGCTTGTAAATAAGAACCACAATAACAAGGCAGATATAAAATAAACAGCTCAAGAGATCAAAGAGAGAAGTATCCAATATATATGAAACAGAATATCAGACACAGCAGTAAATTGGACCAGCCTGGAAACTTAAACAATGTCTGTGTCAAGACCATGGCTGGAATAACTTCACTGACTTTAGTGGTGAATCAAGGATGAGTTTGACATGAGGTAAATTTTTGTTCTCTGGTAAGTTGTGGCATAATGTTGAAATTATTGTTACTGAAGTATGTTTGATTCAAATTGCTGAGGCTCCAAGCGGAGTTTGATTGTTGTGAACGGAAACTGCATGCAAAGTTAACAGACTTTAGACAGTGATTGCTTCCAGTTGATTAAAGTAAGATAACCCTCCTGCTGAAAACTATAACTGAATTTCCACAGCCATTCATTCTCAGAAGGCTTCAATTAGACTACTGTGCGTGCCTTCCTCTACACTGGAAACCACACTGCTGTTGCTGCTCTCTGAGCCACGTTAGCACTTACATGGGCTCTTGTCTCCCACTGCTGTGCGTTCGTAGAAGATGGGAACACTCATCTTTATCTTTCAGACAAGGGTATGAACATTTTCAGTTTTGATCAAAATAGCTATTTCCCTTGGTTTATTATTACAGTTTGGTAAAATTTCAAATAGAGGAGCTGAAACCCATCTGTGTTTTTAGGATAAGCAATTCTGGCCTGGTGGGTTTCCTCCTGCAGGGACCCGATCCTGAGCTGCATGTAGGCACACCCCACAGTTTCACTGCCGTATCTTGAGCACAAGCTATGTACATTGCTGATGATTTGATAAGTAGGGACTCTTGTGTGGTGAGTGATGGAACTCCTGGCTTTCTGAAATCACAGAAATAATCCAAACACAAAAGTACTGATATTTCTGGATTCTTAAATAAACAAAAATCTTCAGGCCCAGGGGAAAATCTAGTGATTCAAAATTATGTAGGAAATATAACCTTGGACTATCCCTATTTCTTGTAAAGCAACAAACAAACAATACCATTGCATCTCTGAGTTTTGCATCTCTGCTCCTTTGAATCTCCTCCAAAACAGTGTGATGATTATAAGTTGGGTTTTTGGGTTGGTTTTTTTTTTTTTTTTGAGGTGAAAAGTCCATCTCAGTCCTAAGAGCTCATGTATGAAAGATGCTCTGAACCTGGCAGACTCATGAAAAAATACCAGTGCTGCTGTTCTGCAGTGGTAAAAAGATCTGCAAAATCTTCAGGATCCCACTGATGCCAGATAGTCCTGGTGTTTGATTTATTGGCTGCCTTAAATAACTCAGCTTCCCCTTCCTGATAGCAAAGATCTACTTTGCTTAATCGCACTGAACAGCAGAGGATTGGTGTCATCTGCACTTCTGATGAGCATTTACTTGTGAACTTATTGATAACACCTCCTCTGATGAAGTAAATACTGACAAAATAATAGTTCCTCAGCTGACCCTAGTTATTGAAACCACAAAATAACAGGGTTATGTTACATATTACTGAATCTTATAAGAAGCAGCATGAGATTTAATTTCCACGGTGTATTTCAGTGATCTTATTACTTCCTAACACTGAAGTGCTTATGTCTCAGCCCTCTCCATTAGTTGCAGATGAATGCCTTGGTGTTATCCTGGTAATGGGCCAGGGCTCAGAGCAGGGGACAGGAGGTTATGTGTCTCCAGTGCTAATTCTTGGTCATCCAGTGAAATAGTGGAAGTAGCAGGAAATGGAGGCCAAAGAGAGGTGCAGAGTATAAGTGAGAATGATGACAGAAATTCATGTTTCCAAGACTTTCCTGGCAAAGTAAGGCAACAAGATGCTCTATTATTTAGTTTTGTTCTCTTAATTTTTCTGCAAGACATAATGATTACACAAATGAGTCCCAGCCGAAAAGGGGATGGGATTTTGACATGTTTAACAAGAAGAGTTTTATCTCTTTACTGTGTTTAGTGTTTGCCAATACTGCTAAAGAACTGCAGTGCTGTATGATTTTATTTTTTTTTAAGTTGTTTTCATTGCAATCTGTTTTGTTTCTGTACTCATTCTGGTATGCCAATAGCCCCCTATATTATGCTCAAAAAAAGTGCTATGGTCCTGTATAACCAGATTTTTCTGTCAAAAAAAATTTACCTTAAAGTGTTTGAACATTCAGAGCTACTTTTTTTCAGTAATTATTAGAAAGGCCACTTTTTCTCCAGTTCAGAAAACTATATTCTGCAATTACTCTTAATTTTATTTGTCCTTATCCTGAACTGTATCTTTTTTCCTTCATGCAGCTGCCATCTTTTTGCTGGGAAAGGTATTTGTGGAAGAAAAGCCATTGATTTTTATCTTCTGTGCCATCTAAAAAAGATATGCATGGGTTTTACTCATGTTTGATGTTAAAACAGAACGATAATTTGGAAGCCATATATTCAGAATGTAAATGACTCATCTTTAGGTGAAACTGACCCTAATTAGATCTAGATCAGCCGTCATTTGACAGAGAGAAAGAAAATTCATTTTCTCTGAAATATGGTAATGGCTAGGAAACTAGCCCCAGAACCTTAAATTAAAAGCAGGTTTTAACATGCTGGCTCCATTCCTGCCTTCAATATCAGCCTCTGCCTGTTTTAGTTAAATAAATGGTAACAAAAGAAGTCCGACTGGGTGACGTTAAACAAAGAGAAATTTAAGAGAGTAATTATAGCATTAAAAGGGGCCAGAGGTGAGGAACTATAAATTTCATGGAACAAAGTGCAGCATTGCAGTTTCTACAAAATTTTGTTCACTAAAACCTTGTTAGTTCTGGTCATGCAAAGCTGTTTGTTAACTAAGGTTCCTGTCTGCAGCCCAGGGCATTAGCCCTCTCCCAGCCTCAGTCTGGCCGTGCTCCTGCTGTGCAACTGTCCTACACAGGCAAGCGTGAGGGGTGGGGTGGGAGGTGGCAAGGGTGGATCCTGGGATGGTCAGTGGCCCTGCTGGTGTGGCATCCCCCTAAACAGCATCTTATGCTACTTCTTCTTCTCACCTTTCATTTCATTTCCACGGTATGAGCGACTTGCTCTTCTTCCCAAAACTGATAGGTGGCTTTGGAGAAAGGAGTTTACTGGAGAATGGGCTGTATCTCCTACTCACAGTTTTTGAAGTATTTTTGTTCAGGAGGTAACAATGAAGGAACAGCCCATCACAGTCAGTCCTAAAACAATTGTTCTGGCAACTGGCTATTTTAATAAAATCAAGATATCACTGCAGAATCAATTGCTCTAATAGCATATGGTGGACAAAGCTCAGATTAGGGGCTTAATTCATATAATCACCCAAGAGAGATGCACAGAGGGGAACTGAATTTAAAAAAATCATCTGGGCCTCACTTGCTTTGAAATGTGATGCCTTTGTTATGAAGGAGGCTATTTAGGCATCTGTGCTCTGTTTGTGTAGCAAGACATAAGAAACACTCTCATGACCAGAAAAAGCCCATAACCTGATGATCTCAGGTAGTTCAGAAGACAAAAAATCACTTTAATACTTTTTAAATATTTAGTTGCAGAGGAATGATGTGGAAAGGAGAAAGCTTGTGCACCACCTGGCTGTTGGGCTGGAGCAGAGTCCTAGTGTGCAGGCATCACTTATCATTGCCTTATTATGCCAGGAAACCCCATCTTTCATACAGCTTTCTTCTGGATTGTAAACTAAAGCATATGCATACTCTAGAAGTAGAGATTTTGTATTGGCTAGCAGGGAATAGCTGAATTTCCCTCACTTAGCAAGTCCTATCAAGTGCCAGGGAAGGCATTCCCAGGTAAGCATTCAGAAATTGGGAATTGCACCAAAAACTCATGAAATTTTTAAGATTCCTAATCCTTATATTTGTTGTTGCCTTCCGCTTTCATATTTTTTTCAACTGTAAGGCTCTTTGCTTATATTAATTTTGAGGGATGAAGAAAACAAATATTCTGAATTAATTACATAATTTCAGGATCTAGGTGTTTACAAAAAGACCATTAAATACTAAGACTTGGCAGTGCTAGCTGAAAGACCTGAGATCTTCAAGAATCTAATACCTAATTCAGGACTGTCCTATGTAATATTAAGTTAACTTTTTACAGAGTATTGAGCATGGTAGAAAGTGGGGAAGGGGGCAAAGTGCTCACAATATCATTGATCAGACTTTCAAAATCAGTTCTTATGAAAATAAATTAAAGTACTCTAAATGATGGTATTGAATTGAAGATTTTTCTTATATGTTGGAGTCTGTAGTACAGGTACCTGTCAAGTAAGACAAAATCAGTTTGCTCTGAGTTCCTTGTAGAAAGAACACCTGTATCAAGGTCTCTTGTGGGATCTCCTTCCCTTGTGTTTTTAACATAACATTTGCAAATGCAGGATTTGTTGCATTTTACAGAACTCCTGCTGCTTTCTGGGTCCTGACACCTTTAGCTATCTGGAGTATTTGCATCTTAAAATATTTTTAGAATGTAGAAGGCAAATTTTATGGCCCTAATGGCTTGTTGGTGAATTTCAAAGTGGTGTTATCAGCATTGATGCATAGGTCTGGGGAAATGTGACTTTTCCTTCATCCAGGAAAAAAAGGAAGGGCAATATACACTGGATTCTTTAGGAAAAATGAAAACGAAAGTGCTTGTGCTGAGCTGATAAAGGTTCTTTGAAAGGAGAGAAAACTCCATCCTGCTCAGGAGCATTACCATGGTAGGAGCACATCCCCTCTAAGATTTCTCAGGAAAACTCACCTTTTTCCAGGCCATGTTGATACTTGGAGAGCACTCCTGACAAAGGCAAAAGGCTGTATGTTGAAGGATTGGTTTGTTTTCAGTTTTGGGTTTGGTTGTTTGGGTTTTTTTTTTTGGGGGGGCGGGGAGGGGGCAGGAGTGTATTCTTGACGTTTAAGATGATTTTCTCAAATTGAGTGTGACATTTAAAACCATCTCATGCTCTAGGTCCTACTTTGGTGCAGCCAGGCTCATTAATCTGTTTTTAATTTATCCTGCCAATAGATTTTGCTGGAACTACCCACACATTTCACTCTGGACATGTTGTTGGGCACTTTGCCACATTAAGACTTTTACTGCTCATCTAATAACTGATTTTTCATATGTGTACTCCAAGAGCATAGAGTACAGGTTTTGCAGTGTTTGTTTGCAAGCAATGAAGAATACAATTATCTTTAACAACAAAACCAAAATGGTTTGAAAGGCAAGACCTTTTGAGTTGGGGCAATGAACTATACAGTCTTTTACAGCAGCTTTCTTATGTTTTTTATGCCTTTATAGTATACATCTGCTGCAGAGTGTGGTGCTCTCATATAGCAAAGGACAGGACACTTATTAGCAGAAACAAAAGGAATTAAGTCTCTGTTTCTTAGGTATTAAGAGTTATTCTTGTCCTTGTATCCCAAGAAGGGGAGACATATCAAGGTAATCTCGTTGTTGCTGCTCTTTGTATGTCAGCTTCTCCATGACTAATGTGTCCCATATTCTTATCATCCAAATCTTGACATCAGATGGTTCCTTTTAGAGTGGGATGTGATTAAGCATTGCAGGCACAGGGAGCTCAGAGATCAGTTTGCACTCCTTACTTTGAATGAGTCTGTAAACAGCACACTAATAAAGACTTCCTGAGGAGAATGAAAATAGCACCCATATGTAGTATGAAGCACCAGATCTTGAGCCTGCAGAGATCACTTGAACCCAGGAGAAGGAGTGGACCTTGCATGTCCCTGTGAACCCCAGCATTTCACTTGGGCTTGCAGAACTAGTGCTGGAGCTGTCATGCTGCCATCTGTTTATGGCATGAGGGGTCCAGGACAGGAGTAAGTGATCCATACATGACTTGGAGATGAGGAAAGCACACAAGTAATTCACTGAGTTCCAGAGACCAGATTCCCTCATCAGGTGCCCCTGGATAAAACCTGGCATTATCCTGAGCCCTCTAAAGTGATGTTTGCCCCATACTATCCCAGTCAAATACAACAAAAATAAAACCCCACAGCCAGAAAAAACTTCTTGCTTATAATCAACCATCTCCCAGGGACCTACACAGAAGTTCCACTGCTCTTGAAGTTCACAAAAGCTAAAAGCTGAGCACCTGACTTCCCAGCCTGACAGAGCTGTCTCCTCTGGTACCTCTGCAGGCAGCACTACTACTGCTGTGCCGATATGCATCTGCTCCCTGGCATCAAGAAGAGAGGTTGTGTCTGCAAGTCACCCAGCATGGGGGGATTTATACTTCAAGCAGCCCCCAGGCTGCTGCTGCTTCTGTAGATGCTTTTGCTTCTAAGGCTTTTCACTCTTTGTTGTCCTATATCTTCCTTTTTATATACATACAGCTTCTCTGACATGAGTTTCTGACAGAGACCAAGTCCTATTTATCAGCTTTCTTACAAAATGATAGAATGGGTTAACTAGAGTGGAGGTTTTTTTCTTTACATATAGGATATTTGTTCTAAGGATGGGGCTTAGAAGGATCAATCGTTTGATGAATTCAGATCAGGTAAATTAATTAAGAGGTACTTTTGTTCTTGGATAAAGTTGTCTTTCTGACACTGATGTCCTTGAGAAAACAAGATGAAAAACTTTTTGGTTTGATGTTTTAGACAGAAGTTTGTTTATTCTTTTAATCAGAAACTTTTTTCATCCAAGAACTTCAAAAAGAAGCACAAACAGATTTTCAAGGATTGAATACTCTGAAATGAAGTGTTCCATTAGGTGTTAAATCAAAATTTATCTTTTCTATTTTCTTGTTTGGTTGGCTTTTTTTTTACACATTCTAAACATTTTCTGTGTTTGCTTGACCTAAATTATTTTTCTTATCAAGCAGGTATTTCCAGTTTCTAACCCAATATTGGTATATGACCATGCATGGATGTAATAGGTTTGATCCATGGCTTCCTCAGTAACTAGTGTAACTAAGGAAGTGGACATTACAAAGTATTCCACACGTGTTTTCCACGTAAGAGTAAGAGGGGGGGAGTGTTTTCCTGTTTCCGGGAGCTCGGGAGAGAACCGGGAGAGCTTAGATGGTCCCGTGTCTCTGTTGGTGTTTTCTTGGCTCTGGACGTTGGTGAGATTGTATCGTTGCCTGTTTCTCTCCTTTCTTGAAGTTTTGAATTGTATTCATTAGTTTCATTTGTTTTGGTTTGGTTCATTCCTTTTTGTTTCTTTTGCTGTATAAAAAGTAATAGTGCTGTATAAAAAGTAATAGTACTATATTGGTCAGTGTCTGCTTAGACTGTTTCCCACAGAGATGATAACTGGGTGTATTCCATCAAAAAAAATCCCAGTTATAACCAGTGAAGTGTGGCACACTGTTATACATTTTATATTGCTACCATATCTACAGAAAGAATTGTTCTGGATATCTTCTTTTTCTACCAATTTTTACCAAAGATCATAAGAAATATAATATAAAGTTTATTGGAGTGGTGAGGGAGTGTGACTCCTTAGCAGCTTGAGTAAATCTGTTCCTGTAGAGGGAAAGGACCATTTCCTCTGTGCTGCTTATATGGATAGTTTCACTTGAACTGACTGTCTACTTGGCATACATGGAAAAGCTTTAACATCTTCTTCAATGTCCCTTTCCTTTGAAGTATTACAAAATGCCTCTGTCCCTTTTCTTTGGCAAATGATCTTCCTGGATTAATTTCAATGTAATTTTTATGTAGTGCTTCAGGTATGAGGGTTCTGCTGTCTTTAATTACATTCTCATATAGAATTGACAGTATTTTTTTATCAAATAATGGTATTACCTGTTCTGCCTCTTTCCATTTATTTTTGCTCCCATCCTGTAGTTTGTCTATGTCCACAATGGAGCAGAAATGAACACCCTCAAATGAGACTTTGTATTACCACGGTTTTTCCTCCAAAGCCCGTGTCACAGCTCTGCCCACTCCACTGATGAGCAACTGCCTCTCCAAAGAGGTGCATTTCCTTCAGTACTTCTCTCTGCTTCATAATCATGGTCTTCTCTTAGATTTTCCCAGCTGTGTCAGCACGTGTGATCTAAGTGTCACTTGACACTGTCACATCTATTTCCTTTTTATTTTGTTTCTTCATCAACTGTTTCTAGGTCAGGAAGTCCCACTTCATGCAGGGAGACCTCAGAAGGACCTCAGTGACTCCTGGAGCAGCCAGCCAGCCACACTGCTGTGTAAGACTCAACACAGGGCAAGTTAGCTCTGCATCAGCTACTGAGTCCCCTTCGGGCAGTGTGCGTCACAGCGATTTCTGAGTTGGGAATATCTGGGCAGGGTTTGGGGAATGTATTTAGAAAACAATAAGGTTGAGGAATTGCACAAAGTCAGAAAACACCATGTGGGAGGTATGCATAGTCTGAGCTCAGCCCCTCCGCATCCCTGTGATGCTTGACACCCTGTAATTATAGGCTCATAGGCATAACTTGTACTCAAAAGTTTCACTTCAACCATAGATCCACAGAGACAGCATCTCATTTTGGTGTAGCCATCCTTAATTTCTTTGACCTAAGCTTCCCAATTGTGTCTTTTGAATTTGGCATTTAATACAATCCATTCTTTTTCTCCATTTCCCAAATAGTCTGTGGAGCCAGACTAATCGCCACTCATCAAGTGCCCATTGTGTTTCTATTTCCCTGTCCCATGGTAACAGACACTTTTATTGTGATTATTCATCTACTGTTCTTTCATTAATGATACATTTATATTTCACTGCCGTAAGGCCCCTTCAATAGCTTTATATTATGAACATGCTTTCAAACAGAAACCTGCTCTTTGGTAACTCCTAGCACTGACACTGAAGGGTCTTTTCTAGCTTCTTGCTTGGCCAGTGACAGTAAGAAATGTCTACTTCAGAGACTTATGATCTCCATTCCCCCTTGATAGACTAGTTGTCAGTCTACTGCAGCCTACATGCCCTTGAGTAAGGAGCCCTTAGGGAAAGGGCTATATTTTTTGAGCATATCTCTTTCTCCCACCATGAACTGTAATATGAGGGCACTTGGAAAAGTTTCCCGCACCTTAAAAGTCTAGCTGAATCCCTCTGCTGGTATGTATTTGCTCTAGCCTGTGCTAGATTGAGCATATATTGCCTGAAATGCCATTAGTATGCCTAGTATGCCTAGTATGATGTATGAGGAGTATCTTTATTAAGGGAATGACCATTCTCCTGCATGGAGTCTGGGCTGTGAGAACTGCCAGGTCCCTGCCAGGTCCCTGATGTGCCACCATGTGAACTGGAAGTCTTACTCTGCCTAGAAGGCTGTGTGCAGATCAGCTCTCCATGCTCTTTGTCTCAGTCTACCTTTCCCTTTAATCAAGACCAATCCTGTTAATCTAGTAGCTGGGGAAAATAAATACATGTTTATCCTTGCATTGAGTAAGTGTATTTATGATCATTCTTGGTAGCATAAAATAGTCTTTTCCAGGAAGTCTCCTGGACTGCTTGATTTCAAGGACTGTCTGTCTTTATAGGTCTGGTTTGGGGGGATAACCATTTGTGATCTATCCAGGCACAGAGACCACCACATAGCCTGAGTTATGGACTATGCCCTTTGCCTTCTTTTATTTGAGGTCTCTAGTGACAAAACAAGGGGAAGAAAACCTATCCTCATGAAACACTCACTTTTATAGATTATACTCCTCAAAGAAAAAATCTGTCAGTGGGATGATGATGATGGCACTTTTTAAATAGGTTGGAAGCTGTCCTGTTAATCATCTGAGGAGTCTTAGTCCTCCACTAAGATCCTCTTTGTCTCTTTTACTCCTTCCATTCTGGTCCTTCTTCCCCTCTTCTTTAAGCCCTTAGACCTGTGCTTTTACTATGTTGCAGATTAAAAAGTAGGTCACATCCTCCTCAGAAATAAGCTCTATGTTCCTACTGTGTCTCTACTTGCAGTCATGGAAAGTGATGTTTGAGTTGTCTTGTAGCTCTTTCACTCACAGATTACACACCCAGAGCACTGAGACCCTGGAAGTCTCTCTATCTGTCTATTTCTCTTTTCTCAGGTTCAGGCTTTTCTCACACATCTTTTTGACATGTCCACTTACCAGCTTGATCTTTACTACTGCCTGTATCTCTGTGACTGAGTCTTTTCTTCTTGGAAGCCCATGCTATTTTTGTTTGCCCCTCACTGCCACCCCTGTACCCTGTGTGCGAGCTGCCTCAGCAAGGGGCACTTCACAGTTTGACTAGGCACCTGTAGAGCCCAGGGCTTCTTAGGAAAGGCAGGATGGCTGTTTTCTGCCTGTAATACAGCAGCACTTCCAAGACCCAGCTGCAGAGCAGGTTCCTCCAGACAAACATCTTCACAAGAGGGTGCCTGCCTGAAACTACCTCTAATTGGAATGTCAGGTAAAAGACCATCAGAGAAACAACAGGTTCACAGCACATAAAGACTAGTGAGTTAATACTCAGAGGGTAAATTATATAGTGAGATAATGAGGCTATAGTAACCTATAATGAGACTATTCCCCAGAGGCTTGTTTTTAAAAGAACTCTAACATGCAATCCAGACTTTCATCGTGCTGCTGCCAGTCCTGTGCCTTGCTGCTGCTGTCCTCCATGTCTGAAGGCCTGAAACAGTCCTGCCTGTTGGTTATAAATTTGCAGGGGAGCAGAAAGCACCAAAATGCTGAACTCTGGATAGGGGATCATGTTCAGTGTTTCCGAGGTTGGTGAAAGCAGCTGCTAGGACAGATACGGGGAAAGCAGATTCAGCCTGCCTGGCTCATGTGGTGGAGATGCTTTCAGAATTTGATCTTTCAGCACAATTCTCATATTTAAGCCAGTTGTCAGCCTGCTCTTTGAAAAGCCATCTGTGTAACTCTGTGAACATGGTCCTTTCAGGGCCCCTCACTACTGTGCACTGCTCTGTGAACTCAATACACTGAGGTGGGAGTTCACACAGATCAACTGCTTTTGTGCATTTCATCAGGTGCATCATTCTCATTTTATAGCGAAGTCACTTGAATTTGACCTGAGCTGTCACAGCAAGGGACATTTTGCAAGGTCTGAGGCTAATAGATTTTGTTTAGATAACAAATCTATACTCTTCTCTAAGCCTTGAATTAGCTTCTTTTGTTCCTAGAAACTGCACTTTTGTGACAGCAGTGTGGCCTGTAAAGAAAGCATTTAATATTTTCTAAAATCCCCCAATTCTTAACTTTTCCCTAAGCTATTCTATACATAAAGACTCATAGCCAGACTGACTGCTTCTCATTACCCTTCTGGCTAGAGAAGTGTCAGCCCAGAGATGATGAGCATTTCTGAGATAACTGATGTGGCTTCAGTTTTCAACTGTGAATAGTAAGTGGAGAAGGAACTGTTCCAGATCAAGAAAGAAAGTTTGAAAAACAAAGAGGGGGAAATATCAACATGAGGAAAACCTTGGTTAATTAGGAGCATTGGACAGACTGGCATTGATACTGTGACAGTCTTAGAAAGGAGAACTCTTCGATTACTCAAGTGTGTTTTTGTTAATTGCAAAAGGTTTCTTCAGTTTAATCGGTTGTTTATAAAAACAGATGAAGTACATCACCACACACCTTTTCTACATAAGAATATGTACCAGTTCAGTTCAATTTGGTGCCATGGGTTGCATGAATATTGTTATTTAATTTAAAAACATATTTCAAATTATTATCAAACTGCCTTGAGCTCATATACAGTGAAATGGAAAAAGACCTGTTTCAGGAGTTTGCTGAGTTATCCACATACTTTCAGAGCAACTTGTCTCACAGGGTGCATTCCTCTGACAGTCTTGTAAACATCTTTATCTGAAGTAGTCACCAGAATCTGAGCATCTGGAGTCAGTGATCTAGGGCACAATTCATTCCATCCTAAAGCAGATGCATAAATGAGATTAGTTGAATTATACTATATGGACACCTTTCCCTCCCCATTGCTCCTAAATGGAGCTCAAGGTGATGAGCTCAGCTGAAGAGTTCTTGTCTCTGATGCTCTGTACTTGGCTCATACAGCTTCAACCTGTTCTGCTGTAGAGAGTTAACCTGAGCCAGGATGGACACAGGACCCAGCCCCATGGTGAGGTCAGGGTTGGGACAGGGTCTGACTGCCTCAAGTGCGGATGTGTCTGTGTGGGACTACAGAACATATGGCATGAAGTATTTGATTGTTGCCACTAAAGGCATCAACAGCAGTAGTCTCAGGAATGACAGACACAGAAAAGAAGCTTAATGCCAGAGTGAAGTGAGAGTATGAGGTGGTCAGGTTGTTCACACCTGACTGCAGAAGGCATATCTGTGGGCCTCTTACATTTGCTAGGAAAGAGGGATTATATAGCCAGTACATTTGCAGGAGCAGAGGGCAAAGACATACGTGGGCTAAATATGCAGAAAAGTGGAGATAGCTGAACTGACAGGCCAGGGTACTCTGAAATCCCCAGCGGGAAAGGTGAGGAGGGGTGTTATAAATTTTAAAGATGCAACCCCTATGTCAAGGATCAGGAAAACCTAGAGGGGAGCAGTCAGTCATCTTGAGGGACTGCTGTCCTTTCCCTTCTGCCCTGTGTCTCAAGACAGACGATGGGAGTCTGGACATGATGGGAGTGATGGCATCTGGATACTTTTTTTCCTTTGTTAGCTGGCTTGCAACATCTGTTCCTCTATGCCCAGGAGCTGCTCCAGGCTCTTCTAAGCACCACAATGTATTTTTTTTCTGGTTAGGCTCAGATGCTCTGTCTGGCAGGTCTTCCTTTTCTTCTTCATTAAAAGTAGGTGGTACCTGTGCTGGTTTTACTTTCTCCACTCCAGTCTTAGCAGCTGAAGGAAGTAGCATTGATTGGAAGCTGAAGAATTAATAGCATCATCTTCAAATAACCATGATACCTTCTGTGGCTTTCTTTGGCTCCTTTAGTGATTCCAAATAAATCCTCCTCATCCTCTTCCTCAAAAAGGCTTGTCTTCTTCACATCTTTAGCTTGACTGACAGTGATAGCTGGTTTTGCAGGGTCTTCTTTTTGGTTATCTTCAGAAGGAAGTTTTGCTGACTTGGATACATTCCAGTGGTACTCCTCATCACTGCTGAATAATAAGCTGGAGGCTTTCTAGTAAACAGACTGGAGTTGGACCAAGGGTTGGACTTGATGATCTCAGAGGTCTTTTCCAACCCAATCGATTCTATGATTCTCTGATTCTATGGACACATAGTCGGTGTTTGAAATTATGTCCTGGTAAGAACCATCACGTACCGTCTGCTGTACAGGGCACAGGGTACCTCAAAACCATCACTCTGTTGATCTTCCTGTTGACTTTTCCTTGCAGTTTAAACTCTGACTTGTCAGGAGCAGCAGATCTGCTCCCCTTCCATGCTTTCCCTAGCCTCCTCCAGGGCACACAGGCAGGATGAGGACTTGTAGGGCAGAAGAAAGCAGGGGGCTTGAGCTGCCCACTTGATATGTCAGCAGTTCAGCCTGTGACCACAGCTCCCTCCCCTCCTGTGGGCTCCTCCATGAATGGTCCTACAGATACACTGAGCTTTCTTGAGTCTGGTGGGCTCTGGAAAGAAATCTATGACTATAGATATTCAGAAAGTAGAAGTTCACTTTATATTTTCATTTAATGGTCCTCTGGTCCTGTTTGCTCCTATTAGAAGCGTCCCTCTACCCTTTTTGCAATATCCTATGCATAAAAATATAGAAAAAAATTTCATGTGGAGTTATCTGATGTTCAATTCACTATTGACTATTAAAATTAGTGAGATGATTTACTTCTTATTCTTCTCCTTAAGAAATAGAAATAGTAACTCAACAAAAACAGTTTCTTGAAGTGTTTTGGTCTAATTGAAAAAGCATTACGTGGCACAAAATAGTAGCTGTTGCTTTGCTTGTTTTCCAATCTATTTCTCCCCAGAAAGAACTCGGGAAGAATTTGGGAGTAAAATTTATGGGGTTATTGGTTTTCTTTATGCGACATGTTACACTGCTTAGTTCCTAAATGTTTGTCATTCTGATGGATTGGGTAGGAAAACTTCAGGCCACAGAGGCCAGGCATGGAGTTTGACAGCCACATCCTGCAGCTAAACCTAGTCTGGCTGATCCATTATGTTATAGTCCTGGAGAATAGCATACCTTCCTTGGAACTTTTGGCAAAAGATAACATGCTTCCCTTGGTGGTCTTGCCCAGTGGAGGGGATCCTCTGGCTCCCACAGGAGAGTGTGAACTCCAGTATGGAGCACAGCAGGTTAAAGAAAAAATGAAGAAAATTAGAGCCAAAAGTGAAATAATTTTCTAAATTCAATAACTAGGTCTAATTAAGTTCTGGATGAGCTTTTCAAATTCCAAAGGCTTCTGGGTATTTAAATTTTTCTGACATCCCTCTATTATCTGATATATTAAGGTAGTTATAGCCTGAGAAAAAATGTGAGTTATTTCTGCATATCTTATGTGGTGCTATCGGTTAATCTGAAGGTTTTCTCAAGGAATCTGATTCTTAGTCTGGGATTTAGAAAAATTATATTAGTGTCCCTCTCCCTCCAACTGTACAACCATTACATTTACATAACAGTCTGTCCCAGTTTGATTGTTACAAGTCCTTGCTCTTGTGTCTCTTGGCAGACATTTCTCTCTCATCAGTCTGCAAAAATGCTGCTTCTCCTCTTGCCCCTCTCTCTTGTATTTGCTTCACCAGCATCATCTGATGCCATCCCACAACCTTTCTCCCACATAACTCAGTGCTGGGTCCTCTGCAACCCAGCCAGGTATTACTTACCCACACTTTTGTTCTGGATTCCCAGTTCACACCCTTCTCTTCCTTGACCTCCTGCACATCCCTGTTTTCTCTTGAGATTTTGAAGGAGACCAACTCAGAGAACAGGATCATGTAACACATGGCCCAGATAAAGAGGAAAATAAAAAATCAGAGGGAGAGGGAGAGGTGATTCTCATGCCTCAGGAAGAAGTTGTATTTGCTCCTTCTGCTGAACCCACCAGGTATCCAACTAGCTGCAGACCAAAAATGCCAATTAACAGATGACCTGAGAACTGGAGTCATCCATACAGTGGCTGGGGGCACAGCTGTGGGTAATTTCAGCAGTGCTTAAGAAGGATTAAAACTGTAAAGAATTAAGGGAGCAAACTAGCCTGCAGCTTCAAATCCAGCGGAGTGAGTGCTACAAATCTAAACCGTCACACAGGACATGTGATGGAGCTGACATGATGAAGCCTAGTCTCCACAGAGTTCCTTTCCCTGCCCAGAAACACAGCTTTGGACAAAATGATTTGTGGGCTCCTTTAGCTGTTACCTTATGGGTGTCACTCTGGGATCTACCAGCTCCCTGGGTGACGGAACACAAAGAGATCCACCAAAATGACCCAATGCATTTTGCTGTGTGGGAGGAGCAGGAGAAAAGGCTCTTGGTACTGACCTACTGAAAAGTGCAATAAAGACAAATGTTCAAGGCAGGATTTTTCCCACTCAATCCTGTAGTTTCAACCATCACATCTGATGGGTCAAGTACTAGCCTGTACATAAGCTCTGCAGCAGGTTTATATTGAAGAGTATCCCAATAGTTCTGGACAGCAATCCTGCTACCAGAGTGATCATCTGATGCTTACCAGGCTCCCTATGGCAGCTGAATGGTGCACCCTGATATGTCCCAGTGAGCTGGAGGATAAACTGGTGTTCCTCACAAGAGCCACCTACTTAATCATACAGGCAAAAAATGGCAGAAAAGAGCATGGTCAAAACGGGGGCACTGAAGGGAAAGGTGAAATGAAAAAATTGCAGTCAGGATGAATGTCTGTAAATGTCAGAAAAGATACAAGAGAAATTACCTTTTCTACTTTCACAAGTATTGCTAAGAAAAAGGAAGAAAAACCAAAACAATAAAATAGTTTAGAATTTTTCATATTATTGAAGAGGTACTGAAGGGACTAGTATACAGAGAAAGATTAAAGGCCAGAATCCATGACTCATTTTAAACCTAGTATGGAAACAGCTGGCAAGGGACTCTAGGAAAGGAACAGAATTGTTTAAAACTGATTGGAGGAGCTGGGAGTCAGGAGACGAAGCTGAACATCAGATTGCTCATGACTGATTCAGACTCCCTTGAGTCACTGCTTCTGTCAATGAAACCAAGCCTCTGAGACTGAAGGACTGTATCAACATAAGAGGACATCCTCTTCTAGGACAGGCAGACAGACATCATGAGCCAACGATGATGAGTGCCTTTGGCAGGACCTTAAGCCAACCTGTCCAGCAGATTATCATATCCTGTTAAATTGTGCTAAGCTTAAGAAATCTGTACCAGGCTCTCCTCCTCTAAAGGGCTCCCACATAAGAAGGCAAAAGGGTGTGTTTGAGGCAGAGAACTTCTGTCTGGTTGTCATGGCAGTACACCAAGCTGGTCTCTATCACTTTTCTAAAGCAATATGTGGAAAAAGGAATAATATGATTAGCTGGCTAGTTTCATTGCTGAAACCTAAATATGATTAGTAATTCAAACTCATTCTGTTTCTGAATGAAATTCTTAGACTGGAAGTCACTTTTCACAGAAGACAGATGATGCTCATAAGTTCTAGTAGCTGGTAATTCTATATGTCTAGTTTGATGTGTGCTAGCAATATCTCCTGAAATTAGAGGGACTTTATGTTGTGGTCTCAAAGGTTGCATTACTTTGGGTCTCAACTGCGACTGAAGTTGCTTGACATAATTATATGGAAAGATCAAATTATTCTGTGTTTTATTATCATTTAATGAGGGGACTTTTTTTCATCACAGGCTGGAATTCAACTTGATTTAGTGATCCAAACTGAATAAATATGAGCTCTCACATTTATGCATTCTAAGCCTAATTTAACACAGATTTCAGTTGCACACACAGAGTATTTCTGACCATTTGAAGGAGAATTAAAAGCTAAAATGAAAACAGTGTTTAATGTTGTTTTATGTACTAAATCTTGCTATTAAGGTGCCTGCTTTGACAGGCAGATTTGGTGAATACAATACATGTGATGTTTCTTGATAATTCCCTATTTCAAGATATATCACATTTATCACTGTTGTCATGTAGCCTGTAACATCAGAGATGCAATCTAAATGTGCTCCTTCAGCAGTAGTTTGATATGAGGTGCTTTTGAGAGAGACCTTTCGCCAAGGGAAAAAACACTGAAGGTTCTACCTTTCACAAGAGAATGCCATAATATTCATTAGGTATGTGGTGCTAGAAAAGCTGCAGCAGCCTTAGCAGTTTGAAAGGAGGTGCCTCGGCAAATGAGTATAAAACCGTAAACACGGTGTTTGGGATTCAAAGACATGTTTTGAACCCATATTATTTGAACACAGTTGTAAGTTTTGTTCCCTGGTTTCAACACCGAACCAGGCTGTCAAGAGGTTTGGAGCCCTTGGGGACTTTTGAGCACCTGTAGGTCTATATTGGCAATGGTAGTTGTGACAGTCACATATTCACCACTTTGAGAGCCTATTTCTGAAGCATCAAACCAGAAAACACAGGCTCAAAGGAGGTATCAGGACTCTAGCAAACAGTGTGATGCTGTGCTTATATTGGGCCAAGGCTCAAAAGAAAGGTACAAACTTGGTGCAAAAGCCAAAGAACATGCAGGGTGTCTCCTGCTGAGGAGTGGGATAGAAAGAATGGGGTGGGCACCATGCAATCAGATGACACACAGGAGCTGGGGAAGCACAACATTCCAGCCATTTGGGGTCTTTGGAGGAGCAGCTCCAGGAGCCATAAACACATGGAAACCTGTCCCAGGAGCAGGAGCTCAGAGCCTGCATGCACCTCTGAGGCAACAGAGGCAGCTTGGCCAGGTGTGTCTGACTGAAATGAAGCACAAACCTGTCCAGCTGGAGCTGGAGAGGGTGCCCAAGAGATGTCACCTGCTGTCAGTAACAGCACATGGGATAGCACCTTGGCTCATCCCTCCGCCTGGCAAAGTTGTACTCCAAGTCACCTTGAGCTCCACCTGTGGGCATCCTTTGGGTCATCCTGCCACCAATTGCATGCCATTTGTGCCCAGCACCAGCCTGAATCTTTGTCCTAGTTCAGCAAACCAGAACTAGGTTATGACTGTCTGGGTGTGACCAAAGCTGTGTATTCTAAACCCTCTATATCATTTCTCATGAACTGTTAACAATGGACCATTTGCAGCAGCTGCCCAGGGCACACCTGACCCCTCAGGATGTAGGGTTGGTGTTAAAGAAGCCTGTGAGATAAGAGCTGTGATAACTCCCCTCCAGGAAGTCGTTAGCACCTTCACATCCAGCCTGAGGGGTCATGTCTGCTAATGGGCCATAAATGATTCCAAAAATACCCCATAACTCACAAAGTGAGATCACCCATTGTGGAACTCCCTGCCCTGGGGGAGGGACTGGGGGGGTCCCATCTGAACCTGAGCATATATAATCTGGCGGTTTGGGGACCATTCATAAGACCCAGAGGAGGACCAGAACCTTGACAAGACTGTGACCACAACTCTTGACCAGGCTGCAACCGTCATCTGCACCAACTTTGGACTCGGGGGAACCACGTGGGGCTCAGCACATTATACTTCCGGGGTTTGTGGGTTAAAACGTATTTCTCTTTGTATCATTGCATTCATTGTAATACTTTTATTAAATTGTAACTCTGACTTACAATCTCTTTTGTGTTGGGTTTGTTTCTCCTGCTGGTTTACCTTTAACCCAGTACAGTCTTCTACCAACCTGCAACCAGAGGGACCCCAGAGAACTGGAGCACACCTTTTACCACTGTGTTGACAGTACCAAGGCACATCACTTGAATTTTGGCCATGGTGTACACACTGTTTGAATCAATGAAGGAAGGTTTTCATCAGTTCTCTGAACAACAATGAACAGAATTATGCATTTATTTAAAAATCAGTCTTGCATGAGATGTAATAATTTCTAGTTCCTGTTTCTTGTCTATCTTCCTGTTTTAAAAATAATTTCAATAAAAAGAAAATATTGCTCAAAGGAAGGATTTAATTATAAGTACCTTTACTCTGCCTCAGCAAGAGTGCATAAAACTGCATTTTATGCTCTGATGTTGATCAAATTTTTGGATACTAGTCCAGATACTTTGATATTATTCCAAAGTAAGTGGGTGAGTATTAAAGAAATTAGTCTCGGTCTATAGTTTTATAGATCAGAGCAAGATTACTTCCATTTAAATAATTGCATGGTTGCTATAGTTGCATAACTACATCCTCCAAAAAATTTTAAAACCCAGAAAAAAACCCAACTTCTTTCATGCAAACATTTTATTTGACCCAATATGAGACATTTCAATTACTTTTCATGAGATAAGACCTTTTAAAAATAGTTTTGCTGGCTTTCAAAATGAGTTTTTGAAAGAAAAATGTTGTTTCATTTTATAATATCAGAACAAAAAGCTTTAACTTTTCTGATCTTCTCTCTCTAATCTCCATTTCTGTTTAAAAATATTCATTTAATTTTATCCCAATTCATAATCTGATTGGTTTCAAAAACTGCAATTTTTAGCGAATACATTAATACTCAAAAATATGCCATCTGGCCAAGTCCATGACAGATGTCTTCTTTCCTTCAGTGTCCCATTATTTTATTGACATGCCTTGCACCATGCTATGGGGGAGAAGGAGGAATGAAGGAAATCTGTAAGAAACAGAGGATACTTTAATGTAAGGTGTTTTTCACAGTATCCCAGACAATGTATTTAAAGATACAGTAAATATAAAATCCCTATCAACTAGATGATAACAAAGTCATTGTTGTGGCTTGCTGGTGCCTACACATCAGAAATCTCTGTAGAAGCTTAATTATTTTACCAACAGTGACAGAACATGATACTGCAATTTTTAACAGAAATGGAAGGAACTTTTGCCATACAGAAAGTATTTACACTCCAGATTTAGACCACACCATATCCAGGAAAATATGGCAGTATTAAAGGTTAGGTGTTTGTGACTTGCAGCAACAAGATCGCTACTTCTGTGGATGACATCCTGTACTGAATTGCATGAGCTAACAGTTCATTCTGTGAGAATGCAATTCCTATAATTCAATAATTAATTAAAAGCAGCATTTAATTCTAAATCTTAATACTAGGTCTCCAAAAACCCCCAAACAAAATAGGGGTCTAGAGGATTCAACTCCAATAAAATGAACAGATTTCCAAAATAGTGGAAAGGTCCTGTGATTTTTTAATGTTAACTTCATAATGCACATTGCAGCTTTAAATTTGGGCTCATCACTGTGAGACACAAACAGAAGTAACACCTAAACTTTAAACTTCTGTCATTTTGACAACCATGACCTTGTTTTGCATTGCAAACTTACAAGGTTTTTGCAGATATTTCTGAGAGATATTATGCCAGAGGAAGGGAATAGCCCAACGTTTTTGTATTGTTGAAGGTCTGGAGGGTTTTTGGGGTGGTGTGGTGGCCATAGGACCCGGATATTGCTGCTAAGTATTTAATAGACCAGCTTTCAATTTTTCTGATTGCTTGGTCCTTTAGGGGAAAAAGAAAGCTCTGCTCAGGGAAACAAGTTTTATGTAGATATATGCTCCCCATTTGTGGTATAGGATGCACATCCTACATTAACTAGCACTGGGGGAGAAATGCTAGATGAGGTTTATGGCTGGAGCCAGCAGCAGACGTGTGCGTAGCAGTGTGCTGGACTGGGGGCCTCACACAGTACTACAGGGGGACTGGAGGTGTTCCCTTCTGCGGGGAAAGTGCATCGTATTTGTCCCTGATGGAGAAAGGAAGATGTTCACCCTGATGAACCACTGCCATTCAGTCCAGGAGGTTTCTGTGTAGGGCATAGAGAGCTGACCTCCACCTTCCCTAGGTTCTCATCCATACTCATTGATGTTGTTGGGGCATCAGGAAGTTGAGCTTTCAAACGCAACATCCAAGTTACCTGCTGTAGTTAGGAATTTTTTAAAGCTATGGCTTATTTATGGTGGTGTTGGTGCTTCCATAATGCCAATATACCACACCTCCTTCTGTGTCATACAGCCAATGCACAGTCATTCCTTCTCTTTACCTCAGACCACAAGCACAAGCACAAGCACAAAAAAATTTTGTTTTACTTCTGTTTTCTCTATTCACATATTGTCTCTCAAATTTGCTGGATTTACCCATAAAAATTTTCCCACAAAATCCATTACCCTGATGCCCCACTTGTGCCACCAGCCTTTTCCTGTGACATGCTCTGACCTACCTTTAGTATTGTCCTTTCCCAGCAGTTCACCATGTTGCTCAGCTTCTGAGCCTGGTGTTGCATCCCAGATCCTCCCATTTAGCCCACATGGGACCATGGCTTGGGGCACTGTCATGGGAGACAGTGAGATTTCTAATGGTAACACATGTGCCTTGCACAAGGCAAGGTCTTGCACTTGGCTGCATGTACAGACCAACATGACACTTTTACTTCTTCTCACAAACAGGACATTCCCCAGGTCACTACCAAAAACCATGAAGTGTGATAAGGGGTCCCTATTTTACTGGTTTCTGTTCCTCATGGATGCTGTATGGCCCTCACCACCGCAGTACCAATATACACAGGTTTGTCTGTGCTGTGTGATACAACCACACTCTGCCACATGAGACTCATCATCTTTCACCCTTTCCCTCAGAAGAAAAAGCAGCTCTGTGTGTGTTCGCGCTTCTTTTTGCTACATGTGGCTCAACGTGCTAGTTAGGTCAAAGCAGTGCACCTTCACAAAAAGCAGGAGTGTTCTGCTAAAGCTTGCTCCCTAGGGAGTTCTGCTTCTCACAGAGATGTACAGAAAGTTAACTGTGCCAAAGAAATGGTGGTATGTACTGGAGTCTTCAGTCAGGGCTTGGGATTCCTGCACCCAGGACTACACATATGACTTGATAGCCAGCACAGAGGGAAAATAGTGTTTGTGCTTGAGTTTACAGTAGCTCATGCTACTTGCTACTAGCTGAAATTTCCAAGCAGCTGAAGATTTCAGGTCCAGATATGCTGTGTTGCCACAGTGCAAATAAGAGATTTGACAGCTTCAATCATCGCTAGGTTATGATTTGTCAGGTTAGTGACAGACTCCTGGCAGATAACAGGATGGCCATCTCATGGCTGAACAGAGACACAGGAAAGCACTAGTCACAGATATTTCCACATGAAAGCTTTGTGTGTGAAATGAACTAAAAAAAAAACAAATGAAATCAAATTAACTCAGAACCATCACACCATGTGTGGACTCCAAGTGAAGACTGAAGACTTTTATCTACCAACCTGTACATTCACATTCAGTTCCAGAAAGCTCCTTTCCATGCTTATGCTGCTTTTGACTCAGATTGGGATCATCCTACTGATTATGATCCATATATGGCACTGGATTGGAAGGACTTTCTTCAGCCTGCATGTTCCTGACATTTGATTCATGCCTGCAAAGGCATTTCCCCAAGAGGAAGTCTTTTGGTTGATTTGTATTGCAATGTCTTGAGGGCATTTTCCTTTCTGTGAGCTCATCAGACCTCGCAGCAAAACAGAGCCAAATATGTTTGGCATTTGGCTTGGAGAACCCATGAAAACTGGCAAGCAAGAATAGAGTGAAGTTCTGCCAGTGAATCAGCAGTGGTGCTCTGTGCTGGGCCCATCAGTGAGTGAGCACACATAGAATCATGGAATAGTTTAGTTTGGAAAATACCCTTGAGATCATTGAGTCCAACTGTTAACCCAACAGTGCCAAGTCCACAGTAAACCATGTCCCTAAGTACCACATCTACACATCTTTTAAATATCTCCAGGGATGGTGACTCCACCATTTCCCTGAACAGCCCACTCCAGGGCTTGATCGTTCTTTCAGTGAACAAATTTTTCCTAATATCCAATCTAAACCTCCCTGGCACACTTAAATGTGCATGAACACTGAAATGTATGCACACGTGTAGAGCACAGAATTATAGACTGTTCAAGCCAGGGAAGACACAAATTACTTTTTTGCCTTCACAGAACCCTGTGCTTACTGCCTTGTGGAACTGCTGGAGATGCTGCTGGATGCCTAACACTGAGCTGGCCAGAACAACAAATGTACAGAAAGTTGAGTGATGTTTGAAAAAGGCCTGGTTTCTCAGGTTACATGGTCTTCAGCCTCAGCGATTATGTTGTTTTCCTAAGTACCAGAATTTTTATTTGCAATATCATTAAAAATCTCCTGCCAGTTTATACACAAGCAGACTGGGACCCTCTGGCATGTGATGCCTGAGTCTGTTTGTTTGTCTGGCCTTACTAACCAGGCTTGGAGTATGGCATTGGCAGAAGACATTAGAAGTCCTCAGTCTTGTTTCCACAGAACCCTGGTGTTATACACAGAATAAGGAGTTAACAGATCATGGAGCTTTTCTATAACAGGCTTAGAAAAGCAGAAACCAAGGTTATTTACTGTTCCCACACTCTGCACTCAGAGCAGTTTTAAATTGCTAGGTTAACAAGCCATTCCTGAAAGAAATTTTCTGTGCACCAATGTATTCTTTGTGGTTGAAGCAAAAATTACTTACAGACAGTGCAATGTTTCTTGCAAAGGAAAATTTCGGCCAGTGGAATACTTTAAAATTCAGCTGTGAAGTCTATTGACTTACTTCTGGCTGGGAGTTAATTTGATCTGTACTTTTTCTGCAGACAGTTAGAAGAAATCTCTCATTTACTAAGAGACATTGTTATGGATATATGATGTAACGTAGAATATATCCAAAAATTGCCCTCAGTTCTGTTGTAGTTATTGCTAATGGCACCAAGGTGTAGTGTAAGCATACTGTAAGCCAACTTCTGATGTTAATTACATCAGCATAAAAAAGATTCGAATTTGGCCCAAGCCTATAGGTTTAAACATGACTGTTTTGAACTTCGTTTTCAGGACAGATAATGTTTTCAAGGAAAATGATGCACTTGTTAATTTTAACATTTTTTGCTCAGCACATTTTGGCAACAGTTCTAATATATTCCTGGAACTTGGCTTTATTTTACTGTTTGTTATATTGCCTGAGCAGCAGCACAAATCAGCCTGTCAGATGAGATATTTCAATGAACAAAACACAGGTTGGAAGGCTGGGAACCAATAATGGGAGAAATGTAAACAATTGTCACTAGGCATAGATTTCATATTTTGTGAATGACATATCTTCTTCTCTGGTAGGTCTGTATGAGGCCTGCTTCTAGCCCATCTGGTATTCAACACTTTGGCTGCTCATTATTAGTTACAGAAATCTATAACACATTTCAAACAGACCAATGATATAAAAAAACTTGCCATCATGCAGGAATAGAACAGTCTAACAAGATGAGAATGAATTTATTTTCTATGGCCACTGTAATCTTTTTGGATACTCAAAGAACAACTTTTCTTTGACCTCTTGAGTCATTTCCATACTTATAGAAAAGAAATACCATTTTTTCTACATATGAAATATCTTAATACAAAACCAAACATGTCTCAAGGAAAAATAGTTGGCACTGATACTATTTAGGAAAGCTAAATTTTCAGATAGCCTTTTAACATCACTTATGCCTTCCTTTTGAGACTTGGTGAGAGGCTTTGGTACTGGCCTTTAATAGAGGCATTGTTGCTTCTGTAAACATTACTGAGCTGACCTAAGACTCCGGCCAAAGATGTGGACCTAAATGTTATTTCCAGGTAAGACAAGAGTTAATAAAGTTCAATTTTCAAACAAAAAGAACAATCTAGAAGTCCTCACAGAAGATCAACGTTATTAAAAAATGACCAGCAAGTGTTCCAGTCCAACCTGAGTCAACCGAGAGCAAGGAACTAACCAAAGAACAAAAGTATGCATAGGAACACGTGAAAGCTCTAGTTACTAATGAGAAACATTTACTCATTCACCATCTGGATTGCATGTTGATCTTCCATTCACTTCTTTCTTTCTCTTTTTTTTTTTTTTTAAGAAAAGAGCAGTTTCTGTACTATAATTTATAACAGCTGGAATCATTCTCTGTGTGTACGTGCATGTGTGTATGTGCTGGACAAAAGAACATTATCAATATTAAAAGGAAAAGGATGGGCACTTGATGTTTTTGGAACTCGCCTCTGAAGGGATATATAATGATATGAGAAAGATTAAGTAAGTGGTGAAGCTGGGGGATCTTCTAGATGCAAAACTGCTGCAATGTGGGTGGGCTCACAAAGGATCTCAGCACATCCTCTCCTGCGAGTGATACAGTGACCCTGGTTCAGATGTTTCACAGCACTGTGGAGCAAGAGGCTGGGTATGTTCACTGCAAAGGTTTCTTTAGCCAAAATCATTTTGGGCTGAGGGCTGGCTAGTGACTGATAGCTATGCACAGTAATTTCAATTTCTTTTACATAAACATAATGAGGCTTTGTTTATTGTTTTCCTGAAAGCTTTGGGGTTGAGATACTGGGGAAAACAAAGAGACACTTTGCGAGCTCTCTCTACAGTAAATGGTTCCCCTTGGCATGCTCTGACAGGCCATTTCATTTTAGCTTTGCTGAATCAGCTTAATGGGAAAAACTCAAAACTCATTGCCAAACTCTCATTGCAATTTCTCTTTACCACAGTGGTCATAAAGAGATGTTATTACTCTCTGTACAGGGAACCAAATATTCCTGGGGGCAGGTTTGTGTAGGATGTGCTGATTGCTCTAAAATTAGGGAAAGGCTGACAGTTAAGGATGTACATAGTGGACATGAGCATTTGAGTTTGTCACATGGAACACACCGATTCCGTCTAAAACTTATACATGTGTCATTGGCCAGTGTGACATAAAACCACATCACTGTATATGCTACATCAAATGCAACTCTGTGCATATGTGTGTGTGTGCAGTGGTAGTGATGGTTGTTTCTCAGATTTTTATCTCACAAAATGCTCTAAGTGAAAGTGGTAGATATAAATGAACCTCCTTCCTTCCACAAAGTTGCTGCTGCAGCAGAGCAACACAAGAAGGCCATTTGTATAAGTCAAAAGGTGATTTTACATGGGAGGAGGTGCACAGGGAAAATCAAAGCTTAGCAGAATTAGCCTTCCAGAGGGGTATAACTAGAGTCCCATTCCCATCCCCAAAGGAAGGCAGAGATTGTGTTCAGGGCTTTGGCATTAGTTTTTTGCTGGTGGACATGGTACTAACACAAGCAAATGTTCCCTGGGGCAAGTTCAGCTTTTATTAAGGTAATTCACGTGGGAGACAAACACACGTTTTTTTTCAAGCATGATATTTTGAACTGCATACAGATGAGACTGATTCAGTATTCAGAAGAGTGTATAATTATACTATTTTGCACATGATAATTCTTTTAATACAATCAAACACTGTGCCTACGTTTTATGACAAAGTATCTCATTGCTTATGGATAACTATAAATCTCAAAAAGTAAAACTGCTACCAGAAAACACATGTGCAAAACTGGTTTTAGAGGGACATTCTTCTCATGATCATTCATTAGAGCTGTTGGGGTAAAGTCCCCATGAAACAAATATGTCCAAACTTTTGTCGGGACAAAAACCTTAGAAAAAAGTTCTGGATCTCTTCCTGCCTGCTGGGCTTCTGAAAAAAAATCACCATCAGAACTGTCTGGGTCACCTACGTCCTTCCTGTAACTCTCATTAATGTCAATGGGAGTATAGCTTACTCTAGTTGTACATTCCTGCTCTTACTTTCAGCTCTTACTTTGCTCCTTGAACAAAATCCCAGCATCACTTCATCACTGAACTGCCCTTGTCCCTGTCTAGGGATCAAACAGAAAACTTCTACCCTTTGAAAGAAGTGCAGGCTGGATACATGCCCACAGCACCATCCCTTGTGAATAAACCTTATAGTATTATCTGCAAAAGATCTAGTTGGAAGGCCAGCATATTAAGGAACTTTCCTGTCCAGCCATCCAGGAGCCACTCTGGCAGTCACACTCACACCACCTGAGGTGGGACTGAGGCCCTGTTGCAGCTATGCACACCACACTCACACAGTGATACCAGGTTTCCTTACTGGCTCAACCCCTGGTTCCCTGAAACAGAGTTTAAGATGTCCTGATCCTTAAAACGATTTAATCTTGGTGCAATAATGAAATAAGAAAATAACAGCTTGAGCTGGGGGCCTCTGAACAGGGAAGTTACCTTAACACGGACATGCACAATGTGGGACATCTTTCTTCTTGGTTCTTTGCAATCCAGGGCTTAGAGCAAGACTCAGCACTGAAACAGCCCAGTAGTGAAGGACAGATTTCTAGTTTTCAGCTGATGGGGCAGCTGAATGATTCTGAACCTTGGTGGATTTTGCTGCATCCTGTGAGGCTACCGGCTTGTTTCCCCAAGCTGTTGGTGTAAGAACACCTCTGCTCAGAAGAGCACACCCAGACTGTGGGCCACCTCAGCTAGGCTGTGCACACAGGCATGAACTGGATCCCCCAAAACCTCTACCATGTCCTCTTGTTCTGCAATGTCCTTCCTGGCCAGTAACTCTACTCATGTCCAGTGAGATCTCCTTTGCCATTCATTTTTCCAGCATTGTATCAATAGTCCCCATGTCCAGAAGAGCTGTTTCCAGCAGAAAACCCATAATGTGGATTATGGGTTTTGATTAATATACCCGTACATATTTTGTGCCTGAATGCATGCCTTAATTTATGAGTAACAACAAGGATGTATTCTCCAAAGAAAGTAATACTTGACTAAATTGTTCTCTTGACGTAAACCTGTAATTTAAAAATTATATATATTTAGAGTGCAAGTCAAAACAGGAAGTGCATTCCCAAAGCGGATAAAGATATTTCTGAACCTAAATATCTAGTGATACAAAATTGCCATGAAATTTCTCTCCCTTCCCTGCCTAACAAAACCAGCCTTTACCAAAGAAGCCTACTATTTATGGGACTACTTTGCTGTACAAGCAAGTTTGCTCTCACTGTCTCTTTCAATGGTGAGTCTGGGGACCTACACATTCACAGGCTGTCCAAACAGGATTTTGCCGCTGGAAAGTAAAAGCATATCCAATGGCATTGGGAAACCGTTTATAAAAGTTCAGGTAAGAAAGAATGTATCAGGGAAAATCAATACAATTCAGAGCAGAGAACTAAGTATCCAGTGGGAGATACATCAGAATTTTGCATCTCAGCTAACACTCCATTTTTCACTCCATTCATCTACCATTGGGGCTAGTCATAATGGAACTTGTCTCTTCATTAGCTTTAAGCCATCTGGCATGGCTGGTTTGACAGCTGACAGGCATGTGGCAAGGATCAGAGGTTGGATGCTGTGTTGTTACCGCAGGAGAGAATCAGAATACCAGGTGAGAAATATTAGCAACAAAATAAAACACATCATAAACAGTGGGGAGGAAAAAAGATTAAATGATGGCAGCCACCAGTCAAGAGGAAGAAGTTGATATGCTGTCTGACTCCTTAATTCCAGGCAGGGAGAAGAAGACTATGTGCAATCAACCCCTTCAGCATATAGGAATTGTGCCTGCACAGATTGCAACACAGAGCTGCCAGAATCACTCCTCTCTTTCATCATAGATTTGTCTGCCTGCAGCATATGCCACCAAAGCAAAGCAGTCTTCCTCTAAAAGCATTTAGGAATCCACAAGATAGCAAAATCTATATGGACACATATAGGTCTACAAAACACACACACACACACACACACACACACACGTGCATATATTACATGTTTTATTTATAACTCAAGATTTTGCATAGGAACTGGTTGTACAGATGTTAAAGCAAGACCTCATGAAACATGTTCCAACAGAGAATTGTGAGTCTGGCATGATAGCAACTAGAGACGGGAACATCAGTCTTGCTAAAGTCCTAAATCTCAATGTAATTTCTGATTCACAATATTTAGAAATGTAATCGTTGAAGAAGTGACTCAGAAGAGACAGCACTGTTGCCTCAGTGCTCTTTTCATTATTTTATGAGGTACAAATTAGCAGAGAACTTTAATCCATAATTAATTCCACGGCAAATTCATATTATTATTGTCCTATTCTGTGCAATTGCAAACCAGTAGATTTCTTTTCTGTTGTATTTCTATGAAACACATTTACTCCAGATATTGTTGCATGACTACAGTTGCTCTTTGGGTAGGTATCCTGGAGTGATCACCTTTAAAATATGAGCTCATCCTGGGCTCCCTTTATTTCCCAACAGTTTCGGACACATTTCTCCTTAGAAAGAAAAAATAAGGAGATGACCTGATCCGTAACCTACCTTGGTAACTATTTCAGTCATCATGCTTTGCTCTAGGCTAAAGGGATAGCATGACAATAAAAGAGACAAAGAAATCCTATAGCACTACTCCACTCCTGGAAGGTACAGGCGAAATATCCATAGGTGATCAAAGGTGGACAGGGCAATGCCTTCATTGAATTCATACTGCATTCTACACCAGTATGCTTTGCTTTTTAAGTTGTTTCATTGTATGTGTAGCCCTGTATCTATCAAGAAGCCCCCTGAAGCCATAGATTTTAGACAAGTGTCTTAGACCAATCTAAGGCAGTCTTCTCTTTTATAGACACAGCTTCATTAGTTTAATAAATGTTTAACCAAGATCATGCTGTCACATTGCTACATGAGCATAAGGAAAACACCATCAGCCGCCTCAGTAGCCACCTTCTCCATGGAACAAATGCCTCGGTGCTCACTATTTCATTTTAAAGTATGTTGTTGTCAGAAGAATACAGTGTATTTGAAGTTTCCTGCCTTCCTAAGTAAGGGGATTCATCCAATTGTACATAAAAAATTCTTTTCTCATGTAAGTCAACAGTACTCTGACAACTGAACTTACAGCATGTCTTCAGCATGTATCAGAAAGTAACCAGAGGACTGCCAGAAAAATAACAGAAATTACTTCAGGAATTTTATTCAGTTGGTTTTCACTTAAAACTTAAAAAGCTTACACCCTTGCCTGATGGTTTTACAGTGCATTACACAATAATCTGTTATGTGATTTTTTTTTACCACACTCACCTAAGGCAATATGAGCTCTTATAATTGAAATGAAATATTGAAATAGAATTTTCTACCAACTACACCATTATGAGTGATACTGATCTACAGCATCCTGCTCCTAGTTTTATTTATAGGGGACAATAATAAAATATTCCTACTAACTCGATTGTTTTCTGTCATGGAACAGAATTGCCAAAATCAAGGTCAAGAGTATGTCAGTGGTTTAATTTCCCTGGTGCTAACCCACAGTAAAACTTCTCAGGATACAGTCTGCTGGTCTCCTGCAAGTCATTATGTATTTAATTTTCTCCCTGTAAAGTGCTTTTTTTGACTATGAAGTCTGTGTATTCTAGAGGTAAATACATTAAGATAAAAGGTTCAAAGAGTCTTTTTCTAAAGACATCTTATAATATCTCCTAAGCTTCCTTATGAAATTCCAGTGCAAACTCCAGCCTTACTGTCTTCAAAAGAATTCCTAGTGCATTGTCTTTATTTGCACAAAGGAAGTAAGGAAAATTAATGGAGAGAGGGAGGGGGAAACTGTGGTCAATGTTACGGCCCTGCAGATTGCTTGAATCAGACACTCTAGATCCTCGGGGTGCAAAAAGATCTGTTAGGCAGGGCACTGCATGGGAATTTGCTTGTATCTACTTGTCTTGGCTTCCAAGGACTTCAGAGCATCTCATCTCCCAGATGCCACTGGACTCTAGTCCCCCCCACCACGCAGCAAGGTCCAAGCACATTTTCTGGCAGCAACTTGCTTCTTCCCTCCTGGACTGTCTCTCACTACAGGAGGAACCTCCATTAGAAACAGCCCAAAGCTAACTTCTCTCAAATCACACCTCTACCAGCACAACTCACCCAGAATTACACTGGTGAGCTGCCATTACTGGCTGAGGTGCCTCCCAAACCTGTCCCACTGGTTTCTCTTGCTGCCTCCCAATCTCTTTGTTTTATCTGCCCATTACTGTGTTTTATAGCATGGGATCCTTGGGGTAGGCCCCAGCTTCAGAGTGCTTGCACACCTCCTAAAGCCCTGGGATAGGGTACTCCAAAGTCCCAGTGCCCTAGATGGACTAATAATTAATCATATAATCAATCACATGAGGAAGTCTCATTTCTCTACAGCAGAGAACATTGTAGGAAAGATGATGTACATAAAGCATACTGCAGCAACCATTCTAACACACAGTTTGGCTTTATTTTGTCTCTTTTCCAAGACTCTATCACAGAATTTTTGCCAGACTGCACACAGCTCTGCTGCAAAAGAGCACACCCAGTGTCCCTCTCAGGCAGGCTTGATGGCTCCGCAGAGCCTAGTAAAGGGGTAAGAAAATGCTTCCTACACCTGTAGTCTTTGTTGGGCTGTTCTCATGCTCCTAGTGGCTGACTCTCATGTCAGGAAGGCTGTGCCTCCCCCTCCAACATGGCTGGGTCCAGAGTTTCTACTGAGGGCCATCATTCTTGCCTGTGATACAAGCATTCTGCCCTAGAAACCTGCCCAAACATGCACCCTGGGCTCATCTGGCCAGATGGGTCCTGGTCTTTATGATGCTGTTGTCTGTACTGTGACTGTGCACTTGCAGAGGTGGCTTATCTGTATTCAGCTTTTGTCTCAAGAAAATAGGTCCTGTAAATTCACAGTCTGCCTCTGTGCATGACAAACAGAGTTTCCAGTTGACAGAAGGAGCTCAGAAAATCATAAGCAAGATTTATGGAAAGTCATAGAAAAAACTCCAGGGAAAAAAACATGTTAAACTTGCTCGTGTTTGTGCTGTTTGCTTGGCTGTGGCACACTGGGCCAGGACAGCTGCCATTTGGGCTCCAAATAGTTTGTTCTCTAAAGGGGAGGTGAGGCTTGCTGTGTGTAGAAGGGGCAGTGGCCAGGTGGTCTGCAAAGACCTTGGTGGCATTAATGTTAACACATCTCCCTTCCTAGTGCTCCCAGCAAGGGAGGGAAAAGGGGCTTACATTACCTAGACTGAGTGTAACTACTTGACTTGCCTTTTTTCATGGTTATTTAAATGTATTTTTTTACTGGGCAAACACAGATACAAGAGGTGGGAGATAAAATTAAATGTGAGCACACCTTACCATAGAATCATACAAAGGTCTGGGTGGAAGGGACTTTTAAAGGTCACCTAGTCCAACCCCCCTGCAATATAAGCAGAGGCATCTGACCTAAAGATGACCGTAAGAAGATCTGATCTATGGCAGAGCCTTATCAGGGGACTGAAAAAACTTGGACATTAGTGATACAGGACATTAGCAGGAATGAACACAGTGAAGCTGTTCTTTGATGGAACATAAATTGGGACAAGCAGTGTAAAATCAGACCATGCATTTACACAAGTCCATAATGGAGCCTAAGTCCTCCTCTGAATATGCATGATCCAACCACAGTGCATTAGCCATGGGTAGCTCTGGTGGAGACAAGTCAGGAAGGGAGAGCAGCACTCTTCCCAGATGTACAGGAAACTGTTCCCCGTCACAGTGGGTCTGGTGGACCCTGCAGTTTAAAACAGGCTAAGTTCCCACTGCTTTTTGGGCTACAAGAAGGACTTGTTTTTGTGCTTGCTTCTTCTGCATCTGAGAGCTGGTTGATAAATTGTCTTAGCCACTAATTCATTTGCCAATACAATTACATGGGATTAGTGTTGATTACCAGCAGCCCATGGAGTAGATCCAGGTGAACCTCCATTAAACAGGTGCAACTGCCTTTATTGGGCTACCAGTCTACCTTGCCGCTAAAAAAGCTCTGAGAGTTGAACATTTATGTGCTCCAGACTGTGAGAAAATGACTCCAAAGCGACCTTTGTTTTACCTGCAGGTATACTGCCCTGTGCCGTGTTCTTGTCAGATCTTGTTAAGTCATCAGTACTACAGTAATCTTGGATGATAAAAGCCAGAGAAGACCTCACTGCTGAGAAAGTCTGTGCTTGTAGAATCATGAAAATGGGAACAATGAGGCACCAACATCCTTTTTTTAATTCATTTTACAAAGAACTTTACAGAAGTCATTATCATCAAATTACTACCCTAACTTAAAAAGAAAAGTGTGCGTTGCACTATATGGTCTGCAGTTGTTTTCTGAAACAGATTTTAGGATGCCTTGTTTACTATGGATGTACACCTGGATGTTTCTTGGTCTCTGCAATGGGTTTCCAATGATGTGCAGCCACCTCTGGAGCTGGGACACTTCCAGACTTCCTACAATGAAACCCAGGAAGCAGAAATAAGGAAGGTGGTGTGCCAGGCTGCATTTTTATTTCGAAGTTAGAGGATGTGCCTGGCAGCAGCAATGGAAAGCGAAGGAACAGAAACAGTGTCAAAATGTCTCTGTGTCACCTTCCAGCAACGCCATGTGCAGTCCCAGGAAGTGTGGTGAGAATTGAGATGGAGTGGGTGCCCTGCTCAAATGCATCTTAAAATGTGTTGTCTATCAGCTCAGGGTCTGTAAGGAAATGAAAACGATTCTTGCTGACAAGAACAATCTCATAGATACCCCAGCACAGTGATGCCACAACAAAAATTGCTCTGTAAATCTGGGGTTTTCAAGCTTTGGAAACATAGCAAAAAATCATTTGGTTTGGTTTTACCCCATTTTGAGTCCTAGTGACAATAGAACAGAGTGACAGTGTTACTCTCTACAGCAACCACAGCACAGTCAATGTGTCCCTGTACCTAAGCAGGGGGTTGCAGATTTGCCAGCAGAAGTTTGAGCTCCGGACCCTTACTCCGAGCTCTGTTAAGGTTATCTCGTTACACAGGTGCTAAGGAACATATTTAAAATAAGTTAGTGTGTGACCAGAAGACAGTCACCTCCAGAGAAAAGTTATTTAACACCTTTGTGAAAATGCAGATGTGCCTCTACGAGTCATGGCTGGCTGCAACAGCGTATCATGTCCCAAACTTCTTGTGAGGTGAAATGCAAAAAAAAAAAAAATGAAAAAATCAACACAGAACTATAAAGTAATGGATTCTGTGTGTTGTGACCAGTCGCATCTGCTTATGGAAAGACCTATTGCGACGCAACAACCCTTGTGAAACAAGGAAGAGGAAATCCAAGTCACCTCACTTAGATCAGTTAATCTTCCCTAACTGATGGAATAAAAGCCAAAGCACTGAGCACCAAGGTACTCCAGATTCCAGATCCTTGAAATATTCAGGATGGTTATAAATCTACCATGACCCTTTAATATTGAATCCTAACAGTTATTTTCTCAAGATTAAATGTTTGGAATTCAGTAGGTTAGAGTTAACTATGGAATAATAAATGAGGAAACTTTTGTGATATTAGAAAAGACATAGAAGGGGATATAATACTAAAACTTCAAGTTCTGGGTCTTCTTCTGGAAAATCTTGCTCAGAAAGCCCTAGTCCTCTGGACATCCAGAGGAAACTGCCCTCGAGGCGAGCATTGGATAGGCCATCTTTGCTTCCAGCCTATGGTCTGAGAACACATAAGGATGAACTCTGAAAGGATGGAGATCTGAGCAAGGAGTGAAAAATAAAAAAACCTAAGGAAGAGAGCCTGTAAATGGAACACGGAGATCAGTCCTGTAAGGAAAGACAAAACATAGTGTTCATGTGTCTCTCAGGACAGGGCAGTGATAGTGAGTCAGCGGGTGGTGGCCAGAGAAAGACAGCAAAGGTTGGATTTGTGGGATGGGGTTTTGCAGATAGTGTTCAGAGATGAAGGTGAAAGCATCTTATTTACATTTGTGGATCCAGGCATATATGGGAGAAGAAGTACATATGACTTTATTCTTGGAAACTGGGCAGCAGTTTCCAGACTGCTGGGAATGTGAGTTTCTATAAGATATCCATGGAAGATTCCCCTCAACATGTATTTCTAGGCAGTAGATCTTGGAAAATGAAATAATTCATTTTTCTTATGCCATATTCAGTTAGCTGCTTGTTATTAAAATTAGCAGTTGCCACCATATGGCAGGTTAGTTCCCCGTTTTTCTGGGTATAAAACCTGAGTGAGGGATCAGATGCTGATGTAAGGTGAAGAAACACAACAGCAGGGTGGGATCTGTTCCACAAGGGTTTTTTGTAACACTCCTGAAGCTAGTTAAAATACATTGAGCTTGCCAGTAAAAAATATTCAATGCTCCTGACTCTCCTCTGCATTCAGGGGTGTTTCTTTCACATCCCTGCTGTCCTGGTGAGGTGGCCACATAATGTGCAGATGGTTGCAGGGCTGGCATGCTCATCTCCTCCCTGCTGGTCCCTCTCCTCCTCTGCATGAGATGCAGACCCCCTGAGAGAAGCAAATCTTCACTTATACTCAGTTTGCGCAAGTGATTACAGTAGGTTTGTTGCTTAAAAGTGCAAACAGTCCACATTTTTAATGATTGTGCAAGAAACTTCACTAAGAATGAAGCCTGAGGTTGAGAGAGTTGGGGGGTTTTTTAGGTGTTAGCTGAAATAAAAGTTTCCATAGCCATTTCAGATTTCTAAACCAGCCTTTCTGTTTGTAAACACCCAGGCAGCAGAGAGGCTCTCCTCCCTACCCTCTCCCACACAGAACCATCTCGCTGCTTTACCTCACCCTCTTCAAGCTGCTCTCCAAGCCTGCCAGCTTTAGAAGCTGCCTGGAAATGAGACAACAAAGGCTCTGTGGATGGCAGCTAAAAATGCCTGAAAAAACAGTCCTTGGTGAGCAGATGAGCAGACACTGTGTTTTCCCTGTCTGTGACCACTACATGCCTCTGCGCAGGAAGACCTTGTGTTCAGAAAGTAAAGACAAGCTAGCAGCCACTGTGCTAACTGTTGCTAATGTTTCAGTCCCATTTTTCAATTAAGCCCAAGGATTTTCCGAGTTATTGAGTGCTAAAGCTTTGGGGTTTGTGGGAGCTCAAAGAGCCAGATATTGGCTAATCAACCAAGATATCTCTAAACATGGCTTCAGACAGATTAATTTTAGGTGGCAAGATTTCTCCTTTGAACTGTCCTTTATTAAAGTTATTATAATTGGGCCAGACAGGAACTCAGCTTTGGGCACAGTGTGTGTAGTTTCACACTAAAACGATCTCTCTGAGACTCGGCAGTGCTGCTGTCTCTGTGAGTTCCCTGCAAACTCTCTCTTGGTGGCCTTTGCTCTGCTCTGTGCAGGTATTTCATGTCTACCCAGGACCACAGTGTGGCTCTACCTGCTTACATCAGGAAAAGGTGCCTCCTTGAGACAAGCTGGAAGTCCTCTCTTTTCCTTTTAAAATTTTCTTTCCTTTCTTCCCACGCGTCTTGCTCCTGTGGCTTACACATAAAACGAGAGGAGCATGTCACTGATTGCACAATGGTAGGATACATGAGCTGAGGGGAGTCTATCTCTGTTTCTTGCTCCCCCTTGCCCGGGAGCAGACTGGTGTCAAATGGGACAGGAGTGTCCAGGCTCCATCAACCTCCATGCACTGTTGATCATCAGCGGAAACTGCAGAAAAGACAGATGGATCCTGGGTTTTTGCAAATGTCTCCCCAGATACAGAACCAAAACACCACTGGAAATCACAAGCAGGAGGGCTCCGTTTCAGTCCATTCTCATCCCCACTGGGGTGGCTGTTGGCTGCGGGCAGTGAAGGTTCTGGTAAGTCACTGTGACATCTCAACTCCAGACACCCTTTCATTAGTATCTCTCACCTTTCCTGATCAGAAACTTCAGATTCAAATGAAAGGAGAAAGGTTTTTCATCATTGGAGCTATACTGCTAAATTATGGCTTTAAAAAAAATATTATTGATCACTTATTTCTTTCAACTTTTCCTAAGGCATAAAAAGTAGGACATACCTCTAGAGACTTACTAGTTCAAAGACAAAACTGGAGCACACAGGCATATAGGATATCAAAATGAAAGAAGAACCTAAAGCTTTAATTTTCATGAGTGATTTTTTTTTTTTAGCAATTCCTTTCTTGGACATTGTAGGAAAACTGGGTCTTATAGGGTCCCATGAACGTGAACATGATGTCAGTTTGGTAGATCAGGATGGGAGAAGCAGTCTGCAAATAAAGATAATAAAGGGGAAGGGGAAAGGGAAACGGGAAAGGGAAGGGGAAACGGGAAAGGGAAAGGGAAAGGGAAAGGGAAAGGGAAAGGGAAAGTGGCAGCAGCCTCCACCTGGAAGATGAGAACACAAAGAGAAAAGTAGTTGAATCCCACACATGGATATCGAGGCATGGAATTTTCATCTGGAAAAGAGAATTTCAGACACTTTCAAAGACTGTGTGTCCAACTGAGGTGGTTTTGCGTTGGTTTTTTTTTGAAACAATATGGCATCAGAATTTTTCCTTAGGTACCTGGCATCAAAACTCAAGCACAAAGACAACTGAGGCTTGCAGGCAGTCCTGAGCTTCCCCAGGCAACTTACTCTGTAAAACTGGCTCTGTGTATTTGGACTCAACTGCAGCAACAAGGACTGCTTCAGCAGGCTTATATGGGCTGAAAAGTCAATATGAAAACTCAGAGCATGGAAGTGCTGACAGGATAAAGGCATCTCACAGTGTTTGAACCCAGTCCAAGACAAACATAAGTGAAAATCTCTGAAGAAGCTGTTCTTGTAGAATTGAAAGTTGCTTTCCTCCCCTCTCCACCCCCCATTTAAATAAACCAGAGTAGTTAAATTGAGTTGATAAGAATCTGAACTTTATCAGTGAATTCTACCTTTCAAAAATAGTTATTCAAATACTTACTTCATCAGGCTTTAGAAGGTAATACATTTAAAGAAATAAAATGTGGAAAGAATCCATTTGAAGGTGCTAGTTCATCTGCATGGCAATGAAATGTTCTCAAGAAAGACATTTACTTTTAATTAATAATAAAGCAAATGCAAACCACCATAAGCCACATTTGAGAAAATGCTGCAGTTCAAAGTGAGAAAATACTTTTATTATATAAAATTGTGAGTGAATACCATTAAATAAATGTCAACACAGTCATTAGAGCAATCTATCAACCAGCATAAAGAAAATATAAAATCACACAGGCAAGTTATGGGCATAATAGAAGTGTGATTGTATTTTTGCACTTTGACTCCAGGAAAGAAAGGTCCTTCCACAATAAAAGACCACCACCTCAAATGCAATCCCCAACCCTAACCAGAAAGGGCTGGCTCCAACGTAGTATGTTTTTGACAATTCCCACTGCAAGTATTTTGTAACATGCTCCTCACCAGTGGGATTGTTTCCTGTTCTAACATATATGCTTATAGCCCATGTCTCCATTAATGCTTACTACTATTATATACTGACACTTGTGACTAAGGCCTTGGATAAGCCACATCCTCATGTGATCCTCAATGATCCTGTGCCTGCCACTCAGTCAGTGGCAGAGTCACTCCACTCTTGGCTAGGCAAAGGGCCATGGCCAGAGAAGATGCAGGCTTTTGGTTCAGAGGATGCACTGCTCCTGTTTCCCCCGGGGATGCACAGTACCCCTACAAGAGATCAGCTGGTGTTTGGGGGTGGCAACCTACAGGTCACCCATGCTTCAATGTGCCCTGCTCTCCTCCCTCTTGCTGAGAACAGCATATAGAATTGATATTTTATAAAAATTTTTTAAAACTCTTCATTTCTTTCTCTCTTTGTTGCACTTCTCCTTGAGCTTGGAGTTAGTCCTATGGGCTGAGTTTACTCCTTCTTCAGTATTAAAAAACCTGTAGTGTACTGTGGTTGCTGTTAGCACCCAATATATACCAAGTCATTATAACAAATTTCTGGACCAATTTCCCCTCTCCTTCCAGGAGGTGAAAGCCTGCCTTCATCATTCTCAGCCTGAGTGTGCAGATCCCAAAGGACACTTTCCCAAGGTGCATTTTATTTTATTTACCTTTGTGCAGAAGAAGAAAGGAGTGCACAATAATGCTGATCATGTTTAGATGCATTGAGAGAGAGGGAATGTTGCTTAGTCTATTTTCTTTATTTGGTGTGCTCCCCTTCCATTTTTAAATGCATTGAGATCCTGGAGGAGCAGGGGCTGGTGATGCTGCAGGAGAAATGCTAAATATAAGAGTAGCTAAATGGGAGTTTGTTGATCTCAGCTCTGTGTGAAACAGAAAAGAAACTGTGCTCAGCTCCACCAGGCTCAACTAGGGCATAAAATACTTCTGAGTGGGCTAAACAACTCCAGATCCAGAAAAAGACAGTTCAGTTGCTGAGATTACACTTAATTGGCACTGTGGGAAGGCAGTCTCTCTGCAATGCAGCCTACGCTGTCCCCTCATACAAAGCCTTTTCATGAGCTACAGGGGACATGCTGCCAAACATCTTAGCAAATACCAGTCTTGTAATGTCATCTCAGGAAACAGAGGAGCCTGAAGCCACCAGGACAGTCTCACTGTCCCCATGGTCCATCCTTGCCATCCCTGCTTTTTCTGTCCTGGGACAATTTGACACTGTTCCCATGCCCGAGCCCTGCTTGTAGGCCAGATGGGGGCCACATCCTACCTCCTGTAGCAATGTCAGTAGCAGCATGAGCAAGGTTTTCAGGTAGGGAAGGACTCGAGTCTTCTCCCAAGTCATCAGGTCTTGTTTAATCATTTTTTGGGGATTCATCCCCAGCTAGGAGGAGGCAGGGTTAAAGAGCAAGACAGTTAAGATATTTTGTCCAAGCCAGCTTTCCTTGAAGTTACAACAACACACACATGGCTCTTCTTCTTGCCAAGAGGCCAAACTTTCCCTCTTGTCTGTGAGTGCACCTGGCTGCTCTAGGCTGATCTGGTAGCAGAATTTTGTCCTAAATACACTACTGCCCCCATAGCAGTGTCCAAACTGCATGGAGCTCATCATCTGGCTGGAAGTTATGTTTACAGCAGTATTCCTGGAATATGCTGGTGAGACACTGGTAGAGAAACTTAGCCTCACCAGTTCCAGGGAATTAGGTGACAGGTCTGTTTCTCTGTGCTTTCTCTGATGCTAATGGAAAATTTCCCATAAGAAAATTGTATTTTTGGCAACTTTGTCATTGATAGTTTCCATCTTTTGGTTTCCACAAGAAACCAGCAGAATCATGTGCCGTGTAGAATGGACAAGTTATGAACTCGCTCAGGACTTCCTGTTACACAGAAGGGAACTATAACTTCACTCTGAATTTTTACATCCTAAATTAACTTTTTCATGGGATCTTAGGAACAAGAGCTTGGCTGGACCTTATTCATGTGTGCATTTGTGCATGTCTGAGATGTATCTGTGCACAAATGCATGCATCATCTGTGTTTATAGCCAAATGTCTGACTTAAACACACAAAACAAGGACAAATGGCAGATAAAAAATGAGAATAATTTTGCTGGAGTGGAGGAGTGGGGGTGGAGGGCTCCTCTTTTTCTTTTTCTTTTTTTTTTTTAATTGGGCTTTTATGTGTTGAAGGTGTGGTCCAGTTGATTTAGCAACTTTTTTTTCTCCAAAGGAACCATTTTGCTATTCTTAGTGTATTTTCTCAGCTTTGAAACCTGAACCTAAGCCTCTTTTTCCTAATCATGCCTTGAAAATTAAAGCACTTGGAGCCACACACTGAACTGGTATATCCATAGGAACGCATCATCTTATTTCCTAAAGGGTACTTTTTCAGGCACCCTATTCTGAGGTCAGTCATAGCAGGGCAAGTTTGACCAGGCTGTTTCCAGGGGTCATTCCAGCTGAAATTTGTGGTTACATGAGCCCAGCCTAGTGGCTCCTAACTGGTGAGACAGTGGTTCCCAAGGGAATTAACTGGAGTAACACTGTTTGCTGGAGCTGGGAGCACTGGGGAGGTGCCCAAGTAGCCCTGGGCAGCGCCAGCCTACTCCAGCCATGCCTCCTGCCCCTGGAGCCGGACGGGCTGAGACATGGAGTTCTGCCAGGGTCCTCTGGTGAAGAAGGCTGGGAGAAAGACGACCTTTTGGGGCTGTAGCTGCCACATAGATGTTGTGAAATGCCTCCCTAAAAGAAACAAAGGGGCTGCTGCATATAATGCAAAGTCCCCAGTGAGGAGTGCTGCAAATGGTATGAGAAAAGGTTCCCAGAGCAGAGGAGAGGAGCCCTTTGACTCGCTGTGTTGTTTTCAGCATTCCCACAATACTTTGCCTTTTGAGCTCAGCCTTGCAAGCTCCAAGGCAAATCAACAAGTTCAAGCAGGAACCTAATTCAAGCTCTGAATAAAACCCATACCTGACAACTTTAATTATTAGGCTGATGTGTCATATTTACATTAATTTGAGCACTACTTAGATTCAATTACAATAATTCTTCCATATATTCATTCCAAAACTTTTCAGTGACTTAGCAGATAGCATATATAATCAAAGCTTAGCTAAAGAAACAGGTCTGCTCTCTACAGTCATATTATTACTTTAACTGGGTGCTGGCTACATCACCCTGTGCATGGGTCTGTATTGATGTGCCTAAAATAGTATCAGCATCTGGAATACCAGTGAGTCAAAGGACAGGGACTGAAAAGCCCAGGAACCTTGGCCATAGTCCCATGATCAAATTACAGCTGCTGTGATGGCAGTCCATGACAAGTGCTTTTGCAGTCCATGATGTGTGCTTTTGCAGTCTGGACATGCTCCTGTATTCCTCTTTTGCTGTTCATTGATCATCCTGCAGCAATGTCCAGTACAAACTTTTTCCATAATCCGTTGGCAAGAAAGCCTATTCTAGATGATCTTGAGGTCCCTTGCAACCTGGTGTTCTATGATTCCATGTGGTACTTGGCTCATTCTTCCTCTCCTTTCTCTGTGCATTTTTCAGGAACACAGCTTATATCTGTTTGATGTAGAACGTGACAGAGTGCCACACCAGCGGTTCCTTGCAACATATCACAGTCTGTTCGAGTTGTTTGATAACTCCTAGGTATAGCCTATGTTGTTTGTGACTTATACAACATTAAATGATCCGCATTCCGAAAGTGGAGAAACTGTCTCCCTCTTTCCACTACCAACACCCCAGGACAATATTCCCATACTCATGAACTACAGAGTGAAGAGGGAAAGTTACTGCCCAGGTGTTTTCCACCCTTCTCTTAGGGTTTCTTTAACTTGCCTGGCGTAATATAAAGAGTTGAGATGCATGGGAAAGAATTGATCTTTTTGTAGGCATCAGAGATAAAGGCATATGCAAACAAATTTTACAGTCCAAGTACAGTTTGTAGACCTATGTCCTCATAAAACTTTTTCTCAGGATGATGGGAGGACAACAGTGAGCAGAAAAGCCCTCTTTCTGAAAAAGAATTTCACTTTCAGCATAGAGGATGAGCAAATAAACTGGGACTACTTTGAAATTCTGTGTTTCTCTCACTGTACTACATTTTGCAGCAGTGGGAATTGGTTTCCTGAGCAGTTTGCCGGCTCGGAGGACGGTCCTGATTTCAAAGGAAGCTCTGAAAGTTACTGTTTCTCATCAATTATCTCCATGCTGCTTGTTCCTACCGACACGGTTCTCACTGTCCGAGCCGCCCAACTCGCTGCCGCCGGAGCGCTGCGGACCCGCGGTTCCGGGGCGGGGGTCCCCTGCCGAGCCCCGCCGAGCTGCAGTGGGGTGTTGGCTCCACCCGAGGGAGCTCCTGCTTCTGTGTAGCCGAAATCAAACCTTCGGAACACCTTCAGGCCAAATCCTACGGGTGACAAACCCTTTGTGCCGAGGGAGGCTACACACAGGGACTCCTTTCATCTGGAGGGTTGAGGAGGTGCTTGTGCCGGAGCCTTCGATGCTCCTGGGTGAAGTAAAGCATTTCCAAGTCCTTTGTGTTTCAGCCCAGGGTGTACAGGGTTATGGCCATCGGTCCGAGAAGCTGGATTGGTTACGGCACCCATTGCACTCCCTCCTGTCCTTGTCACAGCAGCAGCCGCAGCCGAAAGCGCTGCTGGATGCAGGTGTGCAGCACGATCCGTGTGGGAAGGCGCAGGTTCCCACTGAGCAGCCGATTGGCACGGCTCACAGGACCACTAAACAATTCCAGAAAAAGTAGACTTGAGGAACAAAGCCTGCTTTGGCTGTTGCTTAATCAGCAATAATTGACCTTACTGTGTCCTGCACAGTGACTTAGCACTACAGAAATCTCTGTAGTGAGATTTCTGCATTTCCCCGAGGAATTACTCTTCTAAGGACTCTGACTCTGTGTCAAGAGAATGACTGAGGAGACGATTTCATTTCTTAAAAAAAAAATCACTAATGTGAAATCACACATCCATGCCTCACAATATCAAGACAATAACAGGGTCTAGTCAGATGCTTAGAAAGCATCTGCACCTGTGGCAGGACAGCAGTAAAGGAGCTGCTCCTCACATCCCTGGACAGCCAGGAATTCCAGAAGTGCAGATGCTTTTGGAGAATGCCGTAGGGCAAAATCCATCCCTGGCTTCATTAGAGACAGATCAACTTGATTCATTCTGTCTCCAGCCACTCCCTGACTTGTCTCCCAAAAGCAGCACACACCAAAGAGAGGCGTTCCCCAGCCAGGTCAGGTGTCACAGGCAGCTTCTCCAACAAGTTGGTGTGAGTCATAGTGTTTGGGAACTGCTCCAAGCTATTGGAAAAAAAACAACTCCCAAATTAGCCGGGGTGGCTCCCAAGCGAATCCACCTCCGCAGGGAAAGAGGTGATCTAATGAAAGCGTGCGGTCAGAAATCAAAAGAGCCTGGAAAGCATTCCAAGCTACATAATAAGATTTCACATTTCATATCTTCAAAGCATTAAGTGAACATTATCTAATTAATCCTCACAACACTCCTCAGAGATATTATCCCTATTTTACAGACAGAGAAACCAAGGCACAAAGTTAAGTCACTTGCCTGGGGCCAGAGAAGGGAGTGTCAGAGCTCGGATTAGAGTCCAGGAGTTCCTGGCGCCCAACTTTTTCCTCAGACTACTGGGTCATGTGTCTTCCCTGCAGGGAAGATAATAATGAGCCCATAATTACCCATACAAATTCCCAGTGACCAGGCTAACCCGTCTGTATAAAACTATTTGTAATTCCAATAAACACACCCATGATTTAGCTGCCTCCATGAACTACCAGTATTCTCTCAGCCATATGAAGCCAAACTTAAAATAAGGTCTGTTCTTAGAGCAAATCCTAGCTGTAACACACTCCGATGGCCATTGGAGAACATCTTGTCACTTGTAAATCCATGGTGACCATCCATGAACGGAATGAGCACTCTGAGAGCTGTGGTGGCAAGGCAAGGTTTGTGTAGAGAGATAACAGAGATGGAAAAAATGGACAAGTGCTTCGGGCATACATGCCCTTTTCCAAGCCTGATGCAGAACAGAAACTTTGTGCATCGTACAGGCCAATGGCAACGCCTCACCATCAAAAAGAGTTTGTGTGGTCAAATGCATTGCTTAGCTCAGTCTGTCAGTCTCATAAAACACATGACCCCTTCTGCAAGTAGACATGGTTCCCTGAAATCACCTTAAGCAGACTCACTACAGCATCACTGGAAAAGTCAGAGCACACACAAAGTGCCCCATGCCTTTGGCTCTTTCCCCATCCTGCCCAGGGGTAGAGGGGAGCATTCTATGGTCTCCCTGTTGCTTGAGCTCCTGTGTACATCCCAAAGAGACAGCTCTGCTTCAAGACACCCATTGTAGCTGGGGCTTACCCTGTTTTTCCAGCACAGTCTGTGATTATACTGTGAGTGTGTGCATGTGTGGCTGTAAGTGTGTCTGTACTTCTGTGGCACTCTGTTCCCTCTTCTACCAATATATTTGAACCCAGATGAGCTGGTCTTCCCAAGCTGAGGCTCAGGCATCATTCAGCACTTTTCTGCTGTCATCTTAGCAGGAACTCCTTTCCACAAAGCCTCTATGATGCCTACTCAAAAGCAACTTACTGTTACTCCAAAAAAAAGATCACCATGAAATTGCCATATGGGATGTGATACATTGTTGTGTCAAGCAGCACACATTATTTTGGTTGAGACTTTTATGTCTGCCTGGCTCTTCTGCTGTGCTGTGATGTCTACTCTTGATCGCAATGTACTTTGTCAGGGACACCTATGGCTCCTGTCACAGGCCAGCGCAGCACCCCACTGTGTAACATGGGAATAACCCCTCTTCCTGCCGTATCAGTCTCTGTGCTTGGGTTAGACAGCTCATGGTGATGCCAGGGATGCTGCAAGAACTAACAGCTAACAAAGTTTTTGGTTCTCATGAGACCTACGGTGCTGCCTCTGTTGCTCAGGCCCACTCCTCCAAAGCAGTATCATCAGAGTGATAAGGACTTACCTGGGTGCCTTGTCTCTAGGCACAGAGTTTCCCAGCCAGGCAATGTCACAGATAACTGCCTACAACTCCTGAAGGTTTGCTTCTGCTCGGGCACCAGTGTCAGAGACCCTCCCACTTACCTGAAATGCTGCTTAGTATTTCCTTTGATTCACAGTGAGGTGGAGAAGCCTATCTGCTACTTTTCAGCACCTTAAATAATATTTCAAGGCAGAGTCAGGCCAGCAGCAATGCTGAGCTCCAGATAATTTGTGCTGGCTGAAAGCTGTCCCACACTGACCACTGTGCAGCCTTAAAATGCTGGCCCATTGTCTTTTGGGAGTCTGAGGTTTAGAAAGGGTAGGGAGGACAGGATGGCATTGGAGAGACACAGAAGGCTACAGCAGGTGTCCTCAAAATGGAAATAGAGAAGGCTGCAATGAGACTTCCTTCAAGAAGTGTTGGACACTAACAATCTGTAAGTGCTTTGTATGGTGCGATGGGCCCTTGTCATTGAGCAGAGAACAAAAGGGCATTTCAAAGACTTCAAAAAAATAAAGGAAAGTAGCCATATCTGTCAAGCTCCAAGGTGGCACATCAGAACCCCAACAGGCTGCAGGATTATAACGGAGTATTTGGGAACGTACACAACTCTCCATCTGCCAAGAGTCACACAGTAAAGCCAACAACTTAGCAGCACAGGAGGGACCACTCGGCATTTAGTATCATTTCTCAGACTTGTTCAAAACCTGCTCTGGTCCTAGGCTTTTAGTGCACCCCTTCGAGCAGACTCACTGTGGTGACTGTGTGTTCAAAATACAGAGCAGTAGCTTTTGCAGAGGGCCAAGTGCTTTGTACAGAGGACTGCTTCAGTGCTGTGCTGAAAGGAGAGATGCTACTCTTTAGGAAATCTGGATTTTCCTTTATTTTTTATTATTTCTTATAGTTGTTTTTATTTCTACATCCTGAATTATCATTAAAAGAAATTAAAGCCACATTTTGCTTACTAAAATGCTTTCATGTTATTTTTTATGAAGTATTATAGTAAATGCATATACACATTTCATCTAACCTTTATATTAATGAGCAGATTTACTCTTGTGAGGAATCAAATTGCCTTTTCCTCACTTTTTTGATTCAAGTATCCAGAATTCCTGTGCAAGAACTCGTGTAGTCAGTTTATCAAGTCATAGATACATTTTCACTGCAATAATTACCAGAAGTTCAGGAGAGCTTCTTGTTGGGTCATCTTCTACTGAGCTGTATAAATAAAATTATCTATATGTCTGTGCGTGTCTCTCCCCACACATGCAAATCTTTATATAAAAAAGGATTGACAATAAATTCTGACAGACAGGAATTAGATTATTCCAGAAATTCTGCAAACCACACAAATAAAACATATTTTTTTTTCTGGAAATGGTATGTTTTAATGACATAAAGCAATAGTATGAAATGGCCTGTTAGAGTCTCATTAGACACTGACAGCTGTAAGCATTTCAGAATGCCGTATTAAAAACATCTGCAGAAAGCAAAAAAATGGCATTGAAAAAAGAGAGGAATGAAAAGTTGAGAACACTCTCAACTCCTCACATCCAATTTGTTTTCTGGTAGCTGCTGAAACTAGGACTGATCAAGACCTCCCAATTTCAACAACCTAAATATGGCAAGGACCAAGTCTTCGGGATCTGAGTACATTGTGCCTCAAGTTATACATTTAGTCTTACATTCCCCAGCCTCTGGAGCATGTGCTTTGTGAAATGCATTTGCCCACCTATCACATGGGAGGTAGTTCCGATAAGCAATGTAACCACTGCACCATCAGTTTGTTACCAATTCTGGTCTAGCAGATTTTTCACTCAATATGCTCCAGTCAGGTTTCATACATGAAGAGATCCTCGGCTGCAAAGGAAGACTAAAATGTTTGCTTAGTATTTGTGTAGTAACGGGAAAATATATGTGGAGTCTGTCACCCAAAATCCAGGTGCAGCTACTGTTTGGCATCTGCTTCTGCTGTTTCTAATTTTGTTTTTCCTGAAGCTGAGTTGCTATACCTTTGGTGTTCTCAGCTACCAGGTGCTGGCATGCAGACACAGAATCCAGGAGGAGATGACCTCATGGTCCCTCTATGCCAAATAACACAAAAGGGTTTAAAAGATCCAAACAAATCCTACCCTCCTCCCTAACGTCCTAAGCTGAAGTCATGAGCCAGTCTGATCTCTGAATAGGGGCACTCCAGAGGCAACCCTGTGGGTCACAGGAGACTCTTGAGCCTATTGGCCATTGCAAAGCAGAGAAATGAGTATCATTCATGGGGACAGGTAGGAGGAACCCACTAGAGAACTGATAAACAAAGCGACTTGGGTGAAGCGTTGCAACTTCAGTTACTAAAAGAATGACTTGCAGCCATGGATGTAAGCTATTACTCGTATTCTGTTGAAGAAAAATATACCACTGCAAACTGAAACTGGAATTATAATACTTTGTCAAATGCTGTTCTGTTTCCTAAATAGAACTGTTAGTGTTTGAAAGTGAGAAGTGTAAACAAAAAGATATGTATGTGCACCTTTTCCTTTACATAAAATTTTTAAATTCAACATTTTTCAGTGGCATTTTATCAGAAAAGTTACAGGATTTCCAGCTAACTCTGGAAGCATGAGCATCTGATACCTGGAAATTGGACTGACAATAAGTATGAAAGCAGAGGTTCTCCAAGCATTTGAAGTTGCTTACTCCTCATAAGATAGAAATCCTGAAAGAGTAAAATTATCCCTACTGGAAACCTATTGAAATTTAGGAAAGCTGAGCAAGCAAGTCACACCATTGAAATAGGAGACTCAGTCCCTTTAGGGAACGGGGTGAGTCTGAAAGTTTAAAATCCCTGCAATGAAGTCAAGGTGCTGAGACTTCAGTTGCTGAGCTGTGTGTACTCTTAAAATGCTAAGTAACACAACTGCACATAGCACAAGTGAAAGAAGGTTTGATTACATTTGAAGCATTTGAATCATACTCTCAGGCACAAGGTGTGACTCTTGGGCATAGTCCTGTGCAGGTCTAAGGGTTAGACTCAATTATCCTTGTGGATCCCTTCCAGGTCAGCATAATCTGTGATTCTATGATTCTGTAATATTTTACATTTCCAAAGCCCAACCTGCACTTCTCCGTGGACAGCCTCTGCCTCAGCTGACGTGGGACTTGGGCAGCTGTAGCAAAGACTGAGCTTAAGACACAGTTGCTGTTTATGTGTCTGCTCTAAAGCCTGCAAGGAGTTTGTTGTGGCTCTCCTTTCAATTCATTGGATTTTGGCCTAAGCCAAAAGTGAAGTGAAAGGAGAGCCACTACAGTTACTGATCTGTCACACCTAGATAATACTTCTGACATGGAGATCCACATTCCCCTTTGCATTTAGTGTGTTACTGGAAGAAAGTCCCAACACGTGAACACAACCTTTTTGATTTTTCTCCTTTTTAGACTCTCTCATTTTGTTAGAAAACAAACAAAATCTCACAAAACATTTCACCAAAGTGCTGCTCTTCAGCATCAGTTTTAGTCCCAGCAGTCCACTTGCCCCAAACCATCCTTTGACAGATATGAAGTAGCCCTTCCTCTTGCCAACCCACAGGGAATTTCATGGGCAATTATTTCCTGCTTCCATCTTGAACCAAGGACTCATAGAAAGATTTATTTCTGAGCAAACATCTGAAAGCTTCTCTGGTTGTGTCTAAATATTTATGTTCATGTCTACATAGTAAAGATTGCATCTCGTGTAAAAGAAAGAGGTACGGACAAATAAAGGAAGTCTCGATGACAAAGTGAAGTGATGAAAACTGTGAGCCAGTTTGAAGGTTAGACAAATGGCTCCTGAGGCTCAGATCACAGCACTGTAACTTCATTGTTAACATTGCTAAATATGATTTTCCACAGTCTTAGGAAAGGTATTGTGTACAGCACAGCTTCCATAATTAAGAAGATAACTATTGTCTCTTTTCCAAATCAAATAAACCTTGTTTATCTGGCAGAGGGGGAGTGGGGAGGGAAGTAAGTGTAGTAAGCTGGTCCGAGAGACAATTTTGAAACTTTTTATCAAGAGGATTTTGAAAGTCTGAGTTGGAGACCCATCTGCAGCATGGTACAGAAAGCTGTCAGAATCCTGACTGGAAATACCCAGGGCATGTTGAAAGCCTAAGGATGATAGACCTGACCCAGAGGGAAAACCTATAGTATGCACAGCATCAAATTCCAGTGGACGCAAGCAGAAAGGACACAAAGACAGCATGAGTTTCCCCTGCCTGCTGCCCTGCCTGTGTATCACTGCCTGGACAGGCTTTGCACTGGTCATGAGGATCTCTTTGATTACAGTTATCATGGTGTTGCCTGACAGCAACAAGAAAGCATGGACATTCTCACGTAGAGTGGAATACGGTTTGCAGATGGAGGAGTTTGTATTTTGACTCTCATCTGGTGGTCACCGGGAGATGGTTCAAATAAACATTATCAGTTCTATGGGAGGGTAGGCTCAGAAATTATCAGGGGCAAAGCTAGCTGTGATTCTTCATCAATTCATTTGGAGGTCTCCCCTGTGCCCTCACTATATTGCCATATACTGTCAATCACTATGCTGACCATGAACTAGGAGGAAAAAGCTTGAAACAAATATTTTTGTTCTTAAGAAATCTTGCAATTACAAAGATTCATCTTAAATATGGTGCTTCTGATGATGTGCTTGATGTTTCTTCTTTGATCTGCAGGACTCCAGCAATAAAGTCAGTAATCGTGGTCATTCTCACAGTAAGCACAGCAGGTTCGTAGTGCCAGCAGAGATGTATTGTTTGCAATGAGTGTCAAGGTTTGTGGCTGGATTTAGGCTAAGTCCCTGGCAAATTCCAATGCTGACTCCACTGGAAGGTCTTCAGAAGCAGCCTCTGGGGCTGTTTTGGATTCAGGAAATTGCTGGTTTGGCCTCTCTCTCATGTCTTCTTGGACATAGTTCCCATTTGTCTTTCTCTCCATGACATGCATTCCCTCTGAAACAATTAGGACCTTCACAAACTCTTTGTTTCTAATTCTGAGCAGTTTAGCACAAAGTATATTTATGCTAATTACATACTGAAAGTACACTTGGCTTGGCTCAACTTTTCCTTGTTAGGCCTTTTAGAAGATATTTTTCATTGCTGGAAGGAACAATGGTGTTGGAAGAGCTGTAGACTTAAAGGGTCTGCCCTCACTCACTTTACCCTCTGTCCTAGAGTTGAGTGGCATAGAGTATTGATGCCTTGAAAGTCTTCCAGCTCTTGTGTCACTTCAAAATATCAGCACTACTTTAAAACTTTATGGTTCCCATCCAAGGAAGCCTATCTGTTCTGTACCTGACTGATGTCAGGCTCAGAGCTGAGCATATCTTCCTTTCAATGGAGCAGAGATGGGAGGAAACAAAAAACCTTGTGTCCCACCTTTAGAGAATGAGTCCCAAGCCTGAGGCTGTGGATGTGGTACATGAAATGAGTCCTTGAACTGACAACTAGCTCAGGTATCTCTACATAGCATGGGGCACATTCAGGTTTTGCATAGAAGTGGTTCCCAGAACTGAAATGCAAGACAGTTCTGCAAAACAACAACCATTATCTCTGTACCTTGCCCTGCACAGTCCCTCTAAATATGGTATCAGGAGGCTGCTAAGTAATCCTGGAAAATTATAATGGCTTGCACAAGCAGGTATAGTACAGCCCCCCTCAAAATGCCTTTGAAATACCTACAAGCTGGAAAGGACACCATGGTAACCTCCTGACTTCTGTAGAAGGCGAAATCTTGGAGATTTTACTTACAACCACCAGGAAGCAGGAAGATGACTAATGACTTTTCTTCCCATGTATTAAGGAGAGAAGGAAACAGGAGCACATCAAGAATTTCTTTGATGATTTTTTTTTTGGAGGGGGTGTATCTGTGGTTCTTTGGTCAAATTCTGTTAAGCTGCAGGTATGAGTGTTTTAAAAGGACATTCTCTATTTCAGATGATGAAAGGACAATGGTGCCATGTCAAAGGTGCCAGGGGAAAGATGCATGCAACAGGCATGTCTGCAGGGTGCTTTGCAGACCTTGATCACACACACAGGTCAGACAGGTACAACCCAGATGCAAATTGTAGGCCGGTGGCCACCCCAGATGCTGCTGAGGTGTGAGGCAGAGTTAACTTATCATAAGAAGATACTGACGTATCTCCATCGGGTCCAGGTTATCTTTAAGATTGTGTGTAAGTCCATATTGGCATAACAGGTGGAGCCAATTTTCCTGTTTTTTTCTGGCTAGCTTCAGAAAACCTGATCATCTGTGCTCCCTTTCGGGTGGGAACATCTTCCATATGACATTGATGTGCTTGCTAGGCATGTGGGTGACCCCCGCTAAAAAGCCAAACAACCTTCCAAGAATGGTCCTCTCAGACCTCTGAGAGGTCACTGGTCCTTCAGCAAGCTGCACATATTGATCCGTCTGGAAAAATTCCATCCAGGCAGGCAACCACCTCTACTAGTGCTTGGGAATGTGCAAGTAGATTTCACAAATAAAATTGCCTCCGAATGCTGGTGTTGCATTTCCAGTCATTTTGAGTTTCCTACATAGTAATGACAACAGAATGTTGAGCATGGGCTGCAAATCTCAGCCCAGAAACAGGGTCAATGACCTCTGTGAGCTCCCAGCTTCTGCTGCAGTGATAGGGAGAGCTGGCCTTTGAGCTCTGATGCAACCTGTTAGCACAACCCTGTCCTAAATGCAGCTGTAGGTCAGGAGCTAGAAAGGCTTCATAGTCAGCTCCCCGCTTCAGCTCATTTTGAGGTGGAAGCAAATCTTCTGCCCAAGGGACCTAAAGGCCTGGGTGAGATAAGCTGGAGCAGACATGCTGTCTGTAAGCTCAATTCAAAGCAGTATGAGCAGCCCCTGACTCAGCTGGTTGATGTGCTTCCTGTGTGGCTGTGAGTGCCAGAAGAGAGCAAAAGATGGCTGGCACCAGAATGGCCCTTTATACGCTGGGATTTCCCATCAGTGGGCAAGTTTATGGTTAAAATGGCTTCCTATTTGCTTTACCCCCCAGAGAAGATGCAGTCAACATCCAGCTCAAATACCCCAAAAATATTACTTCAATTTATCTTTCAGCTTAGATTATTTCAATTTCCCAATCTGCATTCAGCCTTATGAAGAAAATGGCACTTTATAGATCGAAAGGACTCAATTGTTTAAAAAAATAATGGCAGTGGGTGTGTGCCACTGGATTTATGGCTGAGAAGTAACTCACAGGCAGTGCTCTGTGCTTTGATAGCTTAGCACTCCTGTGATGTGTGAATGAAGTCCAGCAGGCCCAGGACCATGTTAATCTCCGGAGTTTGATCTCTGCCTGTAATGAGATGCCAGCAGCTTGTACTTCAAAGCCTGCATTGATACAGATAATCTTGTGAAAGGCTCTCTGCATTTCGAGCCAGCTTGTATTAGGGATTTCAGCGACAACAGGAGGAGATGATGGAAGAGGAGGCACTTGTTTGATGCTCACTCCTTCAGTTTCTTTCTAATATTTCTTTTGGTTTTATTTTCCAAAGGATGGTGTGGTACTATCCTCCCACCCCCAGCTCAGCAAGACCCACTCAATCAGATGAACCTTGTGTGCTATGGGGTAGGCAGTCTGGCCAGGATGTTCTCTTGCCCAAGAAGTCTGTGAAAATATGTCCATTTGGTGCTGAAGCAGTCACTGCTACGTCGTCTTGGCTGAAATATGGTCAGAGATTGCATTAGAAATGGCATAGGCAGTTAAAAGTTACACTTCCAAACTTCTGAGGTTATTTCTTTCTCAAAAGTGTTGTAAGGAGTAGGGGAGAGGGTAAAGATGACAGGAGACCACAGGCTACAAGAAGCATGTTATAAAGCAAAATGAACACTAGTTTCGCATACACAATTATGCTTTCTGTTGAAAGTGTATAATTTTCAAGGCGTGTCTGACCAGGAAACAGAATTGAAGTATTTTTATGTTGACGAACACTACCAATCTAACAGGAAAACTGTGGCAAACGTGTATCTTGATTGCTCTTCCAGCAACATTTACAAAAATAAACCAAAAATTAGACTATAAATTTAATTGAAATAGACAGAGGTTAATATCTGCACCCCCAGTACTGTCTACATTGTTCTCATAAACATTTCTGAAGACTACTCATATATTTAAGCACAGTAAAACCTATATTTTCTGAGTCTAAAAAATAATAATGTGGCATTTGGTCTGTATTTCTGCCTGTCTTACAAGGGCAGCAGCACTGTCTGCAAAATGCAGAGAGAAATCATAGGGGTAGCATGAACAGAAAAGGTTTTGCTCCAGATGACTTCAGTCTCTCTCATGCGCCCTGGCTATTTGCCACGTGGAGACATGAAGCCCAGGTTAGGGTTTTGGATATCACCACTGACAGTATCCAGGCATTAGCAAGTTGGTGACTCCACAGAGGAAATTCAGTCCTGTCTTTAGGACAGAGTGATGTACTGGGTTGGTTCAAGATCTCATAAAGGAAACATCTCTTCATGTTTTAACCATCACACACTTAGGCCCAGGATCCCTTCTCAAGCAAAAGACCCCCAGAACTCTTTCACAGATGTGATAGAATACAAAGATGTAAATTAGATAAATGAGGAAACTGAGAACAGAAGCTGAGGCAGCTACATCTTTCCTGCAATATAGAGAGTACTGGATGGCAGGCACTATACTGGGAGTGGAGTGATACAGCACCCAGCAGGAGAGGCTTGAGGAAGGGTAGATATTTGCTTGATTGAATCACCGAAAATATCATTCAAGGACCTTTATCTGAATAGTGATGGTAAACTCAGTGGCCTAAATTAAAAATATATTTAGGCCATAAAACACTTTAAGGAGCAATGGTATAAAAGGAATGAAAGCTACTCTAGGCAGTTTTTCAACACATCAGGATCAAAAGGTCTGGTGGAAATCTGTAAGGCCAGCTGAAGCCTGGAGTCTAAAAGCCATGCTTGCAGAGGGCAAGACCACTGCAGAGAAGCAAGGTGAATTCCTGGTGCTCATGGGCTCTTGTAGCAGAAACTGGGAGATTCCTATACTGGAATCTCAGGAGAGGACTTGGCCAGGGTGTCTCCTGGAAAAAAAATTAGAGCAATTGCATAGAAGAAAACATAGTGAAAATCAATGTGACGGGGCTCACCAGGCTGCCAGGAGGAAACACCAAGAGATTCAGGACAACCTAAGATGTCTGAATTCAATTACTGAGATGGTGTCCACCTTGCTGAACAATTCATTGATATGTCATGAAGTAAAAGTGCCACCAAGGTTAAGAAAGGCATTAGGAGGACATGGTGTGCTTGAGGCATGTAAGCCTGAGGTCTGTACCAGCTAAAATAAGAAAAGTTGCAACAAAATATCAGACTAATGAACACCTTCAAACAATATGATCTGGATAGATAGGACACACTTGGTAAGAGCCAACATGGCTTCTGAAAATCCTGTCTTTCCAATCTCTTGAAGTTCTTGATAGAAGTAGTGAATGCATAGTTATCTAGGAAAGTCTTTCCCCACAGAATTTTAGGGAAATTAAGAAACTCGGGAAAGGGGGAAGTCCCAGCATAGAAAAATAGCTGAAAATCAGAGAACGGAGCACGGGCAAAATGGTTGTTTAACTCAACAGAGGAAAGTTACCAGTGGAAATTTCAGGGACCTGCACAGCAGTCTGTTCTGTTTAAAATACCCATAAATAACATGGAAAAGGGCATGAGCAGTGAGAGACAAAGGTCACACATGATACAAAGTTGTTTAAAGTAATAAGGGCAGGTTGTGACAAATTGTGGAAGCATCATATGAGACTGTATGAAATGTCAGGTGAAGTTTGGTGTAGCTAAGGATAAAGAAAAGAAACACCATGAAAACCAGTCTTAGTTTCACACATCAGATTTTGACCATTGAGTTGACCATTTTCTGTTGAGGAGCAAGGCTTTTGGATTAGGACAATGACTCTACAAAAGTAGTGCTGCGGGGCTGTGGAACTACTTGAAAAAGTACACTAAAGACAGAATTAGCTTTAATCGGCTCAAGAGAAGACTAGACAAGTACTTGGAAGGAAATCCATTGCAAGTGACTAGACAAATTGCCATGGGTTTACAAAAAATCCAGTGCTTCTGCCTCATTCCTCTCCTGCCCCCAGACCAGGCTGGAGACTCTGACAAGGCCTAGGTGAGACTGGGACAAGGTGGAAAAGAGGTGATGATGACTGCATAGAGGAATGAGTCTACATAGCTGATACAGAGCAGCTGAGTGGCTGCCTCTGTCTTACACCACATACTTGTAGCACAGCTGATGTTGAAGACATGGCATGTCTGGAGTTGTACCTCACAAAGAGTCTAGGGATTTTAAAACAATGGTATGAAATAATTACTACTTACAAAGTCACATGTGAGTGCAGTGGAACAAAGACTAGACGTATCCAGTAATTGAGAGAGACAGGGCATACATATTCCCAGTGAAAGAGAAGATCTGTACTGAGATCCAGAAAAAACGTTCAAATGGCTGGCCATTTGGGAATTAAGTTGACTGGAGCAGGGAAATACAGAGAAATGTGTTTTTCCAAGTTGTACTGTCACAGAAGTGGCACACCACAACTGTACTATCTATTATAAATTGAAAAAATACCAAAGAATTGCTGAGGTTCATAGTCTGTGATTAGGCAGAGACCATAATTTATGCTTGCTATATCCAGGGGATGTCTGTTCAGGGCTGAGCCTACCCGCTTTTGCACAGGGAACAAAAAAGAAGCAGATGCCATCAAAGCAGCATACTGACTTGCTTCATTAAAATAGGCAGCTGCCACGGAGGAAGTTTCCTGCAGGACCACTAGTCTAGCAGCATACTCTTTCAGGGAGTCTTGATGAAAAGAGGAGATAATCCCCCACTTTTGGTGCCTTACTCTCTCTCAGCTTCCTTTGGACAAACCATGCGGTGTTGAGTGCGTGAGGCCATGCATGGAGAGAGGATGGGGCATGAGGAGGAGGGACACAGCATGAGGAAGCTGAAGGGGAAACTCTCCCCTTGTTTCCTACTCCTCATGACAGCAGCACTTTGACAGGCCAAGTATCTGCAATGTGATTTCTGAGGCAAGGATCGGGGGTATCTGCTCCCCCCACAGATGCAGTGCTTCCCTTCTTCGTCTGTGCAGGATGAAAAAAAGGACGTATAAATTAACAAAATTTAAAAAGCTCCCCAGCTTCAGCAATGAAACAGCTGGAGATGTTCTGCATTCACAGCAGCTGTCTTCCTACAAAAAATCCGAAGTAAAATGCAAAAGAGCAATGAGAGATGTTTAACTATTTTTAAACCAAATTGCTAATTAAAATGTAAAGAAAACATCATCAGAACAACAGAACTCCTCCTGGACTTGAAATTATCACAAATCCTGTTTCATTAATGGCAGAAACAGTGACTTTTCTGGGAGGCAGTTAAATGTTTCTCTGCTTAGAAGAACAAGAAAGGCAGCAAGTTAAATTAGTATCTCTTGCTTCAGAAAACATCAAAGAACAATTTTTTGTAGTACATGTTAAAGAGAAAATTTGCTTGTGTAGTGCAATATATTATTATATTCTATTAAGTGTACGTTCTAAATATATATCCTCCTCCTGTCGCTGTACTTCTATGAGATTTACACTAATTTATACGCCTCCAGAATCATAAAATGCTGCTATTCTTACTTCAAAGACTTTTCTAGAGAATGAGCTGGAGATTTTCATCAAGCATTTCACATCACATAGATGTTATTGCTTTTAACTATCAGCACACTAAAGAAATCTCTTTCCAAGCTTTTATTTGGTTGAAACAAGCACCTGCAAGATATACACAGAATTATTTTCCTAGGAGACAGGCTTATCATGGCTTCAACCAGAGTGAATCTGTGTTTTATCTCACCTGATGTTAGTCTTAATGCACACTTCACTTTTGGTAACCTCTAGGGCACCTTTAATGGCTACTGGAAATCTTCTCTAGCAGGCTGTACATTTTAGAAAGAAAACCTTTGACCAAAGTCGATGGTTTCTGGCTTCTGGAAAGGTTTTGCTCCTCGTTTCCAGCAACTACATACTTGGAAACACTCATGAGGGCTCCTGAATATAAAGTGGCTGTACAAATGCAATTCCACTACATGGATACAGATACGAAAAGTACCCCAAATCTTGACATTTTGCATTCTCTGCTGTCTTGTTTGCCTTGCCTGCCATCCCATACCACTAGGCTCATAACACACCTACTTGCAGAGTGCATTAAAAGCTGTACCTGATGTAAAACACCAGAGGATCAGTCTCAGCATCTAGGAAACAGGGTTCCAGATCAGATGACTCCTTTGTGAGAGATCAATCCTTCACAGACAGAGATGTTAACATCCACCCAGGAGCCACCAGCCAAAGGCATCTTCTCAAGTTTCCAGCAGGAGAGAGTCTCTTCTCCATTTAAGCACCAGAAAAGTGTGTCTGAAGAGTCTTGAATGTAATCCACCTGTGGAAAAAGAATATGTACTTCTTAAATAATAACAGCACCTTTGCAGCATTATAACTTAAACTTTTCTAAACTCTCATGACTCTCTTCTGCTGCCTCTATTTTTCTGGTGAAGGAATAATGAAGCAAGAATCTATCGTGTCTTTTGGATCAGAGCAGATCAATGCCAAAATTAAGTGGGCTGTTCTGACTCCCTGAGCTAAGGCTATATTTTGTTAGTCTTTTAGACCAAAAGGTTGTTGTTAAGTGAGAAAGGAGAGCCAAAGCTGTGTAAATATCAATTAGTTCTTGTGGTCTTCCAGAGTGAGCACAGGCCGTTCCATCGCATCAGGGTCACAAAAGTCACAGTGCCCATAGCACTGCAGTACTTGCCTAGTCCAGCCATCAGGTACCAGGGTGCAATTTATAAATGATTATTTACTCTTCAAAATGCTTTCTCAGTGTGCTTCTGACCTTTATAATTGAAGATTCATTAAACAATTCTGAAATGGAATCTTAGAATTAAAAAAAGGAATAAAAATACCACACAACAAAACCAACAGCAACAAAACCAAACAAAAAACCTCCAGACATTCTGGGAATGGTGAATGAAGATCAAAAATAGTGTCTGTACACAGAGACTGCACATGGGATTTTTTTCCTATGATTAATTTGTGAAGCTGTATTGGAAAATCAGGGAAAATATTAGAAATTAATAGAGGAAAAAATTGGCATATTTGGGGAATGTGAAAGAACTTTTCCTTTGGAGACTTCATTTTTTAAAGAAACAAGGGATGTCTGTAAGCTCGCAAGATTTCTATATCTCTGTTCTGCATCACTAAAGAACCAGCCCTCTTATGACCAGGAAATAAAAGTCAGAGATACTGGATTTTCAAATTTGCTACAGCATATGGAAGAAAATAAGGAATGCTTTTCTTCTTTGGTGAGCCATTATCTAGTACTGGTATAATTCTGAAAATACAAGTTCTCCATCAGAAACTCAGTTATTGCACCTCTTAGCTCTGAAATGTCTGCAATTTAAAAATGTACCCATTGGCACTTGTATCATTTTGGCAACTGTGACACAGATGCATTTCTTGGAATACTCACAGTAGTGCTCTACCTTATTTCCAGAAGATGGAATTTTAAGAATCACATTTTTCAGAGGACACTTTTTCAGAGTTTGGCTTTCATTGAGTTCCCCCAGTGCATGTCACAAACTGGGTATTTGAATTACCCCTCTGGAGTGAACTTGAGCTTGCTGTAGCATATGAAAACAAGATACTATAGAACTATTTCCTCTCTCTTTTATTGTTTTAATTTATTTATGCATATTTTCCTGGATTTTTAGTTGCAATTTAATTATTTGTTGTTTCATCAAAATCTTACACTCTTTTTTTTTCTAGGTAATGATGAAGGAATATAAGAGTCATTGGATCACACTTATAGATTAAACCTGTGTCATTCTAGCATAGATGGTAATAAAGGAAGTGTTCTCCCTAGAAGGCCTACATTGTCACCTTGGGACCAGAAAAATAAACTGTTTGGGTAGCAAGATTTCTGAAGTTACAGCACCAAAAAGCCCAAAATTACACTGGCAAGGCAGTTAGCTAAGGATACTGGGCTTTCCCTGTTCTAGATTGTCACTCTTACTTCTGTAAATGTCTACTTGCTACACTGTTCAATTTTGTTAAAGAAGTATTTACCCCGTACCCAAGAGCTGAATCAGTGGTAGCTACTTCTGGGACACCTCACTTCAAACTGTGCTTAAAGCAGAAGTTACTGAGCAGCTCATGGTCTCATTGCAGTCTCAAGTATTGCTGCAGACCTGCCTCTGCAACTCAGAGGTATGGCATATACTTTCAAGGTGATATTAATACCAGTGCTACTAGAAACCACAAGAAATTATTGTGGTTTGCAGTTTCATTCCAAGGTCTCTACTCAATCCAGATGTTTGTTTCAAGTTTGCACATTTTTTCAGGAAATCTGGACAAAATTCTTCAAAAATTAAGTTACTTCATTGTTTGTGATAAAAAAAATGAAATAAAACCAAACAGAAACAAACCCCCACAAACAAACAACCAAAAAACCCAAAACCTCACAATTTACAAAAGGAGGAAAAACACTGATGTTTTTATTCAAATTTCTATATGCAATATCTATATGTGATACACATCCTCACACAATATGCACTTTAAAGAGATAGAAACAAGGAAGGTGATGTTTGTGGGGAGAAATGGTGTTTTATTTGAGCAGCTGTTCACGTCAGAAAAGGCTCAGGGTATGCAAGCTCTTCCAGTTCTGAAATGGAGGCTGCAGACTTCAAAGCTTCAAAGTTCCTGTTAGATGTGTGAAGTGGCCTGACTCTGCCAGAACAACAACATGGACTCTACCCACCCATAAAGACCCTCCAAGGCCACACCACCAGCATCCTGCATCCTAATAGCCATTCCTCCCTGGAGGCAGTGTGCTTAACCCCATGCCTGACCTGGTGGAAACCACACAGCGGAAAGAGAACAACCACTGTGCACTGGGGTGAATTCACATGTACAATGGATCTCCTCTCTTATCAGGAGGAGATCTGTTCTCATGCAACAGCTGTTCCAGCCCTTGATTCTTGTCTTTCAAGAAAAAAGCTGTACAGTATTTTAAACTGGTGGAACTCTTCATGATGAGATAAATCGTAGATTTAGCTGGTAATTTTTTTCAGTATTATTATCCCTTCTAACCTCCCTCTGCCTTTTACTCTCTCTTTTTCCCTTGATATAACCACATCATCACCTCCAAATCCAGTACCCCACCCTTCACTCCATGGAACAAGTGATGTTTGTATGCAAGTGGGTCATGCAATCATCGTATTTAGTGAAACAGGAACAGGTTGTTCCCAGTTTGCACTCAGCATTAGCATTTATTGCCTCTGTTTCAAATGTGATGTTCAGAAGATATCAAGGCAAAGAAATATCCTATCTGCCTTGGAAGCTTGTTCTACAACATAATCATCTTTGTAGATACAAATTTGTCTCTCTCTCTTCTTTCAATGCCTTTCTTTACTTAGGAAAACCCTTGAATATGCTGTGAATTAATTCAACAAAATGACAATGCCATCTTTGTCTTTCTTCTGAGCTACCAGCAAGAATGAGCAGTTTAAAGTACCTCACTCTAAAGCATTATGTCAATCTCCAAAATCTATTTCTGCCTCTTTTCTGCACCCTGTGAGGTCATTAGATCTGGAGAAGACTTTTCAGGAGTGGCGTGATCAGCACTACACTTAAATTTATAACCCCATCTCTGGTCTTTTCACTGTTCTTCTCATACTCAGGTCATGTTAGGCACTCTTTTTCTAGAGTCCTTCTATACTGAGTGGTTTTCAGCCACTGAAGCCCTAAATAATTTTCATAGATACTGCTTTTAGGACACGTCCTTTCCTTCTGTTGTATATTTTTGTTCCTAACAGGAAAATTCAAAATTTATTCTGTTAAAACTGGCTAACAACTCTGGATGATTTTTGTAATTGAGTTCAGCATCAGGTTTTTCATGATACCAAGTTCTGATTAATAGCTGTCCAACCCACCCAAACATCTTTTAAAATAGCATGAATTTAACTTTCTTTGGCACTTTTGAAATTAGCATGGTATTTCAAGATTTATAACAAATAAGCATCCGCAAATGAAAGATCTAACTACAGCTATTAAAAATATTTATTTGTAATAGCTGTTGTCCAACAGCCTACTTAGTCTTTAACAGACTGCAGTCATTTATCATCCTCTTATGGTAGTAGCACATTATCTCGCTATTTCCTAAATGGAAAATAGTGGGGTTTGTTGAATATTTTATTTTATATCATTACTATCTCTCTTTGAAATACTGGTCCTATATCATTGCTTCCACTTCTCTTGTTCCTCACACAGGTAAAAAGCTTTTCTTTTCAATGTTATTTGCTTCACATTGGTGCCAGTTTGTTATGCCAGAGATGTTTTCATCTTCCCTCTTCAGCATTTTCTACTACAGAACATACAATCTCTGTTCATTGACATTTGGGTGGGGGGAAGTGGATATTTGCTATTTATTTTATTTTTAACTTGCTCTCCCTTCACCTCTGCTTTGACACAAACTTGTCTCCTATCCTGCCTGACATCCCTATCTATATATATCAGCTGCTTTTAAAGAAGTATCAAGATCTGATCACATTTTTTCCATACATGCTCTTCCTCACAGGATTTTCACTGGTAATGCTCCTCAGCTGGACAACACCAGCTGGTGGAAGCATAGGATAACTCCCAGTTGGATCCACCTGGCTAACCACTGGCCCCAACTTCCAGCACCTGCAGCTTAGGGAGGTGCAAAGCTTCACTCCTGATGGATGAACCTTTCCCGTCCTTTCTTTAGCACCATTTGACACATGTCAGTGTATGGAGTTTGACTTTCAGAAACTGCACTGGATGCTACTACAGTGGAGGCAAAGTAATTAATAATCATCTTCCGGTTTGCAAGATTCTTAAAGATGCTAACATTAAGCCAGAGGAATTCCCCCTGTGCCCCAAGTCTCACTGGAGTGGGATGCGGGAAGGAGATAAATTTGCTGACAGACAACCTTCTGCAGAGGTACAAAGCATTTCCATTACAGCTCCCTAGAGCATAGGATTTAGGAATTCCATTGAGAATTAAATTATTTTGAGTCTCAGAAGTTGCCTTGTTTTTAATTTTTAGCTATAAATTCTGTTCATCCTGCAGAGATCAGACACAAAAATAGTTTTTTCAGAAACTAAATTTTCCAGTAATTCATTGGAAGACTGTGGAAGATGCTCAGCCCACACCAAAGGCACAGCATGTTTCACTTAAATGTGAATAATTTCATTAACAAAGGAATTAACAATGCAGTACAGCACTACTTTGCAAAGTTCTACCAAGAGGTTGTGATCCCACCACCCTGCTGTGGATCCACAGTGGCAGATGAAGAGGAAATGAGAAAAATGAACTCAATACCCTTGCAAGCAAGGTATAGCAGTCCCTGCAGCCAGTTAGGAGCTGTACTTGTTCGTGTATAAGCAAGACAAAGACCAGACAATTTAGTTCCTATCTGGAATGGACTAAGAACCTACTGCAGTGATATTTGGGATTATCCTGCATGGAGACTTCAGCACAGTTTTATACAGAGCTGTCACAACTCTATAGCTCCTGGCAGGAGCTACACAGGTTCATCTGCACAACACTACAAACTTGCAGGTCTGGCTAGGTCACTGACTGGGTAGGAATAATTCTGTCTAGCGTTTTTATGTGATCTTACAGTACACACTCATACTGGGCAAAATTTACTTTGTGATATAGTAAAGTCTAAACACTTCAAACATTTTTAGTTTCCTGAGGCTTGTCAGAGCTCTGTCCCATTATATTGAGTTGCATGTTTAATTTTATGAATTCTAAAGTAAATAATATTTGAACAAGATGAAGAACATAAAGTTGCAAAATAAAAAGCTTTTTTAAAAGCACCCTATTACTCTGTTCAAATACCTCAGCATTAGAGTGCTTGGAAACCTCTTAGAGCTAAGTGTGCATTTTTAAATAACATAAGTTGTTCAGGCTGCAGTTACTGAATTCCAGCTTGACACTGAGCACTTAAAGAGTTTAGAGAATCCAGACTCTTTTATCAGCTTGCAGACAAGGGCACTAAATGTCATGTGGGCTTCCTTTTGGCTTGCAGCCACAAGCTGCACATAGTATTTAATGTAGTCTCTGGTTCTTAAAGTATTAAGAAAACCTGAAAACAAAGTGCCTGCCATTAGTGAAATTGGTGCTGTCTTTTGACATTCTACAGTATGCATTTCAGGTTTGGTATGTCTCAAAACTTCCCTAAAAGTGGGGAGGGGGGGAGGGGGAGGGCCGTGGTGTTGCCTGGAACTTCTTCACAAGATACAGAGAAAATTCTCAGTGAGGGTCCTGGAAGCCTGTGTTCAAATTTTCTGCCCATATATTTGGTATTTTGATTAAATAGCCCACTTTCTTATGTTTTTTGTCCCACACTTTACCAGAAAATAAGATACGGATCATGTGCATTACAGTAACTATTGTGACATTTCTTTTGTACATAGAAAAATACTTAAATTATGGAGCTAAATTCACCATAACTTAATGTTTAAAAACAAAAAAAAAAACATAGTAAGGAAAGATGATAAAATCATTAAATCTATTCAACATGCTCTGTTTTAAGAACTAATTTTTTTACATCATGTGATGCATAATATCATAGAAAGGAAAGAATTACTTTGAAAAGCTGTCAAACATTAAAAAGTATTTATGGAAAGATCAGAGTAAAATGATACAAACAGATAATAGGCTATGTTAAAAGAAATGAGGCCAGTTTGATCTCAGTAGTAGTAACAGAATGAAGCAGTAGGAAAATAAGGTCTGAGATATCCTCTAAATTATAAATTCAAGAGGAGAAAAAAGCATATTATTCTTAATAGGATTTTAACCATGAACACACCTCAAAAACACAGGCATTTCCAAAGATGTTGCTTCCAGGAACCTGTAATATTTCCATCCCATATTGAGCATAGTGTTATCAGACCTAACCCATAATTTTTGCTCTGTGTTTACCCCAGAGTAGCATCTCTTCCACCCAACTGCTTCACGATGTCCAGACCCATTGAATAACAGCATGACCTCTGCTCCCAAGTTATCTAGGTAAACCGTCATTTCTAGTCATTCTTATCTCCATTCCTCCTATTTGATCTGTTTTCAGCAATATGTGACCTTTACCTTTATGAAGATATTCACGCACTTATAACCAAAGGGAGCACAGATGAGTTAAAATATCTGGACTTTCACAGGGAAGTATAATAAGGATGTGTAAATTAGTGGAAAGGCAGTGGGTGTGCCTTTGGGGCAGTTTTTCACACCACAGCTTACAAAGCTACTGTTCTGTTGGCGTTGACCATGAGGAAAATGTGACATTCCCAGATAACTTCCCATGTGTGGCTGTAATATGCACCTCAGGTGACTGACACATTTCAAGCTGTGGACTGACATCCTTGAGCACCCCTCATGTCCTTTCTCAGGCTTGAATTTGGATCCTGAGGTGAGAGCACCTGCTATGTGCAGATAATCATGAAATTATTCAGCACCCTCTGTTTCTCATCTTGCCAGCCATACCATAGTCCAGTGCTGAGAGGCTGCCTCAAGAACCAAACTGGCAACAGCATGGACCCTGTATCTCTCTCTGGCTCCCGGGTCCAGCGTCATTGGCATCAGTGACATCCCTAAGCCTCAGCTCAGCTGTGCCAAAGCCTCCCACCAGACTTTAGCATCACTTTTATGCATCCCAAGGCATTTCAGCACCTCCAGATCTGGGGATTATTTCCTTGAGAATCTGGAGGACTCAGAGCAAGTTGCCTGAACTGTAGCCCTGTGTTGCCTCCCAGTCTGGCTGTGAGCTTGCTGCTGTACTCGGGCACTATGTGGCTTGGCAGTACCCAGCCCTATGCCAACTTCCATTGCGGCATTCCCTGCAGATGGCACTCCTCTCATCCAACCATAGGCACCTAAACTGGGCTGGCTATTGAAAGTAGAATAAAATAATATAAAGTACAGTGAAGTTCACTGGGAAGACAGTTCCAGGGTTAACTCATAGCATCCTAAAAGAGGGTCCTTCCAAGGTGTTTGGGCACTGAAACTCAGATGCAGCAGTACAGACTGTGTTCTAGCTCCATCAGAGGGTGAGCATCTCGCCATCAGCTGTCTTATGCAAGAAAGTGAGTAATTGTCTGCATTTACAAAACAGGGAAATTCGTAGGAAAATTGCAACTTCTGAAACTGATTTTGTTGAAAATCTGTATTTCCTTTCCACATATGGGTTTCTTACTTTCTTTTATGCATTTTGACATTATGCACACAAAAGGGCTTTAATTCAATTACTTCTCTCAGTATTAAATTATTCTGACATTGTTTATTCCATTACTTCTTTTACAAATTTGAGGAGGGCTGAAAACTGGTTTTAATTCTGTCTGTCAGTTCCTGATTCATTGCCATTGCAATGTACATCATTTGAAGTGGGAAATATTAGCAAAAACTGGAAACTGCTCAAGGACATACTACTGGATGCACCCAGACTGACAAACCAGAGAGAGAAGGGAAAAAACAGTATTCTGGTCACAAAAACATCCTGGCTAGAAGGATTTCTGAACACAACAACAGAAGTGAAACATTTGTGTTTGAAGATAAAAGGAAAGTTAATGGGTACAAATTGAAATTGAAGCCAACTGATAAAATAGACAAAAGGTAAAGAAATTAATTAAAATTTGGTCATCAGTGACATTAATAATGCAGTATATAAAATGCATGAGGGAGAAAAGGAGCTCAAACAAAAGGTCTGCAGATATTTAATGGTTACTTTTGCCTTCAGAACAGAGTGGGAGAACTGATTCAACTCATAGGACATACATTCACTGGAAAGGTAATAATCTTTCATGAAGGAGGATTCAAGCCACAATCTACTAAAATTAAATCTTCTTAAATCAAAAGAACCAAAGAACTTAGCCCAGAGGGTCCTGAAGACAGGGGAATTGCTGAAATTAATACTTTAGCAGTAAATACATGGGCATTTCCCCTGGCTTAAAATACATTCTTATTTTTCCAAGATTGAAAAAGGAGGAGAGGATCTACCAAGGAACTGCTACATTTCTTCAGTACCCAAGCAAAATAATGGAACATATTCTCTCTCTCTCTCTCTCTATCTCTCTCTCTCAAAAAAAAAAACAAAAAAACCCCAAAAACAAAAAACCAAGAAAGATACAGAGCCAGCACAGGCGTGTAGGTTTTTTAGAGTGCAGAGCTTGTCAAACAAACCATTTCTGTTTTGGAGAAGATGACATTTCTTGTTAATAAAGGCAACCCTGTTGCCTGATGCAGTTTATTTAAATTTCTCCAAAGTGTTTGGTTTGCTACTACACTGAATTTTAACTAAATATTTATACAGAAATAAACAGACACACCCAAGATTAAAAATCTGGCTCTCTTACCATCTCTGTTATGTCAGTATTTTTAGCAATGCAATGGTGCGGGCAGCGGGGCAGACACTGAAGTGTCTGCAGGCACTGACAAGGTAGTGACAAGGCAGTGTCAAAGGAGACTCACAGTGAGTCAGTGGGGACACTTAAGGAATGAAGAAGCTTTGCAAGGCAAAGATACCTAACAGGGAGGAGACCATGTAATGCTGCTCACAGACATCACAGGAAAGCCAAGGACTTCTTCACTCTTGTAGCTATGTAAGAAGCAGTTACTGCCAATGAAAAATAGGTCAGGCTGGATCAGATAGGATGAGGCTTTGACCAGCCTCATTTAGTGGAAGGTGTCCCTGCCCATGGCAGGGGAGTTAGGACTAGATGATATTTAAAGTCCCTTTCAAACCAAACCATTCTGTGATTTCATGTAGGTTTTGAAAACTCTAACTCAAAGTCAACATAACATACTCACTCCACACAAGATAAAAATATCACTTTATTTTTTTAAATGGCATTTTTACTTATTTCAATATTGTGGATGTATATTCTAGTCTTGTGAATTACCATAGACCTGTAACCAATTAACTTTTACAAGATATGTTTGTATATATACAGGAATGGTGACATCTTGTTCCTTTCATGTTTAAATATGGTGCATTATTAGCACAGGTTAGCCTGAGACACTTGAGACTGCATTTTTGAAATAATTTCTATCTGTTTACATCAAATAGTTACAATGTTGTAAAATAGGTACTAAAAACTATAACTAAACTTGGACTAGCCATGGAAATATCATACACATATTTTCACAGTTCACTTACTGTTATTTTAAAAAGTGAGAACAGAAAGGCAGATGGATATAGCTGAAGCAAACAACACATGAAACAGAAAACAATAATTTCCATGATTCTGCATTTTAAGGAACAGTTGTCCTACACCAGGCTTTGCATTTGCTAATTCAGTGGCATAAAAGTTTCCTATTTTCTGGTACTGTTATGTTCAATTATTTCATTCCTACAGCAACTTGTACCATTTTCAAGGACAGAGTAAGTCCAAACTAATGCAAAGAGAGCATTTTTATATGCCACAGAGGAGCACACAAATGGCTCACTACTTTTCTGCTCATTAGTCACCTCTAATAATCAAAAACAGGTGGAGTGAGAGAAAGGTATGCTGATGCAGACTTCAACTTTTGTCAGAGAGTTGCAGCCAGATAATACATGCAAAGTACAACCAGCACATAACCATATAGTCTAAACCAGAAATATTTTAGTTTAAAAAAATCACTAATATACAAAGAAGTAAATTTTGGAATTTGAAGAATGTGGGAGTAGAAGGGTGCCTTTTGCCATGGAGAAAGCTGGGAAAACTTTCTGAAAGATAATTTCATGGCTGTTCATTACGCACTATCCATATTGGTAAAAGAAACCTACTCCATCAGGCCACTGTTGAAATGTTTCTGGAACAAAACGTTTATCCTATGTAACCAAAGTAAAATAAAGCAGTGCTAGAACCAATCAGCCATAGTGCACATGCTTGGAGCACTGCTATGCACTCAAATAGCATCACACTACTATCAGACTCCACTCCTGGGAATCTGCAGAGCTATAGATTTGGCAGCCTGGATAATAAATAGGCCAATACTCCCGTCTAATCAACAAAGTAAGAGGGAAAAAGTTGCTTAATTAGACAGTTCAGATCCTCTATGATTTCCTGTTTAAGTGTTTTATAGATTCCTGCTTTCTTGTTTTAGATTTCATAGACACTTGCATGGACCAGAAAACCCAAAATGAAGCTGTAACCAAGCCCCAGTAGTGACTCTGCATGAGTGATCAAAGTTGCCACCAATGGCTAACATAGCAGGTAGCTGTGGATCAAGTATGGTCCATGGAGGACATGCTCCTTAATGGATGTTGCTTCAGGCTGGGCTGCCTTGCAGAGTCCCCCCATCTGTCCATCTATCCATCTGTCCACATGTAAGCAATGCCTGTTCAGAGATGGTTCTTGATCACTCACCCTGTACAAAAGAGAGGCAACTGCCTTGGCAGGACAAAATGAACAGGTGAGGAGACAGCGAGTTCAGCTTCTGGTCTGCTGCTGCTGGGCAGTCTGCTGTACCCTCAGAGGTCAAAGAATTTGATCATCTGCTGGTAAGAGCCTAAATTTCCACTCACTTTAACAGGCCATGATTTTGCACACATCATTTTAAGTCTAACACGAACAGAGTATTTCCCCTTCTTTTTTTATCTTTAACAGCATTTAAAATAAGTTTATCCTGGCTATGTAGATCAAAGATTTTTTCAGTTCCTAAAGCTTAATCAAAAACTGTTAAATGCTAAATCAAGTATTGAAAACATATTTCTCAGCCAGATTTCACAGATGTATAGCATTTAATAATTTATGAACTCTATTTCCTCTTATTGAATTTCTATTTTCTTTAATTGTGGGACTTAATTAACAAGAGCAAAACAAAAGTGAAATGGTAACTATGATTTAGACAGCATTAGCAAACCAGTCACTCTGAAGTGGCCATTAGACTGCTTTGCTTTCTCACTGTGAAGCAAGAAACAATTGTCAACAGGGCAGCCATAACGTCACAGAAAATTTAATTTTTTACCATATCATTTGATATCACTTGATTGTTTTCAGTATTATGGAAGGGTAAGATTAAGGAGCTGAGAAATCACATATGTCTGACTTTAGAGTCACACTGTCTGTGATGCAGAGCTGTATGCAGAGCTGTGCAGTTCAAATTTAGATCAGCCTGAGAGATAACTGTTCCTCTAGGCTCCATTTCATATTATTTTTCAAACTGCTTATTTAATTACTCTTTTTGTTAAGTTCTGCCATGGTGAGTGACCTTAGGTAATAATCAAACATTTTTTAATAAATTTACTACCCCATTTAATTAATTTCTTGTAACATTGTACTTAGAGTTATTGAACAGATTAGCCTGCTCTAGTGAACAAGTTTTCCGGAAAAAGGTAGGTAAAGGAATATGGAATAAGCCCTACTGTCATACTGAGGCAAAAAGCTGACAAACAGTTTATCTGTCAAATCAAAGTTCAAAGCCCAATGTGTTCATACACAGTGTTTAGAGAAATATTGTGAGCCAGTCTTGGGAGGAACAAACACCAAATTGCTCCATTGATGTTCGCCTTGTTTGATGTAAGTTTTAATCTAAATGGGAAAGTTTTGCCTTCTTCTGTGATGTGTGGTTGGTGCGACCTCATCGCTGGAGGGGCAGAATGAGTAATTGCCATCCAATGCCCAGAAAATGTTTATTTTACAATAAATATAAAACAAGTTTGATAGAAGAAAACCATTCCCCCACCACCACTGCCAAACTGGCTGGAAGGATCCTTCGCAATTATTCTCTGCTCTCCCAACACAGGCAGTGTGGCTTTTTCTCTCTTAATTCAGTTCAGCACTCAGCTTTGATTTCGGAAATCCTATCATCATCGTGGCTTGTAAAGAGAGCACAAAAGTGAGCAAAGCCTGCTTTGAATTAGAGAATTACAGAGAAATGCTGCTAGTTAAGAACAATGAGAGCTTGTGATCTTTTTATCTTAAGCAGCTACACCCCCAACAGCAGCTAAAGTATGTCCAGAGAGTGGGAACAAAGGTGGTTTAACCTCTTAGAGCCATTACCCTACTGTGAAGCTGAGTCCAGCCTGCCGGGGGGTCTGGCAGGCAGAGCTCACTGTGGGTCGGCTGAATTGTGGGTGAGCTCCCTTCTCTGTTCAGAATGGAAAAAATCTCCACTGATCTTATCTGCAGGGTTTCCAGTTGGTTTGTACCTCCAAGGTAGCACAAATACTGGAGATGGAGGCCAAAAATCGTCTGGCTGCCTGGATTCATGACAGGATGCCAAGGACTGTCCCCAAAATCCTGTGCCCAGCTCCATCCTGACAGGTGAGGAATGGCCTGGTGGTGAGAGCCAGGCTTGGGTTGTGTGGCTGCAGCCTCCCAGGGCTGATGGACCAGAATCTCAAGGCAGCAAATAAGTCTAATTTGAAGAGAAGATGAATATGCAGAGGCAAACACCATGCATATACAGTCATCTCTTTCATTCTTCCCTCTCTCACCTCCTGTATGTAGGAGTTTACAGGCTACTTTCAATGAACTTTTCAAAGAAAAAGATTACGAGAGAATTCTGTGAGTAGAATATTCCTCACAAAGCTGGAACATTTGGTGGCTCATCCCTGCTTGCCTTGCAGTCCCGAAGAGTGAACACATAGCAAGAGGGGAGATATGGTTGTGGGACTCAGAAACTTGTTTCATTCTTGGACTGCTTTCACATCAAAAATAACACCTCAAAGCACCTCCCATAATGTGAGTCCAGCATCAAAGAATGCATGGAGTGGGACTGTAAAAGTGTCCAAAAAGGTTAATACAACCAAAATTAATCTACATTTTTTATGAAGATACAATGACAACTGCAGCAAAAAAACCCCACCTCACATCTAGTGAGTTTTTTTCTTCCTCTTAGTCATAAAATATAAAATCTCTAAATAATAATATAAAAATTATTATATATAATATATGATAATATAAAAAATCTCTAAAGCATGAGTTTTCCTTTCTATTTCACAGTTACTACCAAAAAGAATCAGAAAATTATTTTCAGTGAGTTTTGTATTGTAAGACTAAAGTTATGTATTAGAAATTGTATTTAGAAATCCTCTAAGGGTACCTGTTGTAACCTACTACAGAAATCCTGTCAGCCAGCATGGACCTGCAAATGGCACATCACTAGACTAACACAATTACCTTTTTTTTTTTAGAATTAATACAGAGGAGAGTCAGGAGGCATAATTGTAGATGGATATCTAGAAACGTATTGTAAATGTCACGTGATGCATTAGAGACCCAATGCTCTAAATAGGACTTTGAGTGAATGAAACAGGAATGAAATCATATGCTGTAGTCAGATTTCAGAAAAAAAATGTAAAGATCATTCTTTCATGGATATTAAACCTGGACTTCTCAATATGCGAAGTAAACTTGGCATCTCTTTCACAGTTGCCTTGCTGCTGAGTAGGGCTGAGGAGCTGGTCCTTATGAAGTGGTTGGACTCAAGCACTAACCCTGCCCCACAAGCCTAGTGCTTTCTCATCCACTGCAGTGGAATCCCCCTTCCACGTACCCAGCGATTCATACAAAGATTCTGACTTTGTTTCTCAGCTAAATGATTTCTTATATACCACGTGTGAGTTGGGCTGCTTATTGTGTCCAAAAATCCTTAGTTTTCCACCTGTTACAAGGCTCTTTCCAATTCAGAAAGTAATGTTAATCTCTAAAACTGAAGAGAATAAACCAAAGACTTCTAAAGAAAACTGGCACAACAAAACATTTATTAAGTCTGTAATCAAATTAAGCACTAACAAATGCTTCAGAGGCACTTGAAATCTTGCATTCATCTTACTTTTTTCCAAGCTAGACCAAGAAAAGAAACTTGACTATTCAGATAAAACATTTGCACAATACTGGTTTTTAAAGCTCAGTCAACCCAGCCTTTTTCTATACAAAGAAATACTAAAACCCATCATCATTCAACTGTAGCAGCACTCTCCCTAACTGATGACTGCTCTTGTTGCTGAAACTAACAATAACCATTTGCTCATCAAAGACTGCTCGGCCCATCTGCTTCCAGACATTATTTCCAGTTTAAAAGTCATCCTCAGAAAATAAGAAATTCATATGTGTACAGTACAGAGACAAATACATGTGTATATGTGGGCTGTGTTCTGTGCAAGTATACATGTATGAAGTAATAAATACATATTTACTGATACGGTATCTGGCTTCAGCCCAGGCAGGACCAAGACAGCACAGATGTTGGTTAACATGTGGGCCACGAGCAGAATGTCTTCTGGAGGCAGCCCTGCTCTTCGCAGAAACTCATGCTAATTCAATTTCTATAGAGCTAATTAGGAATGGAAATGGCCTCACGCCATTTTGGGAGGCTGGCAAGAAACTTTAACATTCATCCCAGGACACTACACTGCATTCACTAGAGTCATTGTCATGGACCAAAATCTTTTTCTCCCTGGAAAATCTGTGTGTCAGTGCAGCTGCTCAGACAGTTCCCTGAGGAGCACCAGTAGCTGTCACCCCAAACCAGAGGCCAGAACAGTCCTGGCAATGTGGCAGTCCTATGTCCTAGGCACCAGAGGCACATGACACCATCTCCTGTGTGCTCCTCAAACAGCAGCACAGTGATGGTGGCTCGGGTTATGTCCAAGCAAATATGAAAGAGCACTGTGTTGCCATCTCTCAGAAGCTCTGAGAAGGGCACCTGTGCCTGGTATGTCATTCTGCAAATCCCACAAACTTCCCTTAGGTAGCACAAAGTACTTCTAGCAGAGGCCCCAGACAGCTGCCCTCTCAGACACAGAGATGCCGTATGCCGTATATACAGGTTAGAGGATCATCTGGACAACTGTAACTGCAGATCTACACAACAGCTGCACAAGGATCTGTCCCATCTGCACTGCAAAGATGGCTGTACTTCATCATAAGCTAACAGGCAAAGTCAGTCAAGCTGTCCATCTTCACTGCCCATATCACACTTGGGCATCTTCAAAAGGCTCCAAAATGAATGTAAGCTTGGGTTCAAAAAATCAGAGAGTGAGACAGATTGAGTGCTTGCACACAGGCTTGCATATAAGCTATAACACTAATGCCCCCAGCCATGTCCCCAGATCCAGCTGTGCTAGCAGGTAATGGGAAGAGGAACAGCAGATGAAGACAAGCAGAGCATCAGCGCTAGTCACAGGTATAATCCTACCTGTGACCACAGACCTGCCTTCACAAATCAAACTGCCCTCATGCTGAGCTGGACAAATTAAGGTTTTATGCACTCTTAACTGAATTTTGGATCAAATTATATTTCTGTGTGATAAGTGCTTGAGACCCCTAGACATCTGCTTTTAATGTCTCAATGGACAAACCCCCTTAGATAACTAAGGGATGTCATATACCACTTCCCATTGTCAGGAGGTCATATATATTGCACCTTCAAGCGTTCTCAGGGTCTAGCCACGTTTGCAGCCATCAGTGATTTCAAGGCATGTCTCTGAGACATGGTCTTTGTAGCCCTTTAGGACTTGACCTGGTGCTTGCTTAGGCCTGAGAGCAGACTTTTGGAGCACTGTTTCTTATGGGATAGAAGTTCCACCCAAAGGTCCATCTCACCTCTCAACTTAGTTTCTAGGAGTTTTTCCACACACAAATTCAGTTCTTTTTTCAGTGCTGGATAAGATAACTCAATACACCATGCATTTTTTTTCCAGCTTAAAGTGTGCACTTGAACTGTTATTTTGTACAAGGTGACACTTTTTACTTCATGGCACCAATAACTAAATTTCTATTGGATGTTACGGAAAGTTTTGCCATGACATGGCTTATATATTCATCATGCACTGTTCAACACATTTCTACTACAGCAGTTAAAAAAATACTGGATTTTTTTTGTGATGAAATAACCTTTGGAAAAAAATGTAAAGGGAAGAAGCAATATGAATCAATGAAGCAATCCCTCAATCACAGAATCATAGAATGGTTTGGGTTGGAAGGGACCTTAAAGATTATTTAATTTCAACCCCCTTGTCATGGGCAGAGACACCTTCCACTAGACCAGGTTGCTAATGGCCCCCTCTGATGTGGCCTTGAACACTTCTAGGGGTGAGCCACCCACAAGTTCTCTGGGGAACCTGTTCCAGTGCCTCACCATCCTCACAATAAAGAATTTCTTCCTAATATCTAATCTAAACCTACTCTCTTCCAGTTTGAAACATTATGCATTGTCCTGTCACTACAGGTTCTTGTAAAAAGTCGCTCTCCCTCTTTCTTGTAAGCTCCCTTCACTTACTGGAAGACCACAATTTCATCACCCCAAAGCCTTCTCTTCCCCAAGCTAAACAACCCCAATTCTCATAGCTTTTCCTCATAGGAAACAGCAGAGAAGTGGTATTTGCCATTCCCTTGTAAGAATTCTGCACTTATCATACTTAGTCTCAATTTGTTAAGAATCAGATGGTGTCAATTCCCAGAGTAAATCTCTGGACTAGGTACAGGCAACAGAAAATGCTGAAGAACCATCTTTATAAACCAGGGATTGTTATGATTTTCTGGTGAAGTCAGAGTAGTATTTGTGAGCCTATTTCCTAAGTCAAAGGAGGGCAACTTTTTCAAAGCTCATAAAGACACATGGCTGCAGAAACATTCAGTCTTTTATCTGTGTTACTACTTGACCCATCCACCAAAGGCACTTCTATGTCACTGTCCAGCTTTGTGGGCATCCCTTTTTGGCCATTTAACTTTCTGAAGCTGTTGGAACCCCAATATTTGAGAGCTAAGAGACTACTCCAGCTGCGCCACAGTAGTCAAATTTTCCAATCACCTTTTTAAAAGCAGCTCATTTCCAGTTTTAAAATCTAGACATTAGAGCACCCATTTGAAATGTGAAGACTGAGGCTCATGCTCCTCTGTAATGCCTTCTAGACATCACCAGCATGGTGCTCATTGCATCCTCCAGGCTGTGAGATGGAGTCACTCCTTTAAATCGCTCCCTATCCCAGAATGTGGGATAGGATATAGGGCATGTTCATCTGGTCTTCTGAGATAATGCTTTCAGACAGACAAGCATCTAGGCCTGGGGTGCTGTTGGAGCCCTTATATAGATCTACATCACCAAATGCTGTTTCTGCTCTTTAGCTGGTTTACACTTTGGTTTCCATGTTATTTAAGGCACTGGTGCTGGAAAGTTTGCCTTTGCCACAAAATACTGATCTCAATATAACAGACACTGTGTGAAAAAATATCCATACTGAACAGCACCCATGACTAATATAAGTTAAATCTCAGTCTACCCATCTCCATAAATACCGAATAAAGCTTAGAAAATACTTACTTCAGCATTAGCAGTGGAATTACAATCACAGATGTCTATAGATTACCTCTCCAGCCATGTCCACAGTAACACAAGCCAAAAGTAGCTGGAAGTTAGCACTTGAATTCTCCAGATGAAGAATGTTTATTTAATTGAACCCAGATGATACCAATAATGAGAAATCCTCACTCCTACAGTAGAAACCATTGAAAGCTGTACCCCTCAGCAGAGAGAGTCTGCAGGAGATAAGGAATTCTCTTTGCTTGAACTTGGCCCATTTTCTTCCCTACTGTGATGAAATCCATGGCCAACCGACAGAGATGCAAAGAAATTTCCCTACAGCAGAACAGGACTTGGCAACTAAAAAAATAATATAAACAGTGAGTTTCTAACTTCTGGAGGTACTAGGAATGCCAAAGCAGTGATGTCTGTCTCCTTACCTTTCTATCAGTGCTGGATTAGAGTGGAGGAGGCACTTGCCAGGCATCAAGAAGGGGAAATATTCAGGCACTGCAACTCTTCTCTCCCAGTTTTGCTCCCAAACATATTCTGCCCAATAGAACTTCCCAACTTAATTTTCTAGCACAAGGCAGCAGTAGGATGAAATAACAGAAAACATCTCCTGGATTGTATGAAGTGGAACAGCTCCATGGCAGGTCACCGAAATGCAGGAAACATCAAAGCAGGTGGGGTTTTTTTTCTAAAATAAGGAAGCACGGCACAATATCTTGGGATTAGGCTTCTAGAGCCTAAAAATACAGACCTGTCATTCTTATTACACCGTGAAGAGTCTAGAAAAGTGCCATGAGGACTCACTTCAGTGTTACAAGTCCTTATACTGAGATTTAAGGTGGGGTCTGACCCCATAAATCCATCTCATGTTTGAGATTAGGACTAAGGCAAGTAGTCCAGGTGCTGAAGACATGAGCAGGCACTTCTTGCTTCCTTACGCGGAAGCCAGAAGGGATTTGCAGTGAGGATGACATGAGTAAGCCTCCAGATATTATTAATTGAGTGTACTGAAGCAATGATAAAGACAGACATTTATGGTACTGAGGATACTACATTATGAAGATACTACATTATGAAGATACTACATTGTCTTTGACAGTATAGATCAATATTTAGGTAATTTTAAAGTTAGGATTAGGATCAGTGTTATGGAATGTAAAACTCTATAAATTAATTATTGCTGCAATCCACAAAATCTGAGGCAACCCTAAATGTTTGTACGGATTGGGAAATGAGATACTAGAAGCAATGTCTTGGAAAGGGACCTGGGGTCCTGGTGGATGGCAAGTTGCATACGAGTCAGTAGTGCCCTGGCAGCCAGGGCGAGGGATGGGATTGTCCCACTCTGCTCTGCACTGGGGCAGCCTCACCTTGAATATTGTGTGCAATTTTGGACACCACGGTATCCAAAGGAGAGGCATAAGGATGCCGAAAAGCCTTGAGGGGAAGCTGTATGAGGAGTGGCTGAGGGCACTTGGTCTGTTCAGCTGGGAGAAGAGCAGTCTACAACTTCCTTGTAAGGGGAAGAGGAGGGGCAGGTACTGATCTCTTCTCTCTGTTGATCAGTGACAGGACCTGAGGGAGTGTCCTAAAGTTGTGTCAGGGGAGGTTTAGGTTGGATATTACAAAAAGGGTCTTCATCCAGAGGATGGTTGGGTGCTAGAACAGGCTCCCCAGGGAAGCAGTTACAGCATCAAGCCTGACAGTTCAAGAAGTCTTTGGATGACACTCTCAGGCACATGGTATGACTCTTGGGGATGGTCCTGTGCAGGCCTAAGAGTTGGACTTGATGATCTTTGTGGGTCTCTTCCAACTCAGCATATTCTGTGATTCTGTATGATTCCATTAATATACTACGTACTACAAATGCTTCTCAGTCTTGTTTCAGTTTTAGGTAACAGCAGGCATGAGCACACTACAGGTTTGCATTAGGGATGAAAAACCAAAGGCCTCTTCAAGAACAAATAGTATTTGTTAAGCATTGAGGAATATGAAAAGATTTAAAGAAAAACTGAAGCAGGGGGTCTATAGGCATCTTATATTGCTGTTTGTTGTATGAGCCACTTCCTTCCTTTATGACTGATAGGATCAGGTTTTATTGTAGAAGAAAACACATCTAGATGAGCCACATCATCTAGATGATGGTGTATCTTTCAAACCCTAAACATCATAGAGAAGAATGGTACTACCCAATGCTGTATTATGTGGAGTTTCTGCCCCAGAGACCTTGCCAAACATGTTGATGATAAACTTAATTTTAGCATTTGTAAAGCCACGGGTCAACAGCAGAGTTGAAAGTCTTAGATTTAGATTCAGAGTTTCTGAACTCCTGTGTGGGTGCACTTCAGACTATGGTTAGGATTATAGAGGCAAAATTGCCAAATGGAGTTTTTTCGTTGCATCCTGCAGGTGGAGAAGCATCATGTGGATGAGTGGTAAATGTGAGTCCAGGAGCTTGTTTATGATTTCAAGTACAGTTTGGTTTCCTGGAGCCATCTCACCTTGACAGTATCTCGTGATTTCCGTAATAAAATGAATTAAATCAAGGTAGGGGGTGGGGGTGTGCATGTTATGCCTGCATTTTTAAAAACTACAGAAGGAAGAATGTCTGGTCTTGCTTTGTCTTGCTCATTTTAGGAAAATGAGGAGAGGATTTAGGTAACTAAAAAGCTGTCTAACCCCTAATGTAACAATACAATGATCAGAGCTCTTGTTCCCATCAAAATTTTCTGTACTGTGCAATACTGAAAAATAATACACTTTCTAGCTGCATCTGGTTCTGTGAAAGCACTCCGCTCCTTTTGTCTTTATCCCAAATCCCCACGAAAACTCAGCACCTTGGCAGGAGTTATTTCAGACTGAAATTCAATTTCTCCACCCTTACTGCCTGTAGCATGCAAGACAGCACATCAAGACCTGGACCCTGAAAGCAGGTGGACTGGGGGAAATACCTTCCCTGAAATGATTGCAGGAGGGCTCAGGGCTGCTAAACACCTCTTCTCGCCTCATCCTTCTGAGCTCTTGCATAGCAAGAAAAACCTGTTTGGCTGTTTCCAGCTCTTCATCCCTACTCCCAACAAAGAGTCCCAGACTGGGATGTACAAGGAATCCCCATGTATATAGAGACATGAGGGACAGACAAGTTCATCCCCACATTTACAGCCTCTGCCTGGCCACTGTCCTACCCCACAGAGAAGGCATTTGTGTCTCACAAGTAATCCCTACCCATAAACTCAGGAAATTACCAAACAACCATACCTACCTGAAGTCATGATAGAGGGATCTTGACTCTCAAATACAGTTGCTCTCCATAAAACCCTCCTAGCTCTGCAGAAGGCATCAAGAACAGTTTTTTTCACTTCGCCAGCTCAAACCTTAAACCTGACACTAACTTAGCATGTTCTCTTATTCCTGAGAGAATCTTTTCTTGAAAAATAAAAGACACTGGGTCATAAGCAGTGATGTAATAACTTAAACCCTCCAGAGCAGAACTCTTCTTTCCCAAAACCTTGTTGCTGCAAAGCAGCTTAAGAAAAATGTCTCTAAATGCATTGGGATCTGCTACCCAACATCCAGGGTAGTTCTGTAGACAGGACCATGCCTTGCCTTACCTGAGTGTCTAACTTCTGTCCTTTCCTGACTGTTTAGGAAAGACTCTCTAGCTGCTTTGGGTATTATCCCATCACGCTGATAGTGACAAATATACTCTAAGACAGCCACAACCTTAAACCCATAAACACATGCCCCTCTTGCTCTTTGTGTCCTGCATAAAAACACTGTCAAGATGCTTTAAATTCTTATATCCTAATTGTAATCCAGCCCCTAACATCATAACTTCCCAGCAGACCACGAGCTACATTAGAAGCCCTGATTCCCTTCAGTATGAGTCCTCTCCCTATCTTTCTAGCCTATGCAGGATACAACCAGCATAACTTGTTTGGCTACCTCATTTTCTCTACCTCTAACCTGAAATGTATTATGAAACACAATTATATAGCAGGACACAAAGCTTTCAGCCCCCATGGTTTATTACCTGGGCTTTACAGTATGTCTCAGTAAAAATGCCTTTCAATGCATAAATGTCTGCCATGATAAATTTACCCCTAAAGTGATATGTAGCCTATGGGGCCATCCCATTCCTGAAATCAGTTAAGTCAGAGAAGCAAAAGCAGCCACACAAGTTATTCTTGTCACAACCTGCAGAGCCTAGAAAGGCAGTCAGAGAGCTGCTTTTAGTGGGGCACTCATGCTCACTATTTATAGAATTGGCTGGACATTTGAGGTTAAAGCTGTTTAGGAGTCCAGAGCCAAAGGAATTTTAGGACATTTTTAGTACAGCATCCTGCAGTGGCCAGACAGGTATATGAGATGTAAGAGGGAAAGTAGCACATCAAGCAGAGGATCCCTTCCTGTTTGAACTGCTACCCAGGTACATTTCAGGTTAAGGTTGGTGTTAGGTCTAGGGTTTCAAAATCTAAAGCAGACAGCTCTTCTTACTGTATCAGGCAGAGCATAGAAAGTCAGTGAGCAGACCCTTGTTAGTAGGCTAGGGCCCTGTCTAAAATTTTCAGGTATTAGCCTAGTTATCCAGAAAACATTTCATTTCAAGTCATAAATATTGTAATACTTTTCAGGGTCTATAAATTAAAATAACTGTGTTGCTTGGGAAGCTCTATGCCTTTCTCAGTCCCTTACAAAGTGACATGGTGCCTTTTTGCATGGCCAGCTAGGGCAGGGGTAGAAGTTGCTCCCCTTGTCTTAGAATCATAGAATGGTTTGCCTTGGAGGGCACCTTAAAGATCACCTAGCTCCAAATCCCTTCACATTGGCTGGAAACCTTCCACAGGCAGGAAACCTTCCACTAGACCAGGCTATTCAGAGTCCCACCCAGCCTGGTCTTGAATACCTCCAGGAGTGGGGAGTCCACAACCTCTGGGCAGCCTGTTCCAGTGCCTCACCACCTTCACAGGAAAGAATTTATTCACAATATCTAATCTAAACCTAACCGCCTTCAGCTTAAGGTCATTCCCCCTTACACTGTCACTACATGCCCTTGTGATAAGTCCCTCTCCATCTTTCTTACAGGCATACAGAAAGGCTACTATAAGGTCTCCCCAGAGCCTTCTATTCTCCAGACTGAATAGACCCAACTCTCTCAGCCTGCCTTCATTGTAGAGGTGCTCCAGTCAACTTAGTGACTCTCCTCTGGACTTAGTGGCTCTCCTCTGGGAGACTTTTTATGGTCAGGAACTGTGTTAAGGACACTGAAGTGTCTTGAGTCAATAGGAGTTTAAATTTGATGCTGTCTTTTATTTTAGGAACTGTTTTCTGGGTATATAGTGATGGATATCCAAGAGCGAGCCAAGGATTTTAAGGCATGAAGGAACCTTCTAATTGCTGAATGCCTAAGGGGCATGAGAGCTGGGAAGAGGCTGGGTGTGTATGGGCACCAAGGTGGAATATTCTCTTACTGAAGAGCTTTGTTTCCTGTTTATAGTAGGGGCTTGGATAGAGACTGGGGCTTAGATAAGCATGTAGGAGTTGATCACTTTAAAAAAATACCTTCTTTTGACGGCCTCTTCTTACAAGGGTCACACTCTATAATTGCTGAATGGTTTTGTCTGAAAATGTCTTCAATGGTGCCCTTGATGATCACAACCTGTGGAGGAGCAGCCATCCCCCTGACATCCCAACCTCACTGCTCTCTTTGGAGCAGGTGGGTTCTGGCAACACCCTGAGCAGATCATGGCAGCATGGGGGAGATGGGACAGGATACGTATCTCCAGCATTCAATACTTATGTAGGTAGCATCAAATGTCTCTTTATCATGCTAACCTGGTGAAGCCATGGGTTTTTTCCCTCTACCCATGTCTGTGGCTCTCTTGGTCCACCACAGGATGTCCCTCTGGCATTCTGCACACTGCAAATGACCACTTATGTGCTCTTATCACTGCACATCTTCCTGTGGGCTTGGTGATATATGTTAGACATCAATTTCTGATTCTTGCAGGTCAACAGGTAATGTCCATAAGTAAGCGAGCATCCAAATTAAAGACAGGCGTGTTTCAACAAGGGAACTCAATCTGATTCTGAAGGTGAAAGATCAAGTTCATTAATTGAGCCACCCACCTCCCAAGGAATATTACATGAATTAAAACCAGACTTCCTGGTGTTACATGTGCAACGGCTGTCAACAGCATAAATTATGCCTAAAGAGGTTTTAACTGCTCTTCTGAAAAGTATGAAAACTTCTTCTTTTGATTTAAGTGTTGCAAAGTGGTTTTGTTTTGTTTTTTTTTAAGTTTATATGGACAATATCCTGCCTTCTATTTTACAGACTTGGAGAGTTGCAGTAAGATGTCCCTTAAGGACACAAAGCAGATATACAAAGATTTTAAATATTTGTCAATTAGAAGCCTTTTTTCCTCGTTTAAATGAGAAATGATCTTTAAACTGGCATTCACAATGAGATAATGTGCTCCAGCTACAGTCATCTCTGAAACCTACCAGTAGGATAAAAACTTTCCTCAAAAAGCAAGACTTGAATTACCAGTTCTGTTATGAACATTAAGGGCATTAGATCCAGATAGTTTATGGCTCTCCTCATACAAATGCTAACTCCTAAAAATCAAAATGAACAGCTGATATTGAATATAATCAGTGTTGAAAGTTATTGCAGGGGCTAGAAAGCCTGACAGCTCATTTGCAGCACAAAGGCGAATTACCATACCATTCATGATGGACAGTTTGAACCAATAAGAAAAAAATTACCTTCCCTCCATTAGTGATACTGATTAGACATGTTTTCACAGCATTTGCTTTAATGGAGGTGAGCATTATTGACTTAATTCAGTTCAGGCTGGTATAAATCAGGACTAATTCAATTTTTATCAGTGACATTAGTCTAATACAAGTAAGTTCTTCATTATATTTTCTCTGTGATCAAATTACTGCATGGGAGCTACACCATGTAATAATTTGTTCTAGATTCCCTGTCAGTGCTTAGAGTAAAATGTCATAACAATAATTGTAAAGCCTCCCATGAGGATGAATCTGGTAAGATGCTTACTACAGTAAGGCTCATGTATACTTGGCCCTTGGTATGAAGAAGAGGACATAAGATGTGTTGAAATCTCTCTGGAGAAATAGCCAACCATCAACAGTAGTTCCCTGTTTGTTTATCGAGGAATCAAAAAAAAAAAAAAAAAAGAAAAACAACACCAGCAATCTACATTTATTCAGCTATTTACTTAAAAATAAAATTACTGATCATCCAAACTGCAACTGGGCATGTGGGCAATCAGTCAGTGAGCAGAGTAATTTTATGTGTATGCTTTTGAATTACCTAAAACCAAAGCCAAATCCATGAATTTATTCTTTCATTAGTAGTACTCACTATTGCTTGCAAAAACATTCTTCTGTGAAGGTATTACTCTGCTCTAAAGTGACAAAAGCTATCCTGAGCCACAGAGACCCTCTGAATGAGGGCATATTAGAGACACAAATGCAGCACCAGCCTGACCTACCAAGTCTTTATAAACCCACTTTCCCATGAAGCACTGGGTAATTCTGATCCTAATATATGCTTCTGGACCTTTCCATCAACATGCTTCTTTGCCACATGGGTGAAACATTAGTCTGGAGTGCCTGGATGTGCTCAGCAGACTGCCTTTCTCACAGGATATCTCCTCAGCCATTCAGTGTTACCTGTTCCAGCATTCACTTCAGGAGAAGTTTCAGTGTATAGAGTTCTTGTCTGATCTGTAATTTGCTTTTGGAAATGAGCCGTACACAACAGAAATACACTTGCAGCCTTACCTCTGGGTGTAGAAGTGTTTTGTTTGCTGCCAGATAATAAACATTACCCTGACGGCCAGTTCTCATCCTTGTGGGGAAATTCCTGAAGTTCTGATGATGCAGACTGAGTGACACCACATGGGACCACGGTGTGTTAGAGGTGTCCATCATGTATGCACATCTATGAAGTTCAACAGCAGAGCATTCCAAATATTCAGAAGAGTGCACTTGCTGGAATTCAGACATAGCTGGAGGACTCTGTAAGAGCTTCAGACCTCCCATTTTGAGCTATGCACACATACAAATACAAGACTTGGAGACACAAACATTTATCCAAACAAACTTGAGGAGTTTCCAGCAAGGCCGTGGTTTCTCCTCACATGGTACAGGGGGAGAGCTGGCAGCACCAAAACCCACAGCTCCCAGTGTTGCAGCAGGAACACGCAAGAGATACTGGGGTTACTGGAAATTTTCCATGTTGCCTGAAATGGCTATGGAAGCAAACAAAAGGAAACTGTTGGAAGGCACTAAGCCCAGCATCCCAGCAGAGCTGGCCCGCTTTGCTGGCGTCGTGGCAGGGCTCTGTCCCCACCCACACGTCGTGGACTGGCACCACGGCGTCCTCAAGAAGAATATACCCATTTTTTAATGAGAAATTCAATGATTTATCTGATAAGGGAGCAATTATCTGAAGACAATATCATCATTTGTGGGTAGGAAGCCATCCTCCGTCACACCAGGGATGTGACCAAACACAGTACATATTTCACTTTGGACTAACTGTTCCCTTTCATCTAGAATGTGGCTTCCTTTCACAACTCTAGCTGGCTTGCATAAAGCTACCTTTCATCTGATTTCCTAATAAATAAGTCTTTTAATTCACATGGGGTCATTTGCTAGTGACTAGAATATTTTCTGCAGGAACATGTCAGAGCAGGTACATAATACATCTACAACAACATATCTTGTTAAAGAATGAAGCCACAGGAGTATATCCAACAGTGTATCTTGAACACTGAAGATTGGCTGTGAGTGCCCTTCCCTCCTCTATCACCTCAGCACCACATAGCAGAAGGGAGCTGCAGGGAAATTCCAAATATCTGATTTCTCAGTCCCTCTTTTTTCTTAGAGAATGTTAAAGATGCCTAATTCCTCTGGAGGAAAAGGGTAAAGCTCAAATTCCTACAAAAATCTGCTTCTAAACTCTTGAAAGCAGGAATAGTTTCTCCTGCTGGGAAAGCAGTAGCAGTTTTAGAGCCCATTCAGCTACATCTGCTGGGAAGCCCAGCATGCACAAGACCATGAGCTCATCCATCTTCCTGCAAGCCAAGGCAAATCTTTGTCTGGTTCTAGGCTGCAGGTTATCATAGTTCATTATATCAATGTCTATAGGTGAAAAGAGCTTGCAGGCCCTGGGGTGAAGGGCAACTGTTGCTTTAAGTTCAGCATCCATGTAAGTGATTTGCAGCACTGTGACAGCTCAGAGTCCAGCAGAACTGAGTCACATCATCCCACAGTTACACTTTTGGTCCCTTTATTACATGGAAGCAGTGGCTCTTATTCATCTGTTTCAAACCATACACAAAATAATCCTTAAAGAACATAATCCAATTCCCATTGCTTCCAATGAAGATGATTAAATCAATCACAGAAAACAGCTATACACAGAACTGGAATATACATGGCTTTGAAAAAATTTACTTCCTGCTGCTTAAGAAAAATCCCTACCATCAGATCTTAATTTCTTCCCACAGAAAACAAAGAACAGATTTCACAGTGTTTCGTCTGTTTCCTTGCTGCTATTACCAATGCATTGGCATTAGTTTAGAAGAAGACTGTCCTACTAAGCATGGCTGTCCTTTTTAAAAAATAACTGCTAGGGGCAACTTATAACAAGCTCAAAGAGGGTAGAGAGGGAGATGGGGAAAAAAGAGAATTGCTTTGTTTTGATCCATTGCACTCACACTCCCTCAAATCCTCTTTGATTTATCTTCTCAGACTGCTTTCACCATCCTAAACAGCCAGAATCACAACCCAATTTCTCCCATGTCAGCAGTAATACTAAAACTGAATCACAGCTACCAGTTTTCTCTCCACTGCATTTTTTTATTATATGCTACAATATATCTGTGGTGCCATTTTATGGACAATGGCAAAATAATTATTCAAACTGCCCAGTAGATACTAACTGTGTAGGCTTTCCTTACACGTGATTTCCATGTATTGGAACTACAGATGGGGTAGTTTGGAGTCCATCCTGGATCCAATATGGATAGTCTGGAAGGCACTCCAGTCTTAAAAGCTGTATTAACCTGCTCTTAAGTCTGAGATTGTATCATAGCTTGAGGGTAAAATACTACAGAAATACTATTGTTAGTCCCAGACCAGTTATTCAAATCTAGGAAATGGTTATTAAACATTAAAAATAGATTAAAATTAGAAAGATAAGCAAAAGCACAATAACACACCTAAATAACCCTTTTTAGAGTAATACTACATGTGGACTGAACAGTTCTCATTAGCTCTTTGTTCACAGTCTCTAAATTTTTGAGTCATATGATTTTTTTCTTAATCATGTCACTCAAGAACTGCTGCAAGCTTGTCAGTAAACATAATAGCAAGAGAGAAATGAGGAGGAAAAATACTCTTAGGTGTCTTCAGGAAGGATTAGGGCTATCCTGAAACAGCACACATGTGGGATTGCTCCATATATACAGTTTATAATCTTATTCTCAGGAAACTGCTGAGAGATTAGCAGGCAAGAGGGAAAGTACTTCATACTCAAGTGGCTGAATAACATTTTGCAGCTTGTATTGAGGCAGCACCCAGAGCTGCAATATATCTGTATCAGGATGACAAGCTTTGGGGTTTCTTTTTCACCATGGCATCTGTTATGTTTGTAGCAGAGCAACAGCTGCCCATATGTTAAGTAATCTACAAATGCAAAAGCAGACAAGGTCCATGTGCCCAAGATCTTGTAGTCTGAGGAAAGATTAATTTAGAAAAGTAGATTTTTAAAACTAGTGAGCAAATCATTATCTTAGCTGTGGGAATCACCAGTGTTAGGGGTATGTTTTTTTCATGTCCTAAAGTCAGCAAAGGCCAGGCTGAAATGGGAAACCTGAAATTGGTCCCTTTCAGGGATGATGTGCAGACATTTCATCATGTGTCCAAGGTCCAAGTATGCCCAAGCCAAAAGAGCAGGGTTGCTCTCAGGGACATTGCCTGACTGACCTCATTCCCTGCTCCTCTTCCACCCATGCCATAGATATAAAGGAAGGTGAACAAGACAGTAGCTATACCACTCTTCACATTCCCTATGGAAGGAGGAGTTGCCCAGAGCTGCAGCAGAGCTTTGTAAAGCCTCAGCCAAGACCCTGGTGTGATCACAGCAAGGGAAGAGCTCTTCCTTACCCCATGAGCTTGCATCATGGTGAAAGGGAAGGGAATCGCATGCATCTGAGATCACTTCCAGTAGCTAACATAGAAACTGAAAATGTTTCAGTGTAAGGTAGAGAGCTCTGTACTCCCATCAGAGGCCCTTCCTCCATTTTGGAGCTCTCCTAGAAGCAAAGAAGCTGCTTATAGGACTGATGAAAATAATTGTTTTCCAGAACATTTTGAAATGCTCTTTGCAAGGATTTTACTAACTGTGTCCACACTTCAGTTTTTGTTGTTCTTACAGAAGGGGCTGGGAAAAACAACATTTTAAAGAGTAAAAGAGGCATTGGTTGCAAAAGCATTTCCACAGCTGCCTGGTTGGCACAGCACAGCCCCAGGCTGTAGTAAGGGGAGCATTCTCCTTAACAGTAAAGCTTGTTTGGTTAAGGTTAAGAAGCTCTTGCCCTCAGCCTGTTGTTTTTGTCTATGTGCTATATTTCAGCATCTTTCTGCTTATACCAGGGCCACTGTTTGTTAAACCACGCCATATTGCGGATTTAAGAAACTTTTCAAGAAAATGTTGTGGGCTTGCGTGGGTTATTTTTGCCTCTAATGCGTGGTTTTCATGTCTGGTTGAGATGAGAAAGCCCTTCAAGCAGAATAATGGCACAATGGATGAAGCAGTGCAGACAGGAAGAAAGGCAAGTAGTTTTTAAAAAGCTTTGCTCTCAGAGAAATCTCGTGTGCAACTGCAGTATGACATTCCCAAACGCTGCAGACTGTGCCCTGCTCTGATGCAGCCCTTCTGCTCATCCATTCTCCTCTCTTGCCACTGTGAGCTGGGGAGGGCATGCTCAGATGCCATGAGCTAGCTGCCTTCCACCTGTTATTTCAGGAGGTTTTATGACACCAAGTGTTTATGGTTTTACATTCACCACTCCAAGTGCTCATGTAAAAGGGAAACAGAATTCATACTTCAGGTTCTGTGATATTTTTGTTCTCAAACTCAAGTTCCCCAGGAGAACCTTAGTTCTTCCAGGCCCTCATGCACAGCCTAATCCCACTGTAGATAATATCTATCTAATGGCCCGAAAAAGAACGTCAGAAGAATGCCAGTAAAATCTTCTCTGTCATATCAACAAATCATCCAATAAAACCATGCAGGCGGGTTTGACAAAGTGTTAAAAAAAAGACCCAAGTAAACAAAAAAAGACCTCCAGACCTTCTTTACACTCAGGATAAGCAAGCAACAGAATGCAAGATCAGTGTATCTGTTTCCCTCATAGGTATTCTTTTAAAACTGGTATCTTGTCAGTTGGATTACAGATGAAGAGGAAACAGAAAGATGATACCAGCTGGATTTCAGGGATGTGATAGTAGGATTCCACTGCTTATTCATGATGCATTAATTTGAAAGAGAAAAGACATCTTTCTGAATGCCCCTCATGACAGTCTTGTGAGAATAAGCAACAGACAGAGTGGAGCCCATCTGGGATTTAATGAGTTAGACTCTCTCAGGGTAAAGACCTTGGACTGAATTAAAATATAATCTTGAAAGACACCGCTTGACTCTTGCAGAAAACATTTCATATGTATTGAATTGGAATTGCCTATAACATTATGTAATTTTTATCAGCTACATCACAGTTGTGTATTTTGTTCCTGCATCCAAGGCAATAAAGTTTATTAATTTAATTTCATTTTATCAAGCAGCAGTCAAACAGATGTTCAGTGAAGATGAGGAGAGGAAAACAAAAAGCTTTTTCACTTTAGGGGCTCTGCTGTATATCATGGGTGCTTACATGGGCTCACAAATCACCGCTAATAAAATGGATGCCTACTGCAAACCAAAGCCTTCAGCCTAAGAAAAGGGAGCCAGAAGCTGTGCGTGTGTGCCAGTAGCTGGAATGAACTTTAGACCAGTTGTACTCTATCATATAAAATCTCCATACTGGAGTCATAGCTTTTATTATTTATTCATACGTGCAGCTCGTAAGCAACACAGAGTCAGGCACACTGGACACTCAGGCTTGGAGTTCAAGCACACTGGCATATTTTCACTAAACACAGAACTGCAGTGTTTTCTTACACAAGCACCAGCAATACCCTTCAAAAACAAGCTTGCATCTTCAGGGTTTTATCAACAAATACTGAACATGCTTTTCATGTTCATAAGAGACCAGATATTCCACTGTCCCAAACCCTTTGAAAGAAGAGTTTCTGCGCTCATTTTACTGTCTGCAGTCTGTGCAGAGGGAGTCTTTACAGAGCACCCACAATTGTTTAGATAATTCCTGATATTAATATTTTCAAGAGTGTCGATTAAGAATTTCACTTAAACTGTATCATCCTAAAATGAGACAGCTTTTAACAATTCCAAAGATCAAAAGCATCAGCAACAGAGAAAAACAGGAAATTTTAATTCTAGGAATGAAAATCACACTAAAAAATGCTGTGCTTCCATTTCTTCATCTTAGCCTAAACAAATGAGATAAATCCAGGCTATTCACTGCTCTGCATTAATACATGGCATAGTCTACCAAAGATGGACCATAGGACTGTACTTATTCTCTGGTTCTGTCCTTCTATGTGCATAAGCATGGACATTTACAAAAAAGTTCAATTTTACTTTATTAACAGGACAGATCAAACATCCATTCTACCCCAGTTTCAGGTCTCTGACCATGGTAAGCTGCAGATGCTTCTGTAAAGATTACAACAGGGCAAGTATAGATCAATTCTTCTGCTGGAGAGGAACCCCAAGAAAATTCTTAAGCCAGAGACTAATTAAAGGCTACTGACAAGTTATCAAATCATTAATCTAAGTTGAGGAGAAGGAAAAATGTAGATTCTTTAGCTTTTGGAGAAGCATAAAACCCACCCACATCTCAGCTTTTGGGGGATTCCCCTGTAATTAGGAATAAAGTGTGAAGTCTCTACACAGTCCATATCTCTCACAGCACACCACAACTAACCCATTGTGAATACTGTTTGGCAAAGGAAATGCCTTGACATATACTGGGAGTTCAGATGTCAGGCTTGTTCATCTTCAGAAATGGCATCAATTTAACTTAGAAATAGCTGAGCTGGTCCAATGCCACATATCTTGGCAAGGCACTGATACATCCAGATGGCTTCTGGAACAAGGTTCTCTCAGCCAAAACCAGCTGGGGAATCTCTGCTGAACTGCAGCTGAACTGCCTTTAGTTCTCACTTCAAAATTTTTGTTGATAATATTCAATAACTGTTTTTAGGGAACACTTTAATAATTCTTTTTAATTTTTGGAAGTCTGACAGCAGGTATTTTTCTTCACCTGTAACACCAAAGTCCAGCAGATGCAAAGAAACTAATTGATGCTGCATGAGTTTCTGGCCTCACTTCTCCCATGAATGCAGCAGCTGTGTCATAGCAGGTCAGACACAGGCTGGGCATTAGGAGACCAGACTATGTGGGCACCTCAGTAGTGACTTGTTGTTGAACTCATTGCTCCTGAGTTGCCTCAGGAAGCCACTCATTCTCTCTATGCATCACTGTTTCCGAATGGTACGTGGAGATAAAGTGGTCTGACTAATGAAGGTGGAAAAACACTCAGAAACTATCATGCTGAAGATACCAAACCTAGGGAAATACAGAGGTCAACAAGATGTTATTGATGGTCTGACTGCTCTTGGAAAGATTTCTTGGAGTGATGTGATCAAATACGACAGTGGATTAAAACAAAATAAAACAGAAGCTAGTAAAATATTATGGGTGACAACAACACAAAGCAACAACAACTAGCCTGTAGGAGAAGAAAGCTGTTCATTTGCCGATGGCTGTAAAATTAGCCAGCAAAAGGCCCAAGGAAATGTTGAGTAGACGAAGACTTGTTTGCCTTGAGTGCCTTCAGTTCATTGATTTTAATTTAGCAGCATTCACAAGAACTCGTTCTTTGTTTATTCTCCCATCAATTTATTTGAACCAGTATGTCTTTATAGTCAACCAAATGTAATAAAAAGATATTTTCCAGCATGGATTGTTGCAACAAAGAAGAAAACAGTGGAACACTTTTTCCCAAACCATTTATTGGTCTCTAGGGAGATATAATTTCCTTTCAAACTGAACTACATTTCAATTCATAGGACATTTTTACTAGACATTTTGGATGAAGTAATTGACTCCTTTGGAAGCAGTTCCCTCATTGTCACAATACCAATTAGTCAACAAAATATTACAAGGTAAAGTGAGAAACTGACAAGATATACATCTGCTCCCTCTCCACGCTTCGAATAAAACCCTCCTTCTTTTACTCAGTTGCTTGACTGATACTCACAACTGCATATTGCCATACCTAAATAAGCAACAATTTATTTCTTTATGTGGAGCTGCGGAAAATACTGCCATGTGATGAAGTCAGTAAGCCATTCCCACCTTCAGTAAGTAGGAGCATGAGGTAAGGCAGGAGAAGGCTCCTGTACACCGTGTGAAGTGAACCTCTTCTGAAAGCAGATGCAGTAATTCACACCAAGCAAGGGAAGGGACAAGTGTTTACTTCAGCATGAAACTGCAGCTCAAGAATGGTGACATTTTGCAGCTTTTGGGGTTGATACAGGACATACCCAGTTGCCTTGAGTGACTGAGGCAGTGCTCCGGATCATCACAGCTGCTGCTGATGCACAGAAAAATAATAGATGAAGGAAACATAGACTGAGCTCTTGAGAAGAAAGCCAGTGAGCAAACAGAAGGTGAAGCCTCTGGACCCATCAGCTATGTACACTGAGTCGGCTCTGTGTGACTGCAACTGCACAGACCACTGACACACAACCAGGACATGGACACAGAGTGATGTATATGCATTGTGCATTTTGGGTTAGATGTAGTTTCTTCTCATATGCTGTTTTGAAAGAATTTGCTATTCCAGACAGTTGAGCAGTAGAGGAAAGTTTGCAGTTAATGACTACTTGGTCATTACTGCTTGCTTTTATATTCATTCCTTTTTTTCTCAAGAAAAGACTCATTAGCACATGCTCAACACAAAACTAATGTAATCAATGCTATGATCTGAAAGATTGAACTGACACTTCATCAGGAAGTATCAGAAAAAGTCATCAGAAAAGCTGAAAATACTCTTGGGCAGCCTAAGCTGTGTATTACAAAGGAAGAAGACAATACGAAACTTCATTATTGCAGACTGGACTGAATGACCAGCATTTGTGTGACATGATATGATATGACATATGACTGTTACAAACAGGAACCTGATTAGTAACTTCAAGTACAGTAGCTTTTTAGAGCTGTATTCAAACAAGGAGGAAGAATTAAAGATGCCAGCAAAGTTTCACACAGCAAATAATTTCCTTTTAATTGAAACCATAAGGGCATAGTTTTGGATGCAGGGAATGTTTTGGAGTGCTTTGCTTCATTTGAACATAAGTGATTTTAAGCTTATTATTACATGAGTATATTGTACTACATCCCTCACTTGAAAAAAAAGACATGGAAAGGCAGCAGAAAAATACATTTCCCTCATCCCTTCCATTCTAAATGTGGTATACCAGCAACATTTTGGCATGGCACCATGTATTAATACTACACATCTACATGGGAATAATATACCACATTTTTATGTTGCAGTCTTAGCCAATGTTTCCTTCTTGTAAAACATCCAAGGTTTCTGGTAGAAGCTTTCTTACAAAAGATGCATTGTTTCCACTGAGTTATGGACCAAGAATAATCAGGAAAATTGTGATATTAACCCTAATGGAAACAAGACATTCTTTATTATTTGCTGTTGATGAAACTTTGGGATTTAAAGAGACCAAAAAAACCCCCTAGGATTACCTTCAGAAAGGTAGAGAAAATTATGTTAATTTCTATGTCTTCATTTTGCAAGCTGCCTAGACTTAAAAAGACCCTTAATAGAGGCAGAAGCTCTTGAAAGCTGCAAATCTTTGCCCATGGGCCCAGTGAACAGGGTAAGGGGTGAGAGCTGAGGAGTGGGACAAGGGAAGCACTGCAATGGCATTTAGCCAGCTGGGGACATGGTAACTGATGGTCTGCAAAGTACACATGGATCACACGAGAATTTTGTTGTTTCCATTTGCTAAATGTCATGAAAATATGCTTAAACACTTTTAATAATTTCTGCACATCACTTTACCGTTGCTGTGGTTATATCAGGTATGTTCTGTGATCACAGATTAAATATTCTGGTCAGTTTTAAGTGGATGAGCAGACAGCAGAGGTTGATTGCAAAAGTGGAAGCTCTTGCAAGAATGTGTGGCTGAATTGCAGGGTTTTTCCACTGAACCCATAGCATAAAGGTGTTAAAGGATTTCTCACAGAAGTACGGGCAGGAAAGCAACATGAACAGGGAAAATGTGGTCACAAAACTACTGCCTCTGCAAAGCTGCCCATCAGGGGATGCACACAGAGCAAATGTTGCAGACAGGACAGGTCACAGTGCCCCATGGAGAGCAGGAGCACTTCTCTTCTCCCACACAGTTCATTAAAAATGAGACTTTTGATGAAATTTCAGTTAATATATATTATTACAGTGTTTGCTAGCTTACAACAATAAAGCTACATTGCTTGTCCATGTAAAGCTGTTAATGTGAACTCATATGTGCTGTCAGAGTCCAAAGCTGGCTGGGGAAGGAATATCTTCATGCTCAAAATGGGAGAAACTGCCATTTTTTGAGTACTTTGGGATGTAGAACAGTATAGGGAAGAAGTCATGCTCTCCTTCATAAAAATTAGATAAACACATGTACTTATGAATAAAGTAGTCACATAAACTAAGATTTTACACAGAATCACAGAATATGCTGAGTTGGAAGAGACTCACAAAGGTCATTGAGTTCAACATCTGGTCCTGCACAGAACCATCCCTAGGAATCACACTATGTGCTGGAGAGTGTCATCCAAACACTTTGTGAACTCTGTCAGTCTTGGTGCTGTGACCACCACCCTGGGGAGCCTCTTCCAGTGCCTAACCACCCTCTGGGTGAAGAAACCTTTTCTAATATCCAACCTAAACTCCCCTGACACAACTTCAGGGCATTCTCTCAGGTCTTGTCACTGGTCAATACAGAGATCAGTGACTGAGACTCCTCTTCCCCTCATGGACTTTCTCATGTAGTCCCCTCATAACTGGCAGGAAAGGCAGCAGAGTGAGGGAGATGCCTTCCCATCCTCAGCCTGGTGCAGCAAGAGTCATGGCAGGAAGCAGCCTTTGAAGAAACTCCCTTTGCAGGGAGGGAGATTATGTTGAAACCTCCATGCACAATTTCAGTGTGACTGCTCACCAAGGACAGGACATAATTGCTGGCAAATCCTGTGACCTCTGCCCAAAGATGGAGTTATTACAAAGCCCAGCCTGATACCCCAGTTGTCTGGGCAAGTAAAAAATTACAATAAAGTCAGGGCAGCTCTGAGACAGGGTTCCCAGTATGGCCAAATCAAGATGCTGGTTTCTTGGGGCTGCTAATGTAAGGCAGTAAATTGCATTACAGCAATTATTTTACCTTTCAGGCTGCAAAACAAGTGAAATGCACCTAAAGATGGACATTACCACCTGCGTATTCTAATTTGGCTAATGAGTTGGCTGAGACATCCTTCTGTTTGGGTGGGGTGCAGGCATGTTTCAGCAGAAAAACCATATGGTTTATGGTGGCTTCTCCCACACTCCTCTACCACGCGCAAACAGGGCTGTTATGGAGAGAGAAGTGGGGCAGGCAGGACTATGCAGGCAGGAATGAGCAATGCCTTAACAAGAACAAAAGCAATTTCAAATCCCACCAGTTTGTCAGATTACTTAAGACATTCGACCAAATGTCAAAAATGTTTCAAAGAATAGTTTCACCACCCAGATCTTACTTCTAGGCCCTCTCTTGGGAAAAGAAAAATTAAAAACACACAAAAATCCTGAAACATAGTAATTAGCTGTTTGATTTTCCTCAAATATTTGGTTTTAATTCCATTGTGCAAATGTGATACAGAGCAATAGAGCTTTTAACTGTTTAACTTGAATCTAGAGATATACCTTTCCAAGTCCAGTTAGAACAAAACCTCAAACCTCACATGGAGATTCTGCAGTCTTCCTAATGTCCCTGTTTTGCCCTGACATTTTCACAGATGACTGCAGGCATGTCTCCCACACCTATTTCATTCATGTCCAGCAGCTCCACAGAACCAATCACCTTTCTTCCAAATGGATTTGATCTGCAGGGTGCTGACTTAAATAAAGTGTGTGATGCCATGTGTGCCATAAAGAAGCAGGACAAAGTGATTCACATGCTGCCTACAGATTTTCCACAATCTCTTTGTGTTGTAGAGTTTATACTCCCTCATATCACTTGGAAGAACTCTCAGAATAATGATTTGGCATGTGTAACTGCTTTTTCCATTTCTGTCATTAAAGCTGCTTTCAAGGCCATGCTGAAATGGCAACAAAAGACCTTCCCACATCGCAAATCACTGTGGTACTTGGTGTGCACTATATCATTAAAAAGATTAGCTTACTTATAGGAAAAGGATGACAAAGTCCACAATTGTCTAAGCCATGAGAAAAATGAGGTTCTGTTTCAACTAAACCAGCTAGTAACAATGTCATGTTATAACCCTCAGCTCCTCAGGTACAGTACATGTCTCACAAGTGGATTTTATCCTATGTGCTGCATTAAATTAGGGCCATTAACCCTCTAGGGCAGCCCTTTGAAGTCAAGCAGGCATTTTGCTATTGATTTCTGTGCAGCCAGAATTTCATATTTGTTTCCACTGACTACTTATTTCAAAGCATCAGGAAAATTTTCTGCTTAGTAGCCCAGAGAAGAAGTGGGAAGAGAAATTTCTCTCCTTGGTGCAAATGTAGCATCTTCCAGTACCATTCCAACTGACAGCAATCTATGCAGACTCTCAGACAGCCCTACAGAGACCAGCAGAAGTATTTAAAATACTTACAGAAATCAATTCTAATGGTTTTCCAGGACTGGAGAGAGAAAGTAACTGGCAAACAAATGACTCAAGTGAAGTTGAAGCAAACAAAAATGGTGATAGGGAGGGCAGAAAAAGCTACACTTAAACCTAGAATGACTTCCATATAGATCCCTATTCAAATCCAGGGGTTTAGAGTTCATCAGAATAAAAATTGAAAGAGCTAAGTAGACGAATTTAAGAGAGAGGTATTTCATATTTTGTGCCCATTCATTGGAGAAGCACAAGGCTCCATGATTTTATTAATTAAACTTTTTAAGAAGAGCCAAAAGTTGACAGCAAATTTCCAAAAGATCTGGGTTCTGTCATAAGAAAATGATACTCTGTAAAAAGAGAAAGAGCTAGCAATGAAAAAAGCATCAAAAGGGGAGAAGATACCTGGCCAGAGGCTGGTGCCGGTGAAGTGCACACTAAGGAGCTGCTGGTGCAGTGTTTTCCTGAAAAGCATTTCAGCTGCCCACTCTGTGCTGGTGCCTCACTGTGCAGCAAAATGCAGTGCACTGCATTCATCCCTCAGAATCCTTGATATTTTTTTTAGAAATGCCAATATGATTTTTTTAAGGACCAGTACCTCTTTGCAGGGACAGTTGTCAGAGGAAACCCAAGGCTTTCAGGGCTATCACAGATATTGAAAAGGAAATTGGGCTTGTCCCTCTTCCTGACTGCCTGATGCAATTCAGGATCTGATTTGCTGAAGTTCCAAAGCTCTCAGTCATGCACATAAGGAATACACTCTGATATCAAATGCTAAAAAATCCAGGTCCTAGATCTCAAGTAGGTGCCCAAAATTCAGCAGGTAGTCCCTCCCTAGTCTCTTGGTCTTAGCTTATCAGCCTAATGGCTATCCCCCACCAGAAGACTGTTTTGTTCATTCCAAGTCAAAACTTCCTGTGCGTGCTTACTGTTTTCATTTTAGTAGGAAAGTATAGGCAAATGCAGTCCTTCAAGTTCATATTTAACATGGCGAAAGGAAATAGTATCAGCTTTCCTATTTATTTTTTGCTTGCAGAAACTATTCATTCGCTTCAGAAAAAAAATAGTAAACTATGTCCTGCAAACACATTGCAAAGAAGTAATTATGCATCATAAACATTTAATTTAATACTGTAGGTGACATTTTAACTCTGTGTTTCTTAACACCGACTTCTTCAGCAGGGACCTTCTGGAAAAAGCAATAAATAGAACAGTCAGACTCCATCCTTGTGGCACTGGTGTAGTCCCCAGTGACAGCTGTGTGTGGTATGTGGATTCCAGCTGCCTGAGAAATCAAAGCATCAGTGGCAAGCCATTAGCCCTAACATGACAGAGGAAAGTGACTGGGCATGCAGTGCTTTGCAGATGTCAGATGAATGATGAAACTGAGCAATCTCTTTTGGTTTCTCAAGGAAAATGTGCTATAGCTGACTTGAGCCAGGGCTTGACCCTTTTTGCTTCAGACTGCCCTTTCCCCAGCTGTCTACTCAAGCATCTGCTGACCACAGTCCTGCTTCCCAGGACCCCATCGCAGCATCAGTCTGCTTGATTTGCAGTCACAACATCTCTCAAATGGGCCTTCTGTCCCTACCTCTGTTTTTCTGCCATTTTCCCTCTTACCTACCCATATTATCCTGTTGCTAACTGGTCTGTTTAAAGGCAGGGTTTAACTCATCTCTAAAACCAGACACAGAGCTCCTCCTGAGATGAGTGGTGAAACTTAAGAAAAGAAAGCAGGGGAAGGCAAATGGTTACAGGGACAACAGCAAAAATGCAGGACTAAGGGGCAGCTCGTGTCTCTCCTCCTAAGGCAGAGGATTAGCACAACAAATCACATGAGAGCAATGTCCTGCAAAAGTCCAGATTGGCTGTTGTCCAAGGACATATTGTAGCAGCTTTACCCACAGCAGGAGGAGAACATCCAAATTAAATAATTGCTGTATGTCATTGCTATCCTTACCTGAATCCTTTCATTGTCCGTGGGGACGTACAAGGATTTTGTTTCTATATGCACTCAGCTGCCCGCCTGCCACCCCATAGTCTGTCCTGCTTTCAAAGTCATGCTTAACACCAGGACGAGTTTGTCTCTCCCCTGAATCATAGTTGTCTCAGTAGCCACCACATTGCATTGAATTACATTCTTGCTTTCAGGGGCTTTCCTGCACCTGGCAGGATTGCTGGGATGCTGGATGGCGGGATGGTGTAGGGAGGGAAGCCAGAGGCAGGATCCGGGTGTGAGGAGGATGCAGAGGTCTAGGAGGGCTGGATACCACTGCAATGCTGGAGATGATCCCACACAAGCCAGAAAGAGCATAGCACTGGAGTTTCAGACAAAAAGTTAGTGTAGTTTGTTAGCTTGTTTTTTCAAGAAGCAAGAAAATACATTTTTTTTCTGTGACTCTCTCACTAAGGGAGCTGGATTGGTTTTTAAGAGACAATTCTTTTGGAGACAACAAGCCAGCTTGGGGCAGGCACCAGCATGGAAAATTTCTGCACGAACAGTTAAAATTATAAGCATGAAAACCAGCCCTGTAATTAGGACTGGAAGATGTCTTAACAGGCAAGTGCCTGCAACACCCACCTGCCAGCCAGGCCCCACCAGGTTTGCTATCAGCCCAGCTCTTTCTGCTGTTTGATTTGGGCTATTTCTTCCCCCCGCCCCCGCCTCATGCCTACCTTCTTAGAGGCTTTTTAAGGGAGATTATCAATGGCTCTTCAAGAAAGTCGAGTAAATAATGTCAGTCAGTTTTCCTGCCCAGCTATCTAGTGACATTTTTTAAGAATCCCACTAGTTTTACCTGACATGATTAGTTTTCCATTTAGATACAATGTTCCTGTTCTGTACAAAAGTGAAATTTACTGAGGCTATTTTACCTCTAAGTTAGTGAGGTTTTCTGTGTTGGCAGTGTGTGAGCATGCACACTTTGTCAGAGTTCAGTGCATATGGTGAGGAGCACACTGTAAATATCTAGACAAATTAATAATGTAGCACTGAAGAGGAACACAAGTCAGTTAATATTAATGCTAATATCAAAAGTGCCTAGAGCAGCAGACAAGATAATTTTTCTCTTTGTCAGGAATAAAGGGAAATCAGCAAGGGCCATGTATAGATTGCATGGGTTGACTTTAGAAACACTAAATAATTTGAAAATAAGCCAATCTAGTTCCTCTTCTTAAAAGAAATAATCAATGCTAGTTCTCTGACTTAGTAAATAAACTCTAGAGCTATGCCATTAAACCAGGGCTGTCAATTTATGTTGACAGACCTTGATGAATATAATTACAGAGCATCTAACCCAAGCAGCAGTTGAGGGGGAGAAGTTAAAATGAAAACCTAATATTGGAGAGAATTGATCAGCCTACTTTTCTTTTCTCTCTGGAGCCTGCTCAAAGCTCATTTATTGGAAAGACTGATGGCAGCACGGAGACTGTGGGACTAGTCCAGGCTTGCTGTACAATGCACTTAAATGATTAGGGAATATTGGACACCTTGCCTGGAGTCGGCTGTTTGTCCTCCAGTCTGGGAGCTGCACAGCACTGCCCGCCAGTCGCATCAGGGCAGCTCTGAGTGCTGCTGATGGGGCAGGAGCCCTCCTAGATCGATAGCGCTGCTCCTCCGCTGCCTTGGCTCAGAGCTGAAGAGACTAGTTGGTGCATATGTGATGACTAGAATTTAATTATATATCAGATTGATTTTCAATTACAACTTCAAGGTACTGTTTGCCAGGATTTCAAGTTCATGAGAAAGGCCCTGAGTCTCCTTTCTGAATTCTTTTCTCCCCATATTCCTGTGCTATGTGGAAAATTTTACAGACTCTCTACCTTCAGCTCTCTGTCAGGGGATAAACAGCTTCAAAGTTTCCATAAACAATAAGAAGATCAGCTTAATCTGAGACTGAACCTATTGAAAGCTGGAAGTGAAACTTTAAAGTTGTGGAATAAAATTAAAAGGTCTAGTTATAATGGTGATTTTGTTTTATTTTGGTTTTTTTTTTCTTTAAGATTCACAATGCTGAGTTTAGAAGCAGAATCTGCCTTCAAACTGAGTGTTTGGGGTTTTTTGTTTTGTTTTGAACATAGCACCAAAGGGATCTGAATTCAATCCAGTCTGTAGAAATGGGGATGTGTGAGTAATAAAACATTTTCCTTTATAAACCTGTTGAACCTAGTCCTGGATGAAAATGGAAGTATTATGCATAGGAAGGCAACCAACTAGATCAGAAACAAAAGGTTTTCATGAAACCCTCCTAGATCAGTTTTATTTCTTTTATGAGTGTTCTTATATCTGATACCATCAAAATACAATCACTATGTGAACTGTGCACTGTGTGAGCTGCATTAAAGTGAGCTGGATTTCAGGGAGGGAAAATAGATATTAGTTATATTTCAGTGCTGAGTTGGATCTGCTTACTCCACAATGCAGAGACAAAATTTGCCAGTAGACTGACATGGAAGAATTTTTAAATTATGTAAAGTAGAAATTGTCAGAGGAAAAAGAAAAGGCAAAATTTTCAGTGTACTTAAAAATTCATTTGGAGGGCTCAGAAAAACGAAACACCTAGCAAGTGAATCAAGTGCAGGAAAACAGAGGAAATCAAAGGACTCAGGCTTACATTTGCTAGGACTGGGGATGTCTTTCCTCATGCTGTGGGCAAAAATGTGTGATACAGCTATCTCCGCATACATCACTGGCTTTTCCAGTGACAGCATGTGAGCTCCATCAGGCAGCCATGACATTGAGTAGCACTGATAAGAGAGCAGCAGTGGAGTCTGCCCCAAGGGGGCAGGAGGGGCTGCAGTCTCTCTTCTGCAAGCATGGCCACAGGCTAACGTCCCACATGGCCACCTGTCCTGTCTGCCCCATACGAGCACAGCAATATCGGGTAAATGCAAAACACTTTTTAGAAGGTATATCCCTCTTTACATATAAATATGTATCTCTTATATACATTAATAAATTACTCCTGAGTTCTGCAGCAAAGGCTCTGATTTTCATGAAATAGAATTTTAACTTGTTATTTCCAGAGAGCTGTACTGGAGCAGAGATATGACTAACAGTAAGTGAAGGTGAAGCCATTCTTTAATAAACCTGTAAACTGCTAAATATATGCATTGTCTCAATCCATTTGAATAGCAATGCTGCTGTCATGTGATCTTATTTAGATTTTCTTAATTTTCCTTCTTTTTTCCTAATTCTCTTCATTTTCTGAAAAACTTGGATAGAAATCTTGGCAAAGGGTCAATAGAATCCAGCTTTTTCTTCTACCCAGTCACAAGCCAGCTGTTTTCCTGAGACATCCTATCTACAACACAGATATGGTTCACTTTGACTGTTTTGAATCTGCTACTGAGTTTCTTTCATGTTCTCATAATAATTGTTTCATTTGCTCTATTATAACTCCTCTGTTGTCTTATTTCCAAAAAGAATAGTTCTAGGTGAATTACTCTCATTTTCAAACTTTTAATTACCCTTCTTTCCCTTCCACCCACGTTTTCTGGTTCTATCCTTTTTGTTCACTGGGAGAACAGGTTTGCACATGATGTTCATGATCCAGACACACCTTTTATTTATGTTGAAAATTCCTGTTTTTCTCTGCTCCCTTCCTAATAATTTCTGTCCTACCTACTTCTTGTGATTGCTCCTTTATATGATGTTTATGTTTAAATAAAACTGTTTACTGAAACTAACTTTCCAAAGGATTCTAGAATAACAGGATAGCTCAGGTTGGATGTTTGGAGGTCATCAAAGCTGACAACCTGCTCAAAACCAGGATATACTGGAAGACTTCCAAAGCCATCTCTTCTTCAGGCTAGACACACCCCAATTTCCAGCCTCTCCTTGAAGGGCAAGCATCCCAGTTGCCATCATCATGGTGACCTTCTGCTGGACTCACAGTTATTAAAGTCTTTCTTATATTAGGAACCCAAAACTGGACTCCGTGTTCCAGGGATGGTCTAATAAATACAGGGGAAACCTCACTTTCTTCAATCTGCTGTCTGCACTGCACTAGCTACATATACAGTTATTTACACAACCCAGCCTACTGTGCAAGTCTTTTCTCCTGTCAGGGTTGCAGAGTTCAACTACCTCTGTGTCACCTGGTCACTCAGGACTGTGAGATCCCTTTGTACCTCATCAGTCAAATTTGCTTTCTCTAAGATAATCCCATCAGTGAACATGGTCATCTCAGCCTCAGCCCATTTCTCCAGACTCTTTCTAAATATACTGGTGTAGGACAATTCATGTACTATGGCAGCCTGATAACTGAATTTTTCCTGTTTCAATGTTTTGCAATAAAAGCAGCTGTACCTTCAGCTAGGAACCATAATTAGCCCCAGCCTTTTAAAACCTCAACATCCTTCAAAATATTTACCATATTCTCCATCCCTACTCTGTGTTTTAAAGTGGGCGTAGCCAGCACACAGAGCCACCATGGAGAAGCTTACAATAACTAGCATTATAGCATTATAGCTGGTGGTAGGTGCACAAGGGGTCTCCAGCACTAAATCTTTGTGGGTTAAGTTACAGTAGTGACACACAGCACCTGAGTAGGGGAGGCATGAATAATAAGAACATCTTGTCTGTGTCTGGGCTTTTGAACACCACCAGATCAGGTACACAAAGTTCACCTAATCAACAGGGTGCATCTCTAGAGTCGACACATGTGGCTGTAACAGATACTGGCCCTTTTTGTGAAGGTGAGAAAAATTCTCAATAGGTAAGACTCAAATGCACTGAAGCCAGTTGGGTTGTCACCACCACTGTTTCAGAAGCCTCTGTTATCTCTTTTGCTTCTGTTTCTCAGATTTCCCTTGAAAGCTCAATTGTGTCTTTGACATGGGGATGCTGGAATGAAAATGGAAATGTCCAATGTTTAGAGGCAGGGGTCACTTGAATACTCTTAGGAGCCAAGTGAGACAAAAGGAAAATATAAATTAACTTTACAGTGAGACTAAGAGCACTTCATGAGTCAGGTTTTGTTCTTCTCCTGAAGACTATACTCCCCCTTTTATCCAGGATTTCCTGACATCAAGCAGTCAGGGTGTGAGAAGGGCATGGCACAGGGACTGCAGTATCAGGGCAGTAAGGGACAGTCCCGTTCAGTGTTTCCATGTTCATTAGAATATTTTCTCAGACAATCATAAATCAAAGATGAAGAGAAAGGATTTTCACAGAGAAACAAACCCTTGACAGAGAAGGCAGCAGGATGATTTTTTTTACCTTGCCATGTACAGGCACAGGACACACCCTGAGTGTTGCTGGTGTTTAGTACTCCAAAAGAGAGTAGCTCTACAGCACCAGCACCACAAAGGCCTGAGCAGAACAAAATTTAGTCTTAAGGATCAGAAGGAATTAGAGACAGATCAAAATCAAAATTCTATGTAAATCCCCATGGGCTCATGCCTGTTTGCTGCAGAGACTCTGATGGGGTGTAAAATGTTCAGATTGCCGTTTTCTCCATAAGGCCAGGCTTGGGAAGCTGCTTGCACTTAGGAAACAGGGTCCCAGGCACCACAACTTTTCATAACCATCTTTTCTTCAATATCCTACAGCACGTTGTCAACAACCATGTCTGCCAAGCCTTGTGTTCAGTGCAGTAAAACAAAGTGTGTTTGAGAAGGCCCTGTGTTTTCTTCTGAGAAGGCACTGTAGTTTTTTTGATAAGTGGAGAAATGGAGAATATATTTTGAGTTTCATGTTCAAAAAGTTGAAAACTGAAGAAGCAAAAGAAGCAGTGAAAGAGCTGATCAGGGAACTGACATAGGGCAGAAGGACTAGAAAAAATGCCAGTGTCTGGGGATTTGAAAGATGCAATCCTAAGATTTTGAAAATTAAGGGTGACTTTGGCACTTGAGGGGAAAAAGGCCAATATATTCTGTTTCCAGCAGGCAGCACTTAGAGAACACAGCAACCTCTCTCCTCTTTGAGATACAAGTTTGCAGGTAAACAGGAAAGCAAGAAGGCCTCTCCATCATCTGTTTTCTGAGCCTTTCTATTTTAATATATTACAATTTCTTACTGCAGGAGGCTCAGAGTCAGGAACCAAGAGCCCACATGCAGCTCAATCACATAGTAAATGTGTTGCCATCTTGGCTGGAGAGGAGAAGCCTGAAACCCAGACATGAGTGCATTGAGTAAAGCAAACAAAGTCACCCTTTCTGTTTTTAAGAATTCCTGTGATGTTTCAGCCTGAATCATGATTTTCGTGTGAGTGGCTGAATAAGGAGACATCATACTGTCTAGCACTGGCTAGCCAAAAGCCCATGGAGAATGCTCCTCTTTTGACTGAATAGGGAAATTTGGCTGCTTACAGTGCCCTGAATCATCCTGCAATTAAGTGTCTGCAATGGGGATTGCAAAAATGCATTTGATGTTGGAGTATTTGTCTCTGACAAAACTGGAACAAGTATGGATCTGAGGAGCCTCTGTGGTTTAAGAAATTCACCATTCCCCAATGCACTTCAGTAAATGAAGTGCATTGGCAAAGGCAGCAGGCATCACCTAAAGCCAACAGGTAGCAGGTATGTGCCCAAATGAAGTATAACATCCCAGCAAGCACTTTCATGCATCTGTGTTCTGGCTTGCTTCATGTAAAAGTGACTCTAACCCCAAAACCCCAGCTACCACTGTCAGGTACGTGTCAGTCTTAAAGCCTGAAGATTGGCAGAAATGTCCCATGTGCCAGCTTTGGGAATTTAATTTTGTAATCCTGTTTTGCCAAAAGCCTGTTGCCCAAGATCTTTGTAACAAAGTGGTTTCAGAAAAAAAAAAAAGATTTAAAACAGCTCAAATTCTTCACAGGCTCAATTCAGAGGGTAAACAAATCATAGCATTTTACTGACATGGCAGGTTTTGAGGCAAGACTTGAGACCCTTTTGGTGACTGACCATTTTTGTATCTCCATTTCATGTGTGGGGTGCAAAGAAACACAATTTAATGCCGAGAAGTTATGTGGCAAAGATGGGAGTTGTAGTCAGGTTTTTCCAGACCCAAACCAGACCTTTCTTCACTTCTGTCTGGTACATGGGACATTTTTGATTTCAGGAGTCAGTTATGTTTTACAAATTACTTGGTGGGGAAGCAGGAAGGATTGTGGGGTTTTGGTCTTGGGGGTCAATTCATCCTGAAGATACACATGTACAGCTAGAGAACAGCAATAGATACTCAGCTTCAAGTCCTACCCCGAGGAAGTGACACTAGAAACTTTGTCAGAAATTACTGTGATCTGGTGGTGGCTGAAAGTTCCAAGGAAGGAAGATACAAGAACTAGAAGAAGAGATTGAATAGAGCAGCTGGATCCAATCCTGGAGAGCAGCTTCCATGGGAGGCTGAGAAGCTTTTTTGCTTCCAGGGAAGAGCTGATAAAATCAACATCAGACATTTGAAAACTTTAGAATCCACCACAACTGCAAAACATGATTTCCATTGTTTGATATTGTTCTTTACACTGATTTATGATGAGTTACCATAACAAATGCTAACCATTGAAAGACTATTTACTTTTCATGCAAGGCAAACTCCTTACAATAAATACAGTGTTTTCTTAAAGGTAAGTTCAGCCAGTAACCTGAAGGAAACCATCAGTGTGAACCAAATGAATCATCTGCCCACAAGTTTCAATAAGCTTTTTTAAAATCTTCCGTGGGGGAAAAAACCTTGAAAAAATTGTTTTAAGAAATAAATGCAAAGTGAGTTTTCTGTACAACTGTGAGATGGACATTTACAATTCCTTTCAGGGTGAACATTTCTGTTTCTTGCCTTAACATTTTTTTTAAAGAAAGTAAAAACCAACAAGGTAAATAGGAGCACTGTGACAATGACAGAGAAGAGCTGGAAATCTGAAACTTTGTCTGCAGTGACCAAACACCAACCATTATTCATGTTCCATATGCTGGAATCTGGGATGAACACCAGCCTCTGGCACACAGTGGGCTGGTCTCGGGGGAAGCAGAGCTGTTGCAGATGAGTAAACTCCACCAAGTGCACACACCGGAAACATAATGAAGAAATGAGCCATGTGCATTAGGGTGTAAAAGCCATCTCTGTGCTTAGGAGCATTTGTGTCATAGGAAAAAAAAGCATAAGTATTGTTTCTAGCAAAGCATCTTGGTTTTGTTGGTCTCCGTTAGTAACAAGTGACCGGTTCTACTCTGGTGGGCTCTGGTCCATTTGAGCTACTTTTGTGCACCAAGTGGCTTTTGGGCACAAGAGAACAGGGGAGGGGAGTATTCTCTAATCACAATTATCCTGTGTTTCTTGCAGGATATTGAACACATGCTATGCCACATTTTGTAGCTATATCCAGCCACGTCTACAATGATTGCACTCCTGATCCACATCCCGCTTCAGAGGCTACCTGATCATTAGAGCCCTCATCTCCAGGACAACTGGATGGAAATGTTTCCATTTAAAACTGGAAAGATATTTATAGAGAGCAGCTCTAATATTTGCAGGGAATTTCTGTGAAAATCCTTCTTTTCCACAGAAAATTTGTGAGGGAATTCAAAAAAAACAAAAAAAAAACCAAAAAAACCCAAACAAAACAAATATTTGAAAATTCTCCCTTTCCCTAGCAGAATACACCACCTCCCCAAACTTCCTTGCACTGGGGATCTTCACTCAGACTTCATTCCTCATAATGTGTACTGGACAGCTTTCTCTGTGACTCAGAATCTTTTTTTCTAAAGGAATTTTCTTCACACCTCTCACACTCTTTTTTCAAAACAAGTCCTTGTCCGTACTCAAGCCCACTGAAACCATGTGGAACTATACAGGGACAGCACCAAAAAAAAAAAAATCACCTAATTCATTTTTTCTGACTCTTTGACTCCCTCCTGAAAAAGACAGAATCCCACAGCATGTAGCTGTTATTCACCTTTTCCTTTCCCTCTTCTCCACTGGGGTTAGGAAATAAAGCACCCGAAGCTCAGTGAGCCTCCATGGCTCCTGCATGGTTGCCTTCCCTCAGTGACCGAGCAGGACAAAGCAGGACCCCTCACAGCAGTCACTGTGTCGAGACTCTGAAACAGATACCAGTTCCACAAAGGGGATACTCAATCACATCACTTATGCAGCTTCTCTTCCTGCTGCAGTATCAGGAAAGTTCCTGGTAGGAGACCTCCCAGGCAGCTCTGTGTCACAGATACCTCTTGTGCTGATTTTCCCTGTCCTCTTCGGGCAATGTGAGAGAGGGTGCTGCTGACATTGCTGCTCTAAGACATCCCAGATCCTAGGTTTTGTGGATCTCTAAAATATAAGAATTCAAAGTATATTTTTAAAGCTCAATGCATCTTGCAGTCAAGGGCACAGAAAAGACTTCTCTATAGAAAGAAGGGAGAGTTCAAAACATAAAGGCTAATAGGAACAACTGAGTATTATTTCTGTGAGCGGTTTTTTACCTAGGCTAAATCTGACTGCTTTAAATAGAGGGATGCAAGCAAGCATCTCTTCTGAAAATGATTATACCTTTATTTATTGCTGCTGCATTACTAGGGTGGCAGGCAAAGGTGTGTTTAGTGGGGATTCCCCTTTAGTTGCCTGCTCTTGGGTTGTCATTTCTACTTGGTGTCAGAGGTGGCTGCTTGGGCTGCAGGACCACAGGTACCTGTCCTGGAGAGAAGCTTGGAGGCACCTCACCATCACCCACCACAGCGCTCTGTCCTCTTTACCATCAGAAATGACCCTTCTTGCTCTGCACTTACCATTAGTCTCTCAAGAAACTTTGACAGGGCCCAGGCTTACTCCGAAAGAGATAAAAGTGAAAAGGTCATACCTCTGGGTCAAAGGCTAAAAGGCAGATAAAACACTCTGCCTGCAGAAGCAAAATCCGAGGGAAATCACATCAGCTCCCAAGAAAGGGTAGCTTGTCGGCTGAACTCCAGTAGGAGGACACAATTGCCCTTCTTTTAGCAACTCCCCCCATCCTTTTTTTTTCCAACATGGGTTAACAAAATATATTTAAGCACAAAACAAAATAAACTCAAATGAAAGAGCCATCCTGCCTCCTCTCCAACGGCTGATTTAATGGAGACTTTTGCTCTGCAGGGTCATCTTTTCATCTCTTGCTGAGGGCAGAGGAAAAAATATTTTTAAACACAGGAAAGACAAAATTTGGTATTAAATATCTTCCTTTAACCAAACAGGGGGACAAACTACTGTTCTGACTGGTGACTTGAAGAGGACTTGGGACAATTAATCAGAAAATGTCAGCTTTCAGGTTTGCGGGTAAAGAAGGGGATAGTGGTAAGTTGTGGGAGGGAAGAATAAACCATGAAAACCAAAACCACAGATAATACAAAACATATGTAAATGAGGATCTAAGGAACCTCTTTAATGTATCTAGCAAGAAACTATTAACATTCCTATAAGCAGTAGAGGCAGCTTTGAGGTATCCCAGCCAGAGTGAGCCATACGCACACACAACTGAACTTTTACATATTAAACCACAGGCTGAAACAGAAATTTTGCTCAGATCCCTTTGGATCTGAATAGAAGAAAACAAATGTTTAGCTCACTTGTCTCAGGGTGGTCAGAGCAACAAGGGTGGCTGAGGTTTGCATGTCTGCATGTGAGGTGAGATCCTGTGGCAGCTCTGAAGAGATGAGCACACCCACACAGAACCTACAAATCTACATTTGCACCCATGGTCCTAACATCAACATTAGGACATCAAATTTTGCAGTTTCCCTTGGCTTAGTTCATATTTCTGCAGTGTACCACTACAAACAGATAATTTAGAAGACATGGTATGAGAGCTGGATGTTTTCTTGTGTTTACTGCTAGTGCCCAGCTTCATGTAACCTGTTTCTCTTCAGTTTTGTGCCCATGGAGGCAGGGATCACTTTTGATAAAAACTGTGAAGGTTTTCCCATTGACTTTGCTTAATTTCCAGAACTTCTCCCCTACTTCAGTTTTTCATTTGGTGGAGTTTTAAACCTTCAGAATTCTCCACGTTAGACCAACATAAGGAAAGATTTGGGAAAACCAGTTTTCAGTTTAACCAGAACAGCTGCTGAGCCATTAGAAACGCATGAGAGTTTATGAGGCCACAAAGCACCAAGGGAAGGCTGACATGCCATATTATGCAAAAATGGGAAATTTGCAGAGTGACCAACCAGTTTAACCTTAGCAAGATACCTGAACACAGTATTGAGAAACTGTCTTATAGAAAATAAGAATAACTCTGATAAAAAGAACTGATTAACTTGGATTTGTGAAGAACTGAGAATGTCAAACCACAGTCTCTTCCACCAAGAGAGAAAATGTTTTACTGTCTGGAAAAGGACCTGTGGATGCAATTTTGCATTTAAAAATGTGGTTTATGACATTTTCCTTACTAAGGCATAAGTTTTAAACAAAAGTTCTCCGAAATGTGTGCCCAATTGACTGAAAAACACAGCCAAGTAATAGCACTGAGTACATCAGCATCAAACTAGGATGACACACCTACCAGCACACTGCAGCTGTCTCCCTGGCTCTCATGTGCCAGCTTTTCCTTCTAACCTGACTGAGTGTTGTGTCATTTACAGCTGCATCTGAAAGCAAGAAATTAATAAAATCACATTAACAATCTCTGCTCCCCCCAGATCTAAAGTTTGAGGCAATGAATCACACTCCTGGCTTTTGAGGTATTTTCTATGCATCTGCACTGCATTTGAGAGCAGAGCTCCCAGGTGCCCAGCCTCCAGCTGAGCATTGCAAAATCCCCTTGGGGTAGACACTGCCAGGCTGTGGAAAGTATACCTATGTTTCACTGAACTTCTGTGACAGAGAAATTTGTTCTAGGTCATAAGGAAGACTATAAAAGAGTAGGATGTAAATCTAGGTCTCAAATCACAGGCTATTCCCCAGATATGAGACTTGGAGTGAAAAAAATATATAATTTTAAAATACTTTGTAAGAAGAAAAAAAAAGAAACCAAAGAAAAGCAGAACTGTTTATTAAGATATATTTAGCTGCTAACTTCATTTTTTGAAGTTTTAAGAGAAGTTCTATTTTCCAGGTGGTGAAATATTCAATCATACCTTTAATACATCTAGCAGTAGCTAGGCAACAGATCTGTACAATAAAAAACTGGATATGAGCTTTGTCCCACAATGACCAATATCAGAATCACAGGTAGAATTCCTAGTCTAGTGTCTGATAACCCATTGTGTAAATCATTACATTAAACAATAAGCCCTCTGGGATTCATTTTCAGGATACAGCTCATGATTAAACCTCTTTTAGCTCTTTTAAGGTCATTCTGAAGTTAAATCAATACTTAGCTCAACTATGCTGCTGTTCTTCATTGAAAGCATCCAGAAGACACAACCGTTTTCTTAAGCAAGGGGAATCCTTATTTTGGTTTTAACTAAAAACTCTTCAATCTAATTTTTGGAATATTGGACTGTTCCAGGAAAGCTCCTGAAATGAGTTCAGCAAACAGTTGCTCAACTCCCTCCTTCCCTCCCCTTTAATCTCGGGTGCTGACCTGGCCATTCATTCCATGTTTGCAGTGGTGAGCTCTGCAAACTGCGTTTCCATGGTAGCTATAATCCTTGAATAGGGCTGGCTCCATCGGTGGTCACTTAGGACAGGCTTTGTCCTCCCCATGTCCTGTCGCTGGCAGAATCAGAAGACAGAAAACAAGCGCCTTCAGTAAACATGACCTAATGAGATCCCCGACTTTGTGCAGGGGGCCTGGAAAGGGAACGTGTGGGGATGCCTGCCTCTTCTGGGATTTTCCACTGAGGACTCCCAGCAGTTTCCTGCCTGTTTTTATAGACTGTCTTATTTAAACTGCATTTCTAGTCACTTTTTCATTCTTCTTTTCTCTTTTAGATACAGATATAACTGAATGAACACAGCAAAAACATGGTTTGACTTAGTGAGATCTGTGTCCAACATTCTCTTCCACAGGTGCGAGGTTATCCTCTCCCTAACAATGGGACTGACCAACTCCATGATCGCAGGACTGCTGTGGCATCAAGTGGTTCTCCTCTGAGGGGGTGCTGTGGGGCTCTTGCAGTGCTGAGAACAGGGCCCTGCACTTTCAGCCACTTGTGCAAATGAATAAAAATTAAACTCTACATGCTTCGCCAACAGTACATAACTTCTTTCATTTTATGCTGAATAATCACAGTCAGTTCTTCTGGGCATTAACATGATTGCTTCTGAAACTCTCTAGGAGGATGACAGCCAAACATTTCCAGAAGAATAGGCTTTTCAAGCTACTAAGACATTAGGCAAAAATGACACCACATAAAAATATGCCTAAAACACACTGAAACAGACAAGCTATATTTTAACTATATATTCTACACATTCTTTAAACTTTTACCCAGTTCCCCCAAGCATTTTTCCTATACTCCAGGGCATGAACGTCTTGTTATCCATCTTCTTTTAACTTGTTATGTCAGACACAATACCAAAGGTAAACGTGCAGGGCACCATGTGCTGCATCTCACCTTTGTGCACTGTCAGTCGCTTCCGCAGGCCTGGATGGGACACAGCCTGTTATTTAAGGTCTGGTTTCAACTGTTTGCCCTCACGTAACATAGAACAGTTGTCACAAAAAATGCTGATCATTATCTTCATGTACTGCAAATACATTTCAGAGAATACAGTCCTGTAGCCATTATTTTGCGAAAACTCCCACCGCCTCCACATTGTTGATGTTTTACCCACAATTAGCAGCTACAGTCCATGCATTTATAGGAATTCCTCAGAAATCGAAAACACAGGCAGACTAGTGGGATATAAAAGGAAGAGAAAGGAAGTGACTTTGGCCAAGGCATGCTTCCACCCCATGCAGCCGAGGTTGGACAGCTAAAGGACCCCTGGCCCAGTGCCCTGTCAATTACCTTAATCCCAACCCAAAGAGGAATGATACTAAACACTCCACAAAATGCTTCAAACATTGCCACAGGAAAAAAGGAAAGCATTAACCCTGCCTTCCCAGGCATGGCTTCAGTAAGGGACATCTTGCATTTTACACATGAACATAAAAGACGTACCCTCCAGTGAAAACTTGCACAACCTCTGAGAGTGAACAGAATTAATCATAGGGAATAATTACAGTTTTAAACAAGAATATTTACGACATTACATAAACACCATTAAAACAAAGTGAAAGGCAATAATTTTTAGAAAGAAGAAAGGAGGAAGTGAGGCAGGGGGGATGAAAACCAATCAAAGTTTATAGTTGGAAAGATAAAAGTTCCTGTGTTTCAACCATCTTGGAAATTGTTGCTTCAGCCATCGCTTGTGCCTTGTTTACTTCCCTTAATAAAACAGGGAAAGAATTTTGTTTATAAAGTTAGCCAATACTTGGAGCTTAAAGCATTTTTCTTAAAAAGGATCTTTCAAAAGCAAGAAGAAATGTGGAAAATTTCTTTCCAAAATGTTTTAACTTTTCAAGAAAAAAATGTTTCAATTCATTATCATCTCAGCAACCCTCTTTTCTTTCTCCCTGCCTTTTTTCCCATTTTCCTGAGGCAAATAAGAATGAAGGGAAGAGGGAGTTTTCCTCTCTTTTTAGTCTATAAAAAAATAACAACTGTATTTTTAAGTCAAAGAAAAATTGAAAGAATTACAAAGAAAAGCATTTGGAGATTTTTCTTTTGCAACATAGTTGTAGCAATTTTCTAGCCAGTTCTAGTTATTTAGAGCTGGGTGAAATCTTCTTGTCTTTTACACTCCATATTTTACTATGAAAATTTTGGAGCTTGAAAATTGCCCTGTCAATTACTTGGGCAGCTTCAGTTGGGGCTAAGCCTGCAAGGCCTGTATTGCTCCCCAGGAGACTTGAGAACTCTTGTGCCTGGCAGTAACTCCAGGGGCTTTTGCCAACCCAGAAATGGCCTGGCAGGTCCTCTTCAGGAGAGGTGCTCTTATGCTCCCTTCGGTTTGGGTTAGACATGTTGCTGGTGATAGCAGTGCCTACAAGTACCACGGGCACACGGAAGTGGTTTAGAATTGCACTTTGAAAAGAAAGCTTTTTGGTCAAAATGCTGTTTCCTCCATGTTTTATTCCAGCTTGGGCATATTCCAGCATCAAGAAAAGGATGGTAATTGAGAGCGCTCAGAGCCATAAGAAAAACATTTCTTTCCTTTCATATTCCCTCTTCCAAGAGCTGGCTTCTGGGAATTGCAGACCAAACTTCTCCTTAGGGGCTGCTGGCCCAAAAAATGGACACAGGGCTTTTGCAACCCAGGCGAGAAGCAGGGGACACCAATGGGCCAAGTGGGTGGCTATGATGAGGGGATGAATTTCATGGGTTGAAATTCAAGGTGAGGAAGCTGCTAGACATATACCTGCATTTGAAAGTTGAGTGCACCTTTGCAGGGGCAGAAAAAAGATTTGGAAATGGAGTATTGTGGCTTAACAGTGGTACCGCCCTCCGGACATGCACAAAACTGTGCTATGCTGGCGGCAAGCTGTGGGATCGGTATCAAGTCTGTGATTTGTACACAACTACTGCAATCTAATTGATACACATGGACAACAGATATGGTTTTGCAAATCAGCTGCAATTACCAGGATCCCTCACAGGACTCAATAAACAATGTCTGGCTTTGGGGCCTCAGAACACACACACGGCTACACAAACCTCCCAAACAATTTTCCACTCTGCCACCCAGGCTTCATCATCCAAAAGATTGTAAAAGAGCATGCAACACAAACAGCTTGGGTTTAGCCAGAAGACCAAAGTACAAAAAATCTTCTAGCCCAGCAGAATCTGCATCCAATTCCCAGCCTGCATAGGAAAACATTTCACTTTCCAGGTTCATTCTTCAGGACCCTTAGAAACAAGATGAAACCCCCTTTCTCCCTCACCCAGGCACACTCCATCCTTCCATCTGTCTCCCCAGAACTGAAAGCACTGGGGTCTTGTGGCCAAGCATAGACAGTCAGACGGAAAATCACACATTGCACCTTCCTTGTCCACTTTCTCTGGTGCCAGGCACTTCTCCACTACCCTGATTCACTCATCGAGGTGTTGAGGATAGTTTGCTCTGCTAACTTCAGGAGTCAGGCAGCATTTCCTGAACCAGAATGATGGTTTAAGTAAGGTCCTTTCACTGACCTCCCCGTGACACCGTGCTCATGAATAACCAGGTCTGTCGCTGCCCCTCATGCCTAATTTTCTCTGAGGAAATCTTCTGTTAAGGGGCAACAGTTTTCCATTTCAGTGTACAGCACTACCCAGCTGCTTGTTATTTCACTTGGCTGAGCCTGACAAGCTAATGGTATGTTTGATTTGCACTACCAGTTCCTGCTAGAGACATCATAACTTTTATTACAGACGTGGTTCTTGTTAGAGACTCAGTTGTCCGCAGAAGTAAAAAAAGAAAAAAAAAAAGGCACACTTATTTCAGTCAATTTACTGGTTAACTCATTATTTGCAAGTGCAGTGCTGGCATCTAGCACACAATCTGCTGCATTTCTTTTTAGCATACTTCACTGTTGTTTGTGTGGTAAATGGGGAGATTTTTCTAGCTTTTCTTTTGATACGCATTCCCTTTACTGTCATCAATCCTTTGAGTCTGATCACATTTCTGATTGCTAAAACATTTCCTCTAAACTTTCCTAGACACTGTGCAGTTAAATTCAGATCAGAATTGCCACAGGGAAAAAATTAGGTACAGAGAGAGGATAAGCAAGAATACATCTAATTGGACATAGTTTAGAATAAATTTTCTGTCTTGGTTTTCCTGCTCAGCGTGGATAAAGATATTAAGTGTGTCTACAGAACCTACACATCTACATTATTTTGACACTGCCCAAATTACTGGATATGCTACATAAAACTAGTGCATTACATCTTGTAAGAATAAAAAGGAAATCAAAAGGACTGTGCCATCACAGCCCTACTTGTCCGCAAAACAGTGAATCTATATCTTAAAAAGGAGACCAGTTGGGTTATGAAATCTGTTTCCCCATAACATAGAACATCCACTCAGGACAGGGCAGTACCCTCCAAATTTTCCATCACTCTGGCTTGGTGCGCCCTGATAGACATGTCTGTGTATCTCACTCTCAGCAACCCAGATGGAAGGAAAGGAAGGACCTCCAAACCCAAGATTGCTTATGAAAATTTTGGCTGCACTTCCCCTCTGTCTCAGTTTTATCACCAGTGGTTGGTATTCACACACACCAGCATGCTGCAGCCTTGTATAAAATATGCTTTGTTAAAATACAAGATATACAAGCAAAAAATAAGTAGTCTCATACTGTTGGCTTTGCCTCAGAGCCAGAGTAGGTTTCCTACTTGCAGAACTGCCAGCGCAAGACATCAGTTTGTAGTACTACCAGGAACTGTTAATTTCTCATGCAGAATTTTCTCTAGTAAAGACACTTTAAAGCTTCTGAACTCTTGATCCTCAAAACAGCCAGTCTGGGGAGCGTCTCTTCCAGTCTTTGAAGTTGCAGCACTCATAAAGCTGACCAGTGCTGTTTGTGGGTTTGTTTTCTTTCCATATCTCTCCTTTTCCTTTAAGACCAGACAGAAGATGACATTATTAGCAGGCTGCTCACAAGCACCTAGTAGTTTAGGGGAAGGCTTTTTATTTCTGCTTTCAAGCAGAGATGAAAGATTGTAAAAACCTCTCTTTTTTTTTCCTTAGGGAATTACAGCTCACAAAAGTTCTTATAACTCCTTACAGCAACTATTTTACTACTCAGGGAGGCTATTTACTAGGTCACTTTCTTCCTGCAGCAGGCCTCAGTGTTAATAAATGGTGTCTGTGAGTTACTTTATGCTCTTCATACTTTATTTTGATCTAGCTGTGTGTTTAAGGAGCTAAAGAGAGTGTGTCTTGATGAACTACTTACACCAGAGTTTGCTCTAGGCCAAAATGCAGAGAGGGCTTTCTTCTGGGTTTTTTCTAAGTTTTTGTAGGTACATTGAAATCTGAAAAATGGGGCGAGCTGCCAAGGTTGCTCTGCAAGTCTGTTAGCTTCTGCTCACTCAGCATTAACATCTGTCTTCACTAAAGTGTTACTGGACCCCTGGTACACTGCATGGAGCAAGTTCCAGAGGCGCTTATAGAAAGCAGAACTCAGGGAGGGAGGGAGAGCCATGTCCCCCAAACCCCCAACAAGTAGCACTTTTTCAGTAAAATTAAGGCACAGGTTTACTCCAGAAGGCTCTCTCCCACATCTGTGTGCCAGTGAGCCTTCAAAAACAACCATGAGGGAGATTTTAAAAGAAGACTCTGTACCTGTATTCTGCCTTAGCCTTTTACCCCATTCAGAAGGTGTCATAAAATACAGCAAATATGTTTTTCCCTTTCCAAAGTCAAATGATTTTAGTATACAGTTCAAACTGAAAGTGCAATATCCCAGGAAGTGGGTCACCCTTAAGTCCTGAAATGAGGCACACAGTCATTACAACAGCAAGCTCATCACTAGCACACTCAATGCAAGGCAGCACCCACATGCCTTCTTGGTGGGGTTGCACAGTATCTTTGTGCCTAATCAACATCTATAAGTCAATCCCTCAAAGAAACCAATTCTGTGTATGTGTAAAGTACGTGAGTCTTACCCAGCCCCTCCTAGGTTCTATCAGGGAAGAGAGGGGGGTCAAATTACATAAACCCTGCTGTACACCTGGTTTGATGTCTCACATTAGACTTGGGTGCACTCCCTGAGGCTGTGCTCGTGGATAGCACCCAGCAAGTCAGTGAATTCAGGGTCACAACCTTGAGGTAAAAGCAGCATCCTCCTCTGCAATGTGTGCAAAACCACACAAGCTACAAGTATGTGGTAAACAGCAGCACACCTCTGAAGTCACATCTTCAGCACATGCACCATCACATTTTACAAAATAAGGTCCAGCTTTCCCTGAGCTGACAAATTTCCAAGTTTTTCTTTGTGTACTGTGTGCTTACATGCCCGCCATACAATCAGCAGTGCCTGGATTTGTGGATTTATTGGCTGTGACCAGACACAGGCTAAGTAAGTAAACAGATTAATATGTATTAACATACTGCATTCGTTCAAAGTTCAGAACTTGTGGGCACATGTAAAGGTGGTATTTATCCATGGTTCTTACCAAGGGAGCTGATTAAAAACAGGATCATGCAAAGTAAGCAGTGCAGTAAAAAGACAGCATTAAAACATTTTTTTTAAATTGAAATAGCCTGAATAATGGTTACCTGATTTAATGGCTCATCAAACTATAGCTCTTACATAATCTTCAGGGGTTCAGTGGTTTTATGTTGTAACTTGTGGGTGATGCTGCAAGAACTGAGAGTTCTTATGAAACTGTTTCTGTATTGCTATCCATAAGAACCATGCCTAACAGAAGTCATAATCTGTTATGTCCAAAAGACAAAGGGAGAGAAAGCACAGTCTTACACTGGTCACCTCCTAATGGAAAAGAGATCTCCAGAGTCAGAGACCTCTTTTTTTTAAGATTTTGGCTTGTAATGTTGAAACCTTTGCCTTTTTTCTGTCTATATATAGTGGGAGAGTAAGATAACTAAGTTCCCATTTTATAATAGCAATAAAAAGCTCAGGTGTGTGTTAACACTCTCAGAGCTGTGGGTGTTAAGCCAAGCAGTACAAGCTGCCACCCTGCCCCCTGTCCCAGTGGGGCTGAGCAGACCCCTTGGCTGGGCTTCCTGCAAGGGGCATGCCCTTGCAGTGATGCATTGCCCAGGCTAAAGGGGAGAAGGTTTTAGTGTTTGCCTCAAAGAGAATTTCATTTTCTATTACATAATTTTCAATTCAAAATTTAGGATGCATCAGGAATGAAACAGCTCTTACAGGAGAGGATATCCTTGGAGATTCCCATTGCAGCAGATGCCTGGCCCTCAGCTCGCAGCCTGGGGAATAGGCATCTGTCCACCATGAGCTGTCACTGAAACCCTGCTGCTGAGGAAGAAGAATCAATCTTCATCGGGAAAATTGTAAAAAGGAATTTCTTGTCGAGAATATTTGTGAACAGATTTTTCCAGCAGCCACTCAGCTTGTCTCCCATGAAAGAGGCCAGGAGAAAGCTAGATGATCAGAGGTGTAACCAATCCAAGTGCTCTGGGATATGAGGATCAAATTTTTCACTTCAGATCTTAAAAACAAACAAACAAAAACAAGCAAACAAGCAAAACAAACACAAAAAACCCCAGCCACTTGTTTTAGTGTCTAAACAGCAGCTCAGGTCACTTGGCAATTTAGAGCTTAGGCTTTTACTAGGTGTGCTATGTGACCCTTACATTTCAGGAGCTGTGATTATGCTGTCTCTGTTCCCATCAAGCAGCTGCTGAACTGCACAGGCTCCTGCAGAATGGAAAACCTCACTGTTAACACAGGTATTTTAAGGAAAGTATTTGCAAACTTCTTTTTGTTTCTCTTCTCAGTCTAGACCAAACTTTACATCTCATTTATGGGGTTTAGGCCTGAATTTTTAAGCCAAATTAGTGATTTAGGATATATACCGTCAGGTCTCCTAAAAAGCCTGTCTGCCAAAGCAGAAACCTAACATCTTTTATTTCTCTTAGCCCGTGACTGACATGACTGCAGCTTTTCTATACCTTCTAAGTATATTTACAACGTAGAGGTTAATCAATGTGTTTTTCTCACAGCCTCCCAAAATATCTAACTATTACTATATGTGCTGAGTTTGCCTGAGACAGAGTTCATTTTCTTCAGAGTAGCTGGTATGGGACTGTGGTTTGGATTTGTAATGAAAACAGTGTTGATGACTCAGCAATGTTTTTGTTACTACTGAGCAGCACTTACACAGCATCAAGGCCTTTTCTGCTCCTCACTCCATCCCACCAGCAGGGAAGCTGAGGGTGTGTGAAGTGTTAGGGAACACAGTCACGATAGCTGATCACAGCTGATCAAAGGAATATTCCATACTATATGATACTGTGCTCAGCACATAGAGCAGGGGGAAGAAGAAGGAAGAAAATGGACGCTTGGAAGGATGGTGTTTGTCTTCCCAAGTCATCATGGCAAATGATGGATCCCTGCACTCCTGGAGATGGCTGAACACCTGCCTGCCCATGGGAAGTGGTGATTGAATTCCTTGTTTTGGTTTGCTTACACATGTGACTTTTGCTTTACCTGTTGAGTAAAGCAAAGTGAACAAGTGGCTGTGCAGGGCTTAGATGCCAGCTGGGGTTAAACTACTACACTACAACACAGAAGAAAGTCAACAAAGAGATGGAGGGAGACACATCTCAGACTGTCTCAAGCGCTTCCCTGGGATCTGAGAGAATCTGAAGCCAGGTGAGAATTTAAAAGCAGGTCTCTTATCCCCTGGAAATCATGCCCTATGATGTTTTTAATGCAAAGTCTGAAACACCAAGTATGCTTTGGGTCTGCCAGCTGGTTACACACCACAAGCAAGATACGACAATGGCCAAGTAGCAGCAGCCTTTGGATCAGGGTGAGGTGCCAGTGGAAATGGAGATGCTGTGTAGGCTTTAGGCATCTACAGGACTGGACAAAGTCAAAAATGTTTGTTCTAGGATCTAACTACTGCATTGAAACACTTGAGGTGGAACTCAAGTGTTCAAAGTGTATCTACCCTGTACCAAGCCCAAATTTTAGACCAGTGAAAATGCAGGTCAATGTAGCTTCTGACTGAAGTATCATCTGGAAATGTGCAGAGTTTTGTTGTGACTCCATAGATGGCCTGTGATACCATGAGCACTTCTTGTCTGTCTTTTCCAATTAAGCACTTAAGAGTTTCCCAAGGTAAATATTAATACTTCAGAAAGGAAATACTAACATGCACAAAATCCTTTTCAACCTTTCTGCTTAAATAGCTATCATTTTTTAGTGAGGTCACAGCATCCAGTTTTCTGTAATAAAAAATAAGCAGGATAAGTAGTTTTACTCCTGTCAAAACTTGAATGCAATTTTATGTTTTTCTTTGACTTATCCTATAAATATTTTTACTACAACATTCAAAGTTTATGAGATCTCTAAGACTTGTAAAGAGGTTGAGTAACTGGAAACCAAAGGCTAATACCTACCTCAGGGACTTGGGGATTTTTCTTAAGCAAGCTATTTATTAATATTAACAAAGGGTATTTTACTGATGATCTGTTTACAAAACTGAATATTATTTTACCTTTCCATTCCAGTGTAAACAAATCCATGAGGAGGGACAAACAAAAAACAACACCACAATGCCTGACAGTGTTGATTTTTTCCCAGGTTACAATTTTCTGACATTATTCCTTGAGCTGAGCTTCTGCGGTTGAATTGCTTCTGAGTCCAAGTGCAGCGTGGGAGCTGCAAATCTCAGCCTTACTGAACCAGAGGAAAGAACAAAGTTAGCCACTGTTTGTGAATGCCTTTGACAAGCTGTGTCCTTTTCCCTGTTCATGAGTCACTCACCTGGAGACTTTATCCTTCCTAATGCATTTTGCTATCTATAATTATGGTTGCAACAGTTATCCGCCCTTATAAGAAGGTGTTACCATGCCTGAACAAGACCAGGAGGTTCTGTGTCACAGGCCAGGAGGTAGATGATCTGCCCATATCCACCGTGGCCACAGGAGAACATGCATGTTTGAGCTCATCTGGCACAGCTGTGGAGAGTTCTGTGTCACTGCTCTACTTCCTAGTCGCTATTTTATTTCTACTCCCAACTCGTGATTTACTGCCTGAAGATTAAGTATTCCAAAAAGTTTGCACAAGGAGGCAACCCAGCCTTTTGCGCAAACATTTGTGGATAGCCATTAAACTACCAACTTGAGCTTAACAGAGCAAGGAGTCAAAATAGTCACAGACTTTGGTCAAGTCCAGAGCCTGCCACCTTTGGCCATCCTCCCTCTGGCTGTCCTGTCTCCAGATCACCTTCAGTGCCTTGGGAAGCCCACCATGCAAATGCAGTCCTGAGGACAGCTGCTTACCCAGAACCACAGCTGCCCCAGACTGTTTGTAATCCTTCTTTCTTTATGGATTAAGGAATTAAGCCTTAATAGGGATTAAACCTTTCCCAGCTGTAAAACCTAGCAATAGATTTATCACACAGTTATGGCTACCTACCTACCTACCTACATATCTTCTGGGTAGATGGGAAGATAAATCTGATGAAACACCTAAATTCTTAACTGATGAAAAAACCAAAAAAATAATCCAAACTGCCTCCATGTATATTATTATACATGCATTCAGCTCCTTTCATAGGCAAGTACATTTGGGGTTTGTTACCATCCTCTGTTACTCATCTTCTCAGCTGGTGGTTTACTTCATCTATACACAAGACATGCATCTGAGACCTCCACTTCTGTGCATTGTTGCATGTTCAGTTTGTGTTGTACATGCTTAAATGATGTACGTGGGTATTTCCTGATCTGCACAGCCTCCCTGTAGAACCCCACAAACACCTTGTGTATATGTGTTGGCCCTTTAATGGACTACAGACATCCGGCTTAATCTGAAATCAGCTGCTTATCCTGCCTAAGGACCTCACTACCTCAGTTGCACAGCAATCATAGCCAGGCTTCCTATTTCTCAGCCTGGATGGCACTGCATTACTTTACAGATGCTGTTTGGAAAAAAAAAAAAAAGAACTGAAAGGGATCTGAAGAGGTAATCTGACCACTTGTGCAGTGTCCAGATCAAGTAAAAATAGAGTTTCCATGACTGACTTGGATTAAATCACTGTATAAAACTGCCCAGTGTTGGGATTTTTCCACTCTGACCCAGTGTTTTGCCACCCATGGTACAGGAGAAAGATTCTCATTTTTCTACCCTTAGTTGCTAAAGCTTGTTGTCTTTTACTCAAAGATCATGTGAATCCAATGATGCAAATCCTGGGCCTCCCCTTTCCACCTCGGAAGCCTAGATAAGAGATAGAAAAGAGTGCCCTAATATTCTAAAAGGAAAAATATTAAAACTATATATTTTAATAGACAAGTATCATATTATTTCAATTCACACTGGCTCTGTTTCAGTGAGGGTCAGTGAGAAAGGACAGCCAGAGCCACTCTGAAATGGGCTTTGTCATCAAGGAAAGTGTTTGGTACTCACCTTTCATTCCATGCTCTGATCTGATCAGTACAAATGCCATGACTGTGACAAGGGTAATGATTAATATGAGCACAGTGCTGCCTGCATGTTTGTGGCCATGCAGATGCATAGATTTTGGCAGTAGCTCCCTTCAGGTTTTGATTTCATGGCAAACTGAGGAGCCAGAGGATGAAAGTGAGCAGACCTTGATCTGGAATGGTTTTTTCTGAGTATGGCTTCCCATCCTAGGAAAAGTCTTCAATGGGAACAAGATCCTGAGCCCTCTGGATGTGCAGTCTTTCTCCAGTAGTTGTATAGGGATAGTTCATATCAGCTGCTTTGAAAATAGATTAAGGAATCACAGAAAATTAACCCAGCCACTGATAAAATTATAAATTTTCTCCCCCCTTTTGGTGTGCAAGTGCTCCTTTCCTTTTGAGATTTGCTTCAGGACAGGACAAAACTTTGAAAACGCTTCCCACTTTGTACAGTCCTTGACATGGGAGCAGAAAATTTTGTTGTTATGTGGCAGAATTCAGCCAGCAATTGCCTTCACCACACTTCCCAGCTGCCCTCTTGCTCTTGGTGGTGCTAGCCCAGTGCAGATCTTTGGCACATGAACATGGTTCAGACAAAGGCAATGAGAAGGTGGGAGGAGAACAGCATTGCTACTGCTCTGGGTGGTGTGAGCTGGGGCTTAAAGGGCAGTAGTCTATGGTGAGTAGTTTTGCCCTTCATGATCTGTGTCAAATAGGAGTGCTATCATTGCATTACATTTTCATCTGGTACCTCTGAAACAGCATAAAAACCCACTATAAAACTAATGGGATTCTATGGTAATTGTTCTGCTACAATAAACATGCTTGACATGAAACGCACTGAACTTTCTGGTTTCCCTGGTGCCTGTTTCTTAAGGGGATCATAGTGGGGTGAGAGAGGGAAAGAATGGGAAATAACTCAGGAAAGAAAATTGTCAAGATTATCTGGGTGACCGATAATTATGGGATTTAATATCACAGGGAAATTAACTTTTTAGAGATTAGCCAAGCAGAAAAAGAAAAGCTCTCTGCTTTTTCCAAAATAAGCAAGTATTTCAGTGCACACCACCCTCTGCAGTCGGATGACAGTGCAGGACATATTTATTACTGTTCCTGTTCGTAGGCTGCCTGGGATTTCGCATGCCAGTCCCTGGATTTCAAGTACTTCCCCACCATGTTCTTTCTTGACTCACAGTCAACAGTGCCCTTTCCACTGACTGCACTGTGATGTGCACTAGTTTTTGGTGACTTTCCTGAAAACACCAGTTTTGAGAGAGGGCAACCAACTCCAGACTGTCCAAATAAGTCCATGTAGGGCTATTGTGTTGTCTGTGAATTCACTGTTTTTCTTGTGTTTGCAAAGGAGCATTCCCTGGCTACCTGCCACCATTTAAACAGAGATGAAATCTGGTCAAGATGACCAAGGAGCAGCGGAGGGCACCCAGGTACAAAGAGAAGCTGACAGGTATGAAGTAATGCAGTGAGACAAGAGTGGGAGACCTGCCAAAAAAATATAGCAGTGTGCCCATAAACTGAAAACAAACATGACCCCTGTAAAGTGGAGCTACTCCTAGTCAGGAATATTCTCTGACTGCAAAGCAGGCCCTAGAAAAAGAGGTTTTGTTTTAAGGCACCTATTACCCACCATCTTCATATTATCCAGTGTAATGCTACAGGCTAGACAAGCTTTTAGACTCTCTTTGTCCTTTGAACAGGGTCACTGAGTTTGTCCTGAACCTACCAACTTTCCTCTCTTGTGTATTTTTAGAAGGCAGAAATGTGTCTGCTTTTCTCTACATCTTAAATCTGAAAGACTGAGATGATTTACCTCAAACATTCCAAAAGAAAAAATAAATCTCCTGTGGCTTCACATTACATATGCAGTGTTTTAAGCCTAACATAGATTTGGGGGTTTATGTTTAGTGGCAAAGTTAGAAAGTATTTCAGTTCAAATATAGAATACAGTGCTACTTGTAACCTCAACCCCAAGCTTCCCAAATCCAAGTTTAGTTCCTGATGGACTCTATCCACAAAGTGAGATGAATGCCCAGCTGTTGTCTAAGTATTAGTTTGGATAGCAAAGTCCAAAATTCAGTCTCAAAGCTCTCACTCTGCACATCACAAGTATCAAAGAGCAAAGCATGCATAAGTATACATTTTCTGGGCATGCATTACTAAGCATCCCCTTTTCTGCTTCTCAGATTTTGGCCTTCATATACAGCAAAGTTGCTAACATGGACCTGAAGGAGGCTTTGGATGACATGTTTCCCTCCCTTGACATTCAAGTACTTAAATTCCATTTAGGGTCAAATACTGTCTTGTCTATTAAATCTGAATCATGTGTCCATAAGAAAGGTCTACCCAGGAAAAGTTTCTGAGCATTTTCACAGAAAGTGTCTGAAATGGGTTCAAGTCCCTTCAGGTTGGTTTGGAGTTTGAGCCAAGATGTCTGGCCCAGCTGATGAGTGAGGATGCAACTGGAGAACCAGCATGGAGGAGGCAGGGAGGAAATGGGAGGTAATGGTGGGGAGGATAAAGCAATATTCCCTCTGCTCATTATGTCATTTATGTTTGTTCCCACTGGCTTTTCAGCATCACTGTACCACATACTGAGATATCTTACATTATAATTTAGTGAGGAAGAAATAACCTGGATTCACCTGAAGGAGGATCTTTGATCTGGAATAGAGGAAGTAAAAACAGGGATTCCTTTGTGCTCAGTAAAAAAGAGTGTTCAAGATCAGAGAGGGATCCAAGAAAAAGAAGTTAGTATAGACATGTTTAGTTTTGCCTACATCTCCATATTTCCTGTGTTACCAAAATAGCAAAATTAATTTAATTTCATCGATTTTAGGGTTTTCTGGGATCCCTTTAACTCTCCTTACCTGTGTTTGTTCAACAAAGCAGCAGCTTCTGAATTCAGATTGTCGATAAGATTGGTAGGGTAGCAAAAGATATGATTAAACTACTATCTTTACTGAAGAGGAGAACAGTAAAGCAAATATGTAGATGCACAGCTTTAGAAGAGTTCTTTGTACCAGGCTGAGCATTAGCTATAAGCACAGGTGACCATGCTTCCCTTGGGTAGCAGCATTGCCTCCCTTTTGGCACATTTCCAAATTACAGGAGATCTAGTGTTGGTCTAGAGTTGAAACTATTTACCCTCTTGTCTAAGGTCTCCAGGTCTTACACTGACACCCACAGAGAATTTGTCATCGGATCGAAGACAGAATCAAACAACTCAGGCATAGACTTCAACAGCAAATGGAATAATAGGATCCAGAACACAAGCTTGGCTTCCATCTCCAATTGATATACAATAAAGGTCACATCCTGCTTCCCCTGAATTCCATGTGGAAATCCTAATTAGCTTCAATAAAGAGCAGAATGGGCTCCAAAGAGTTAATAGCAGTAGGATAAAAACAAGAAATGAGATAAACTCTTAATAAAATGTTTTGTCTTACAGCCAGAGCAACCTCTCAGAAGTTGTACAATTCAAAATAGGAGCAGAATTGCAACCTGCAACATTCACTGATACCATTTCAGATGCAAATTTTGTGATCTTTTCAGTGCCAGACTCAACACATTCCAGTATGCATAACATTTTACTTACTTATCTTCTATGAGTTGCAGGGCACAATGTTTTCACTGTTTAGAAATAACTCAGCTCTGAGTCACCATTGAAAAACTCTGTTCAAAACTGGGCTTCCCCAACGAACCTGGACTGTCTCGATTTGAAAAGTCCTAAGAAACCACAAAACCTACTTTACAGCCCATAGTTTGTGTCTACTGGGAAGAAAGAACAGATCAAGGCCATGCAAAGGTGAGAGTATCCAGGGCATCCCTGATCTGATGGAGACAACTGCACTGCATGGGAAGGGGCTCTCAAAGCCATCACTGTGGTCCCTACCTCCTGCTAAGCAGCAGTGCATTTCCAGACTGAAACCCTTGTCATTGATTTCAGGGCAGTCACACTTCCATTGATTTTCAAAAAGCTCTTAGTTTTATTTCTCACTATGCTTGTGCCCAGCACTGTGGTGTGACATATTATCCAGCAGGCATCAATAAGAGCAAGAAGATTTAGGATGCAAACTTGGTTTTCCTGGATGCTGCACAGCCTAGTACTTCAGCTAAAGGACCACCACATGGGACTTACGCTAGTAAAGACCTGCACAGCTTTATTGTGTTTCTCATTCTAAGGGAAACACATAGCAAAGATTTGGCCACAAACTATCCAGTTCATGTGCTTTTAAATGATGAATATTTCTACCCGTACAAGCAGTTTTCTCCATCAGCTTGTTCATGCTGTAACTTTTGTGCCAACTAATTGGAAAACCTGTGGATTCAGATTTCACACTTCCACCACTACTTTCACACCTTTGCAGGAAGAGGGACTGGGATGAATTCAGGGAAAGCTTTGTACTAGCACTGCCTCTTGTGATTCTTGAGGAAGGCATAACTGAGACCAAGTTCCTGAGACACAGCCCTCTCCCTGCCTAACATTTTACTTTAACTCTCTTGAAGCAAAAATTTCTTCTTAAGTGTTCCTAATGTGGAACTACCAGTTAGACTGAGAATTGTGCATCTTTAGGGTATTACTATGGGAAAAGAGTAGCAAATACAATATTTGTGGGAGAGCTTGGAGGGAAGAAAAGGAAGACAACTAATTTATCCAAGGCAAACCCAAATCACTTCGGCGGGTTTCTGAACTCAGAAGTTTGTATAGCATAACTGTAAATAATATGCCAATAGAATGATTAAAGAAGCATCAGGTCATGTCTGTCCAACCTGAAAATTTTATTTTAAATAAACATTGTCTAAAATCTCAAAAGAGATTTACAAATCTCATTTGACAACCAAGTAGGCCATAGTGTTACTGGCTAACTTAAGCAATTAAAAGTGAAGGTCTTTGCACCTGCTTTTAAAAGCTAGAGATACAGGATTGGATTATTTCTGTTTGGGGATTGATTTCCATTGTGCCACTGCTTCCTTTAGTATTTCAGGAGTATGGGGTTTTTTTTGAAAATAAGACTGTCTTTCATGACAATATTTTAATTCTTCAGGGTTTTTTTCAGACTGGCAAGCCCTTTGAAGGAAATTTTAGTTTTAAAATTTTTGAATTAATAATATAGTCTTTCCCTTAATAAAACAAATATATATTCAATGTGAAGTAAAAAAAAAAACCTAACCAAAATATTTTTATTGTGAGAATATTGTGTAGTTTTTAACATCTTTCAGCAGCTCAAATAAGAATTCCTGAATTCAGAGTGCAACTCTGCCAATGCCAGCATGCACTGCTGCAAGTCCTAGATCAGATGGAATCTAAACTTCTGAAAATTATGTTCTATTGAGCACCAATAAAAATATTTTGTACAACTACACTGCAGAGCATAGCTAAAAGCATCTAGTAAATCTGTGCTACATCAAATTCCGTTCTTCCTTTAGCCACTCCTTCAGTAAGAGTAGCAGGGTAGGGCTAGGTAGGGCTTCACAAGAGCTGGGTAGAGAGGGACACACCTCTCATGACCTGTTGATCACAATTCTCTTGATGTAGTCCAGGATGTGGTTGGCTTTCTGGGCTGCAAGTGCACATTGCTGGGTTTTTTTCAGTGTTTTATCCACCAACATCCCCAAGTCTTTTCCAGCAGAGCTGCTTTCAATCCATTCATTTCCCTGGTGTATCCACGTTTAGGATTGCCCTGATCCAGGTTGCCATTGGTCCATTTCTCCAGGCTGTTGACATCCACAAGCTTGGCTGTTCTTGAAGTTGGAGGAGATGAACCTTGCAAATCAACCACCTCTCCTGGACTCTTCTTCCTTACCTGTGTGCCTATGTTAGTGGTGGTCTCATCTCTGTCTTTTTTGTTTGCTTTGAGGTTTTTCCTCTCCGATCTCCCCTGTTCCCTTTGCTTGCCATCCTGGTCTGCCACTTCATGACTTTTTTGTGAGCTGTGATCTCTTTTTTCTGTCATTTGTTGTTTGAATGTCTCCTCAGGTTGGTCAGCCTGTTGGCAAAGATGTTTTGCCCTGCTTGGTCATGTCTTCCTAGGAGCCCTAAATTATCAAAGTCCCATGGCTGTAAAAGCCAAATCCCTGTTCCCAATGTCATTTGTGCAGCCAGATGCTGACCTCCAACATCTGCCTAGTCATCCTCAAGCCCTTCACCCTCTGTGGCAGGATTAAGGAGAAACGCACCTAGTCCTTGGGCCCTTGGCCCAGGGCCCTGAAGTCACTCTTGTTATGCTTCACATAACCATGCAGGCCAAAGCAAAAAGGTGAAACAAATGAGTCCATTTTTTAAAGCTGTTCATATTTCAAAGGCAGTGTAAGAGAAACAGAGACGGGAACATGGATTTCATTTCCTTTCCTGTACTAAAAGATTTGACATTCACAGACTCTTCTATAAGGTTTGCAAATCTTCTCTTCTTGTAGCCCTCAAGGAAAAGAGAAAAAGAAATGTGAATCCACAATTTAAACAAAAAACATTCCCTGCCATTAGCATTTCTTTGATGATCTTTTGGTTTATTGTTGTGCATTAACTTCTGTATAATCACATAATTGCTAAAACATTCATATAAATAATGCATTTGGAAGAGAAAGTAAACAGTGTGTCACATTCTATTCTCCAGCAAATTTCGTGGGACCCTCTGCCTTGACTTTAGTGCTAAAACTGCTTTTTTTTTGTCTCAGGATAGCTAATGCCTGTTAATAAAGTTGAAGTGAACAGGGAAAATGAAAGCACTTCCATTTTATCATGAGATAAATTTGATGGGTTAGCCCTAAGCCTCTCAGTTGAATTTACTCCGTGGCAAAATTAATGTGTCTTGTCTTCACTGTATGGGTACCTCAGGGGAGTGATGTGTATTAGCTACCACTATCAGGAAAGACAAATAGCATTTGTAGCTCCCCCTCTTTGCCAGGTCCTCTTGGGTTTTCTTTTTATAAACGTTTCTGGTAAAAGCTTCTGTGAAGTCACAGAAAGAGTTGCCCATGTCTTCCAGCTGGTTTTTTGCACAATATTAAAATACATCTCAAATACAATCTTCTCTCTAATTTGCTAATACTTAAAGTTTAAAAAAGCCAGACCCTTCAGTATTTGGCACAGTTTCACCTACAAGATCTGCAGCCAGTTTTGAAAAATGCAACTTACAATGAGCTAATTTTACAGTTAGAAAAATTTGTATCACTTTGAAAGGGACTGATACAGCTGTAAAGGAGACAACTGAATTCTGCATTAAAAGCACAGGGATTTTTCCCATATACTTGGGTGTGTATTTTACCAGGTTTTTACAAACAGGAATTTCAAAGAGTTTTCTTACAGACCTGTGTTCAGAGGAGTGTTCTGTTTTAGTCAGTTTTAGAGCCTAAGTTCACAAAGATACACAGGAAGGAGAATATATATGATTACATGTCCATAGATATGCGAGATCTTTATTTTTTCAAATATGTTTACAATCCTACAGGTCCATTAGACACACAGGTAGGATCTGTCTTCATACCAGCTTCCCAATGAATGCAAAAGGAGGAAAAAGATTAACAAGATTAATAAGATTAGCAATGGTCAGGTTCAGTGCTATCCTCATCCAGATATTCACTGTCTAATGACAAATTGAGTGACTTTTCAGTGATAAATTAGACAAGGTTATCCAAAAGAGAAGGATAAAGCAGTAACCAGACAGAGCATCAAGAAACTTGGAAGTCAGGAAGATCCTGAGAAAGGGAAGCATTTACCATGAGAAGTGCTGGGGAAGGAGAGCCAATGCAGGTGCCCGGGTTTTCTGTACACCTCTCTTGCAGCAGAGAGAGGAGACCAGTGAAGCAGTTTGATCCCTCATTTAAGTATCCTGACTGCTCAGGAATATTCAAAAGGGCAGGCTTCGGTGGCAGCAAAGAAAAGGCTTAAGTCTCTGTGCTTCACCCCACATCCCCAGCCCATTCCTTTTACACATCCCAAACTCTTCATTTCCAATAGAATCACTTCACTCAGTTTTCAGCACATCAGGATTCACTGAGTCTCCTGGGCAGCAGAGCTCTCTCTATCCCTGGTGAGTCTGGGCTTCTCAGAGCTGCCTGGACGTAGGCTGACAGATGCTTTTTGGTCCTCAGGCAATACTATGGGTCATGAGCACAGTAAAACATCTTTCTGCCTGCAGTCCAATACAGACCATACTTCTACATGTCATATTGTACTAGGACACCACTTCCTGAAAAATGTCCTGAACATTCCAGAGGAAAAGATAAATTCTCACTTTGTGTGTAAAAAGCCACCAGTTCATTCATCCCTGATCTTGAGTGCTTTCCTACTGCAATGAGATCAGAATCAGCATGTATTCATATTGGAGGCTTCCTATTCTCTAGGCATGCCTTTCTATCAACTCCAGCAATATCTCCCACTGTTACTGCCCACAGAGAATCAGAGTTTCTATGTTCCTCATGAGGCTTGTCCTAGACGAGTGTAAGAACAACTAATGGTAAAATGTAGGCAGATACCTGGGCTCTTCTCTACATAACTGTTTTCACCACTACTATCAGTTAGTGGGTGGGAAAAGCCTAACACAACTGCCTTGTGTATAGACAGCTTGTGAAGGCATATGTATAAATGCAGTTCCTAAAATTTCTGAAGCTTCTTCAGCTTTCTACCTGTCTTTGTTGTCCAACTCATAGTATCACTAGACTTTCTGTTTTTGTGAAAACACAGTTGTGTCTGTCATCAGCTTTGGGTGATAAGATCAGATTTTGAACTTGGATTCAAACCACATGGTAATTCCCTGCTCTATAAAGAAAAGAAAGACAATAAAAAGCCCTCAGTACTGGTTTTGTTTTCTCTGAGCCTCATTAGGCACTTAGCCAGTGACTAGTCAGGTACAAAGGGGCAAGAACTCAGAAATGGGCCTCAGAGGTCCTGCCTTCCATCTGTGAGGGGTAAGTGTGAACCGTAAGCCAAATTCATTTAGTTCCTTTTACATAATTGTCAGCTTTACTCAAAGCACTTTCTTCTCCTTGGTTGCAAGAAAAGACAGTCAATTGTTGTTCTATTCACATCATCACATAAACCCATCTGACAGGCATGACAGCAACTGCTTGCTAATTATGGAGCAAAATTTGCAGTGCAAGGTTTGTTGTGCCAACGGTCCCCAGAACAATCCTGGGATTGTTTTATGAGAAGATTGGGCAGTCAGGGTTGAGCACTTTTGCTTCAATTATCCCCATGTGCTGTCATGGCTTGGAGCTGCTCTAGTGGAATGAAGAGAAGAAAATAAATGAGCTCTGCTCCAACCCTGGGAGCAGTTGCTGAACCCTGAAGAGCTCAGTTGGTTGTATCTTTGTTAGTTGCTATTACAGATATTATTGCCTGGTAGTGGCACTGAATCTGAGGGCCCATTAGCACTTCCATGCTATGACTGGAGATTTATAGCTTCTCTGCAGAGACTTACTTTGGAGTGAAACTCAGCATGTGGTCCCAGCTAAACCCATCTCCCTATCTTTATTATTCACTACTTTGGGTGACCTAATAAAGTTCAGATATTGATGGCATTGGATGTAGCTGATTCACTGATTTTACCAAGAAGAGGAATTGATTTGTGAGTGATGGGTTACTAACAGAAAAGTCCATCTCACTGGGGTGGAATTAAAAAATATCAAGGAATTAATGGCTTAATGTAGGAGTCAGACTGACGTGCAGACACCTAAAATTATTATTTTAAAAGATGAAGTGTAACCAGCTGGCCATATATCAGAACTGTCCTTTCCCAGAATATTCCAAAAGAAAACTGATTCCTACTGATGTTACTGGGCTCCACCTCCTCAATTTCTTACATGACCTGGATTTAAAAAGCACCTTCATGAGCTTTATCTGTTTACAATTCTCAAGAATTTCCTCTTTGTGACCTGAATACACTTGTGTGTCTGCCATTTCCGGCAGAGAATTAGTAACAAATTGGTGAGGGACTATGTTTGTTTCTTGCAGCCAGTGAGTTTTCCCAAAACATGCCATCCCTTTGCAAAAACCAAAGGACTTTGTCAGACACACAACCTCCATGTCTGGCTAACCCCAGAGTCGGTTCATCTAAAACCCTCTCCCACCACAACTCCTCCTCCCACATCTACTCCTCTTGTTCCCCCTCTATCCTCTGCAGCACTGATCAGGTCACAGCGGGACCAGTTCAGCTTAGAAGCCCAGCAGAAAAGTATTTCATCCTTCTGCTAAGTTCATTTTCTAGCAGATGGCACATTGCATCAGCTCACCAGGCTGTCAGACAAGCCATAGCTGTAGGGCTCTCAACTGGGGGCGACCTTGTGAGAATGCATCTTGTTTGGAGCAAGATACGAGATCAATCCCCTGAAATTTTAACCACTTCCGCATGTCTCTACAGATTTGCAGCATGGATTTGGACTGCAAGGAAGAAGAATTTTTGTCGCAGGTTCACTAAAAGTTTACCTAGAGCCCTTCAGAGTAGCAGAGCAGCTTAACTATAACAAGCAACAAATACTCCTCTCTGACACAGCCTGTAAAAATACCTGAAGGAGCTATTCCTCTCTTTCATGGATGTGAATCATGTGAAATGGGCCATGTTAATTACAGGCAAACAGGATATTCTTCTCTCTTCCACAGAGACTATTGATGGAAAGATTATGGGAAGATGGGAACAAGTCTAGAAAAAGTAAGGTTTTAACAAATTTGAATTTTGTAGCAGAATTCTCTACCCATCCCCAAACCACCATACTCACAGATATAACCTTTCCAGAAACATCTTCCAGAAGTTCATGGTATTGATAGAAGACAGATGAGAGAGAAGACAGAAAGAAATGGTCTAGTGAGGAACTCAAGTCTGCCATCACCCTAGAGGGACCTTGACTGCCAATGGGGCAGCCCAGACCTTCACTCCCCTCTTCTACCCACTCCTCTGGGTCTTCCCTTCACCTCAGCTCTTTGTACACTGTGTTACGAGTGAGCAGACAACCAATCTGGTTGAGGAACAATCCTTTTGCTGTGTTCAGATCAGTTCACTGCAAGACCTAACAACACCAGCATTGAAGCACCACAGAACAACCATCAGGTTTGAAGAACAAGGAGCTCTGACTTGCTCTTGTCAGATTAAATCAACCAGAGAACTGAAAATCAGGTATTTACATGAGGTTAAAAGAAAGCAGTTAATACTTCTTTAATCTGGACATCAGAAATATGATGAAAGACAGTGGCTGGAATTTGGTTCAAATTCAGGGTGAGTGTAGGATTAGGTTCATGCCAGTGATTCAGTATTCTGCAATATGCAACTTATTCTCACCCAGTTAACCAGCTATACTTTGTACAAAGTACTTGAATATTAGGGGAATTCCTAATACTTTCTGGGCCATAAATGCTTAACCAGAAAGAGTTATGGGAGCATCTGAAAATTCTGTGGTTAGGACATACATAAGAGGTCATAACTCAAATCTCTACTCCAGGTGAGGTAGAAGAGGAGCTCCAGACTGGTCTCTCACACTCCCAATGGGGACATTAAAAAGTTACTGGACAGCAAGAAAAAGAAAGTGGGGTCTCTGTGTTCTTGTATGATCATGTATGTTGCAATCAACTCCAGAGACAAGACAGGCAGGGAAGTACATGAAAATAGATCTACCAGGGCTTGGACATGAGTCTGAACAGCCTGTTGTGCACATCTGTGTGGACCTTCTCTACCAGTAAAAACCATAAACATTTACCAGTTTAAGAAGCAATGGATCGCTGCTCTGGAAGCATCAGAACGTGCAGGTTTTACAAATGTAGCTGGCACTTTGTATACTGAAATCCCCCACAGGAATCTGGCCAAAACCATATTTAGTAGCTTTTGTTTTTAAACATACAAACACAGAAAGTGTACAGCTGAGTATTTCAACAACGTACCTACAGCGGATGTGGACTGTGTGGGCTGGGGGGTCTTAAAGCAAAAGCCTGGATTCCTTTCTGAAAGGCACACTCCAGTTCAGCCAGAGGTTATAGGCTTCATACAGAAATTCCTCAGCTACAATCTGTGTTTTAATGCTGCAGGTCAAACCACCCTCATAATAGTACCTCTTGTCTTGTATAGATTATATGACATTTAAGAGGGGAAAGGGGGCACTCGAAGCTAAACCTCAGGATACTCCAGCATCTGATGGTGTACAGGTCTGGCAAATGGATTTAGACACTGTTAACAAGAATCCTTCAGTTTTTGGTCAAACTCTAACTGTTTTGGATGATGTGAGGTAACTTCAGGGTTAGCTTTCCACAAAAGCTGGCCCAAGTAGGGCTTTTACCCATACAAGTTAATACAATTTTTAAACACACCCTGAGGTGAAGATCAAGATAAACACATCGTTCCAGAAGACCAATGGGATATTTCCCCAGAAGGTTTCCCAAGAAACTAGAACTATTGGGGTAACACAGTCCGCTCCCCACATAGGGGGCAGTTCTGTGGTGGGATGTTAAGGGGAATGTAGTGAAATGACAGCTGGGATCAGGCAGATTTTCTTAGCTCTAGGAGGAAGGTATTCTCAACATCCTACCAGATTTCCCCCTCAGTGTTTGTGGAGTGAGGATTTGAAGCAGGTGAGGGGAAGATACATTGTGTTTTTGCCAGGTGATATCTGAGAGATCACCAGGGTGGGCAGCAGCGTAGAGGACCATGCATGAGAAAGCTGCAAGGAGACACTATGATAACGGTGATGCAAGATTTCAGGATATGAAATGGGGGCTGAAATGCAGCGTATGGCAAAGCAAGAGACAGTCTTCAGGTACAAACGTGAAGTTTGTTTTGCTCCATCTCCAGCTGGCATCTGCACTAACATCCAGAGAAGTGTATAGTAATTCTGAAGACAGCTAAAGTGTCTTGGTGTTGGTAAGTTCACATAGTGCTTGTGCAAAAAACTGCAGCAATGCATAGCACAGCACAAGACTCTGTACTCAGGTGCCATCCTGGGGAAATGCTCCTGTAGTTAGTTTGGCCTCGATGTGCAAGATGGTGACCAAACACAGATGCATCAGTGGTGCACATGCACACACAGAGAAAAGAGCAGCTCAGAAAAGAGCACTTCAGAAAACAGCACCATGAGTCTATCCCATTCTTTATGTCTGTTTGGAGTCATCAAAGCCACAGCGTTGGAGGTAGCAGAAATTAAGGCATGAAATGAAGCCCTGGGCAGAAGCTGAATTGATAGTATGTTTTTCTGAGTTGTTTGAACAGCTTACAGTTTTCCTATAGTTATTGCTTATTCAAAGATGATTGTGGAATTATTTCCATGATTCATTCTTGGCCACAGTATCTTTTGCAAGCAGTTTACTGCAGTCAGCTGATAGCTGAAATTCAAGACTGGTCAGTCCCTGTTCACATAGGTCACTTGTTCTGCTGAAGAGAAGAAGTTGCTGCACAGCAGATCCTGCCCCAGGATTGCTGGTGCCATGTCTCCTCACTCTCCATGGACCAGCACTATCAGGCTGGGACAGCACAATGAGTCCATTGCTGTTCCCTGGCCACACAAGAGCCAGCACTGCATTTTGCAAATGTGGGATGGAGTTTTCCTGGGTGCTTTTAGTAGCTGCTCCAAGCTTGCTCTTTGGATGAGTTATCCAGCCAGTCAATGTGCTTTGAGCAGTTTCAGGAAAGACAAGCGCCATAGGATGCCAGCAGAATCCTGAGTTGTGGCAGAATCCAGTGTCCCTGAGCGGTCTCGGGCAGCACAGGACAGGATCAGATGAGGATCCAAACTGAAGTGAAAAGTTAACCAAGCTGTTGAAGGGAAGCTCTGTCAGCTTTCCTGGCTCAGCAGTGTGAACAAACACATGCATGTGAGAACTGCAGAATTTATCAATTAATGGGAGACAGTGTAAAACAAGATCAATATATGCAGACAGTAGATGCTGCTTTCAGGCTGCTTTTAGAAAAAGCTGGACTGTTTTAAATAATGCTTCAAATATATGTAGGTTGTCAATTGCAGCCCACATACTATACTAGAAGACAAATATAAGACCTGTGAGTTTCAAAGTAAGGGCATCAGGAGGAAGAATAAATTGGTTCAATGTGGAAAAGTGTCACTATTAGATGATATAAATAGTGTTGTTGTTTCCTCAGCAGCTTTTCAAGCTTCTGTGCTTTGAAGTGTCTCATTTTGTAGTCTCAATTGTACCCTGATACTCTAAAATTAGACTATCTTAATGAACTACAGGACTTAAAATTATAATTTTATTGCATTTCCTATCCTGGTGAGGTTAACTAGAGACTGGAAAGTGCACACTGCCCATTAGGCATCATTAGGAAAGCATTTGGAAGTTACACAGCTTCCTTGGATTTTAGTGTTAATGGTTCCTTTCATGGACGTTCAGAGGAAAAACAAGTTTTCTTAAGCAAACATAGAAGTGTGTGAATAAATATACTATCTATGACAGCTCCACTAGTACTCTAAGGATTTCCTTCTCTTCCCCTTGCCTTCCTATGTGTCCTTCAAAATTTTTATACACTCTTTATGCAGGTTGTTGGTGGCTTCCTAGAAAGCAAAACCAGGACCCGTTGTGTAAAAATATGGAAGAGACTAGCAGGCACCCGGGAAGACTGGAAATATAGTTAATTTTGTCCTGTTATTCTGTTTCATCTGCTTTCTTGCACTACATCTACACCTCATTCCTCTCTCTGTAGTTAGCACTGGGCTGGCTCCACCTACTACACTTGTGCTCTGCTCCAAGGATGCTGGGTGACCCACTGTCACTGCCTGGCAGCCTCTGTCTGCTGAATCCGGCTCCCGTTGGGAGCTGCCTTGCCAAAACCTTTTCCACCCTATGATGAAAACCAAGTTAGAAATAAATCAGGAGTTGGCAAGATTTCTCAGAGCTTTCATTTTGTGAAGTGCCTTGCTGCCAAGCTATGTTATTCACATCTTCTTGGAAATCTGTAGGATGATTTTTTTAATGCATTTCCCTCTGAGGCAGGGGATGAGAGATATAAAGTCTAACACTCGTAAAATCTCTATATTCTGATGTAAGAGTCAGCAAGCTAAGTGTGGTGATTAGGAAATGGAGCTGCCATCAATCATGTCATGTTCAGGTTTGTGCTTCTGGCAAGGTCATGTTCAGTGCTCCACTTCTCCATGGCTGCTGTGCTTGGAACTTTGGATCACTAGGTAGAAGCAAGACTGCACTTTGCGTGTTTATCACACAAGGTTCATCTTTGCTATAGCTAAATATGTGGCAAAGGTCCCAGGTCTCCAGTCTAGTGGCCAGGGAGGTTGTACAACATTTACATCTCCTTCACTCTCCATATACATGTCCTAGAAAGCAAATTCTGCAGCACAGGTTTATGAAAGATCATAATCAGTGATGGGGAGAGCTAATACCTATTGTGGGCCTTGCGCAGCAAAACAAAGCACAGCCTAATTGGCCTCTATGAAGTGTTCAACAGCAAATAATCACCCCATGAGAAGAGGTTCCATGTCACCCAAAAGCAAGATCAAAAGTAAATCTGAGATTATGTGGTCAAAGCCAATGTTTTGTAAAAAATACGAAGAGATCCTTTTCCTCCAGGTCAGAGAGTGGTATAGCGGAATCAAAGGAGACCCTCCAGAAACGCTTTTTTATTTGGAGGAGGCACCACCACAGGCATCAGTCAAGCTGCTATTGATAATTTCATTGGGTTAGTGCTGGCCTGGGAGGAGAAGCATGGACTGCTTCGGATTAGAAAGTAAAGCAGACAGCTGGAAACCTATGTTAAAAATATGTATATAAAAATCTCTGCCACTGATTGTTCACCCATTAATCCCTGGCCAAAAAACATTTTCAGTGAGACATCATCAGATGTGGTGCTCAGGGACATGATTTAGTGATGTATTTGACAGTGCTGGGTTAACGGTTGGACTTGATGATCTTAAAGGTCTTTTCCAACCTAAATTATAGTCTATTTTATTAAAAAATCATATAAAACTTGTTCTCACAGAAAGTTAAAAAAAGAATAGGGGGGAGGAAGAGGGGCTTGGAGATCTGGTTTTCACAGCCTACAGCTATGTGTGGACAGTGGAAAAATACTACTGAACAACTAATTACCAAAAGCATTGGGTAACAAAATCCTGATTTAAATATTTGCAGGAGGTAGACAGAAAGGTGCCAGCCTGAAGCTTGTAATTGCTTTTATTTCTGGCAAGAATCAGATATACTTCTAATAATAACTATGGGCACAAACTGTTACTCAGAAAAGCAGGGGATACTTATTCCCAACTGCAGGGGAAAACAAAGTAGGTAGTAAGTGTCCTGATGTGGGTGCACCAAGGTAAAGGGTGGTAACTGCAGGGATGGGACTTGCGCAATGCAGTGGCACTGGCAAGGCAGTTGTGCCCCCAATCACAAGGCAGGGACTGTTCCATGGCACCCCTTTGCTCCTGGGGGCAGCAAGGCTCGCTGAAACCTTTCTGTAAGCACATTGACTGTATTCTACCCCCTGACCTAAGCCTGCAAAGATTGTGATGATGATGAAGAGAGAAATGCATCATCCCCGAGGGACCATGGAACCAGTCTGGGGCTGAAGCAGTGCTATGTTACTTTGTGGCTGGTGCCACCACAGGGTGGGCGACAGTCCCTTTGACATGGCAGAGGGTCTCCTTCTCCCTAGGGAGCTCTAATCTGGGCAGCATGTTTTATTGCTGTGACACTTCCCACCTTGTCCCTCACACAGCCCTGATTTCTTGGTGGAGGATTTTCTAAGTATGCTCATATGGAGGCTGGGGAGACTGTGGTTTGTGGCAGATAGTCACACCCCAGCCCAGCCATCACTGACCAGGGCAGAGGCTGAGTCTCCACCACCGGCACTTCTGCTCAGAGACAACCCCATGTCACTGGGCTGTCCCTCTCGGGTATGGTCTTTTCCAGGCGCTCTGCCGGGACCACGTGCAGTGCCTCCAGTCTCCCTGGCTGCCCCATCCATTGTTCAGTTGCTCTCCCAGTGATACCAATGACATTATTTGAGTCATTCCATTTCTTCACCGCAACATTCTCCTGTCAGCTAGTTAACATGGTAATTATACAAAGAGCACACATCAAAGCAAAGCTGCCTTGGTACAGCAGTTTCCATATGCTGCTTACCCTGCGTGTCCCACAATCCTCCTATTTCCCCACCCACCGTCCCTTTTATTTCTGCAGTGTCCAACACAGCCACTTTGTTTGTGCTCAGCGCTCTTCCACATGCCATTGGTAACAAAACTTACCATCCTGCTCGCCATCGACAGATCCCCATTTGATTGCTGAGGCATTAAATATATACACTTGCACTGGCATATGAAATCTGTGACCACATTAGCCACACTGCCAAGTTTAGGAAAATTCAAACTGAGTTATGGTGGGGAAACAAGTTCCCACATCAGCTGAAGAGACTCTGAATTAACTGAAACACACATAGGCTTAGATTTGGTTTCCAAGGCCTTTGCAGCCCACATCTCTATCTGGACTGCACAATTTTTCAGCTGGGCTGTCTGTCCCTGCTCCAGCCAGCAGGAAGCCACTGCAAGACATGAGGCTGGCTCACCAGTGCATTTTAGGAGGATGACCATCATCGTATCCTCCCCAGGCTAGGTCTGGATCATAGATTCAACCCAACCAATGTGCCGCTTCTTTGACTTCACTGGGACAAAGTAACCATTCAGCCATTACCAGAAGACCCATCTACAGTGTCATCCAAACCAAGACATTTCACTGTTCTCCCATATTCCTTGTACCAAGACTGGATTTTTCATTCCTTATTCAGTGAATGGATTTTGTGTCTACCAAAGATCCACCTTTACAACTCCAGCTACACGCATGTTACAAGAGGGTGAGTTACTACACTGCTGTTTTTCCATATCCAGCTTTTCAGACAGAGCTATACCGCTCTGCTGCTGCCAAAGGGGTTCATATCCCAAGGAAGGGAGGAAAAGAGGGAGAGGCTTTGTGGTCTCCACAGCACCACTGGCTCCTCGCCCTACTCCTGGGAAACCATGTTCCAGCTTTCCATATCTTTCTGCCATTGGCTTTCTGGATATGCAGTAGGTCTAGCCACCAGACAGGAACCAGCCTACAACCTGTTCAAGGCACAGGCCACTCTGAGCACCAGGTCCCAGGAGGTGAACTCCTCCCTGACCACAGCACCTGCTGGCTGGGCCTCACTGAACACCAGAAAATGGCCCTGTCATGGGTTTGGCTGATGGGCCTAAGTTTGGGCCTGGGAATTCAGATTTGGGCCTGAAATTGTCAGCTGCCTTCAGCTGGGCTTAGCTAGTGAGCAGCTGACCTCTTCTAGCCAATAGTATTTTATTCCACTCCATCTTACATCATCTCAATAGGAGTAAAATCCAGTGTGTGAGTGTGGCTTAGTCCAGTTCCACCATGGCTGAGGTGCAGGGAAGACGTGCTACCGGTATGATGCCCTGTTAAGCCTCGCTCCTGCTATTGCCACTCCTTGCCTTTTGTTTAAGTTCAGGGAAGTAGAAATATTTTGTTGTTTCTCTTTCTGTTTCTTGCTAAGTGTCTTTTAGAGTGCTTATGAATTTAGAGTAACATACTTCGTATTAATTAGGGAGTGAGAAGTTATTTCTTGTCATATTAAACTTGTGTAAGAGTGTGTTAAATTGTAGTTGTCTTTTAATTTTCTCTTTTCTGTATAAATACATGTAGTTAGTTTCAGAAGAAACCTGGTTTTAGAAGTTTTTTTCCTCTCTCCCTCTTTCTTCTCCCTTTGGCTAGTTGGGGGGAGAAGAACCTTTTCTCTGTACTTGGGCAGTTGGCGTTTTGCCAGCTCAACCCAAGACAGGCCCAAACTCAGGGATGCAAAGCTGGAATCCATCAACCTTGCACAGGTGTCATATGGAGCACAGGTATGGGTACAAAGTAGAGCAGGTACATCTGTCAAAAGGCAGTAAGCTCAAGTTCCCCTTCTAAAAAATGCCATAGGGGCTTCTGGAAGTCTCAACAACCTGCAGACAGTCCCAGACCTCACTGTGGAAAACCCAACAAGTAAATTGTTTTTTCCTCAGACATAAATACAGCCCCATGAATCAGAATCCAGCATACCAGGATTCCATCCTTATGTCCCCTTGCTGTTCTTCAAGCACAAACCATCTTTTACCATGATGCATGACTGTACAGTTTACAACCATCTCTGGTATTCCTGTTGACCTGCTTCTTCCTTTAAAGGAAACAAGCAGCAAAATCCACAGTCCAATGCTTAAAGAGGCCTACCACAAATGAAGAGAACACCCTCTCGAGTTTTATGGTACTTCAATCAATAGCTTAACCCTGAAGTTATTTATTTACATGACTGTTGGCATAAGTCTCATCAGTTCTCTAAAACCAGTCACAAATTAGGTCCGATCCTACACATGGAACATACAAAGGACAGAGGAGGAAGTATAATTAAGAGAAGCATAAAATTTACAGTGCAATTAGATGACAGAGTACCAAAGCTCTCTGCTTTCAGAGTTTAGCTAAAGAGCAGAGACACCACTCTCTCCTCCCACTGTATTGCACCAGTTCTGGGGTAGACTTTGCAAACCTTTGGACAATGACTACCTTAGCAGTGAGTTTTGTTTAATTTAGTACCCCTTAAGGGCCAGGTTACTAGTAGGGTGTAAATAGTTTAGCACATATGAGCATGCTTGGGAAAGATCTCTTTTCTTCAGGTTACCTTGAAAAGGTCCCAATTAAAAACAACTAACATTTCCTAAAGGTAATCTTCAGTAATTTTCCTCTAATATTTTAACGTCTGACATGTGTTTTATGTAACATCAGATTTATATCCACTCTGAATTCCTTAAAACTCTTTGAACCTGTCTACATTCACTTCATTTATTCTTTTAAAACAACGTATAACCTGTCGGAAGGCTAAAACTAGTTGGCATAGCTAAGAGAGAAGCTCTGCACAAGAGCAATAGCGATATTATTTCAGGCTGCTTTCTGAGCTATGTTTCTGCAATTCAAAATGTCTAATGAGCTTATTTGATTGTATCCATGCCAACAAAGAGATATAAACAGCTTTAATCACTGTTTCGCGTTGCTCTTGACCCCCTGCTTGGCTTCATTATTTTCCTTTTAGCCACATCAAGGCACAACACTCCAACTAAATCACTCAACCACTTGCTGAAGACCTGTCCACGTAATAAGATTTCTTTTTATCATCTTGTGGGATTTTTTGTACTGCTGTTTAACAAGCAGCAACCAAGCTGGGTGTTAGCTCAAAAGCAGCAGCTAGGTAAGGAAATGAAGTCAGTAGCTCTTGCTTGCTCCTTTATTTTCAGATAAATTTCTAAATTTATTACCCTAAACTGATTAATGTCCAGAGACAGGGAGCAGGTTACAGCTTCTGGACTCCTGTTTTGTCACTAACGATGCTGGAGGATGAACAGGACAGGGAAACAAAGGGAAAAGGAAGCGTTAACAGTTCAAGTCACAGTAAGTGTTGGCCTGCTTAAACTAATAATATCAGACAATTCTCTATAGTCTAAAACACCCACAATCCTCCTACAGAGCTCTAAGCACTCCATGATCAGTGAACCGTGTTTTAATGATACATTCTCTTGCAGAGCTTAAAGGTTCGAAATATTAAATCTTTTCTCTCGTGCATGCTGACAGCAAATGAATCTGATGCCCATCTATTAATGAAGTTTGTCTGTCTCTTGATCATTATAATGAGGGCATTAGCTAGCATTACTCCTCTCCCACCTCCCAACTTTTTTAAATATGGAAAAAAAAAGAATGTCAAGGAGCAAACCAAATGCAACATGTAACTACAAGTTCAAAAGGTCACTGAGGATTGAGGTCAGATAGCATGGAGAAAATCTCGTGCCCTCCTAAAAAGTAGGTCATTTCTTTCAGCCCTGCATGGAAAAATAAAAAATCCTGACACATATGTGCAACCTCTGTTCTGTAAAAGAAATAATTTGAAATTTGTTTCCTTTTTGAAAATACCTTTTTTTTTCTTTCCTTATTCTGAAGTGGTTCTTAATGGGTTATTGACGCATTCTGGGAGAAGGATCACAGAACCATAGTATATGTAATTTGTCTGACATCTAGGTCTGTTGCCTATTAAATACTCTAAGTGTCAGTGACTTCTAGACTTTTGTAGGGCATACATTTTTCTTTCTACTTCTTTTTTTGCTTGGTTTCATCAGAGTGATCAGGAAGCCCCAGCTGTTTTTATAGGCTACATGATAAGAGGACTGTGGGGACAAAAGCATGTGCTCAGTGCCACTTCGTCCATCCTATGCTTCCAGGCAGGGAAAACTGACACCTGACAGCAAGCTAACTTCACCCTTCTGTGGCTTTGAAGAAGTTCTCCAAAATCTGTACTGTCTCTTTCTTGCTGGATTTCAGGACTACTATATGTCTTATCAGCACAGGCACAGGGAACAGATAATTTCCTCTTCCCATTCCTCAGTTATTTTCTTGAGGCTGAATAACATTAATTGTTTTAATATTTCATCTAGCTCATTTTTGTAGAATTCATATCATTCTCCCTGCTCTTTTCCATACGTCCACATTGGTGCACAGTGCTGTCACTCTGACTTTATTGGTGCTGAGAGGAAATTTGTGAGTATTTCAGGACATGCACATCAATACACATCCTATAGCAGCATTTTCTTCCGTCCCCACAACAGTGCATCTCCAAGCTGAGGACCCTCGGTGACAATTGGGTCTTTCCTGACTTAACAACTCTCTCTGAGTGGAAAAGCAGTTCTGATTTCTACCTGGCAAGGAGGTGGAGATTTTTTTGAACTTTTTAAGAACATACAGAACTACAAGATGCTACACCAATTGCTGATCACTGTGTCTGTACTCATTTCTTTCTACTCCCTCAGACAAAACCGAACGGTATATAAAATTTATTGTTCTCAATGAAGAGATGTAGCACCCCACTTTCAGAGCAGGCTTCTCAGCCTTCTAGGCACTGCACATGTAAAATACCATGTCACTTAAGATAGTTTCAAAATAAAATATTTTGTAACAACAAATTAAGGGTATAGGTGAGCTCCTAAATATTTTTTCTGCAGGAGTTAATAAGAAATGTTGTACCCCCAGTCACAAGTCTCACAGCTGTAGTTATGATAGGATTGTGCCTGCAAAAGCCCCATTGTTAAATCTAATCTGCTGTTAAACTGCTTAATTGAGAGATTATGAACATTTCTGATGAAATACTTAGCTAAAGTGCAAAATGTAATCTTGGGACTTTGCTGTCTGGGCTTCCCGTTAACACCATAAGCACCACAAGCACACTAAATACCTCAAACTGGGTTATTAGCCTAATCCAATGTGAAAGCACAGGCACTCCTTCCCTGTGCTCCCTGTACATTTCATCTTGATGAAAACATTTTAAGTACTTCTGCAGTCCAGCAGCTAAAGTGACAGAATAAATACCGCAGCTGTGAGGCTGTTTCAAGGTAGGGCCCTAGTCCTGAGCAGTGCTGAATATCCATCCCTCTTGATACAAGCTGTGGTGCCGTGCACTCAGCACCACTGAGGATCAGAACTGGTGGCCTTGGCTATGCTCCCAGGGAAAGTTGGTGGGAAAGGAGGGGAAGAGAAGGAGATAACAGATGAATACCAAAGCAGACCAAGGAGCAAGGACAGATCTGGCCTAATTTGTAAACATTTGCAGTCTTGAAGATCCAAAGAAGTTGATATATTTCTGCTATCTCCCATTTCCACAGAGAAAAGAAACCCTTACCTGTGCTAAGATGTTGCCATTCATCACCAAGACTGAGCTGGTCTTGCCATCAGGAAAAGTACAAGTTCTCTCTGGACTGGCCATCACACAATGCCCACAAAGCATTAACAGGGCCATCAACACTTTGCTATAGCAGACATCTGATGTCAAAATTTTATCTTACATCTAGATTTTCAAAAATGTTAGACTGACTTGCACAACCCCCTCTCCAAAAACACCAGATTATTCAGGTGCATGTAGGTGAAATACCTGCAGATTAAGCAAGTACATTTTGGTCATTATCTAAGTAAGACAGCTATCATACAATCATGGAATCACAGAAGGGTTTGGATTAGAATGGACTTGTAAAATCATCTGGTTCCAATCCCTCTGTCACGGGTAGGGATGCCACCCACTAGACCAGGTTTCTCAATGTTCCCATCCAACCTGGCCTTGAACACTTCCAGGGATGGGGCATAAACAAGTTCTCAGGTAACCTGTTCCAGAGAATCCAGGCTTCACCTCCAGTCAGGAAAACAAAAATCCTCTGGAAAGAAGTTCATCCCTGAGCTGCTCAAGTGCCTATTCCAACTGGATAGGATTGCCTTTCAGAGGTACCACACTCCCTAACACAGGCAGTCCAGAAAGGAAGTTTGGACTGTGCTTCTATGAGGCTTAATTAAGTTCCAATTAATCTCATCGAAAATCTCCTGAAAGTTCTGCTGAGGTAGGGCACAAGCTGTCTCAATCGAAATTATAGCATGCGTGAGTGACTGCCAGCATTGCATCCTGAGCCACTCTTTCATGGATTTCACAGGGGCCAGAGGTAACCTTGGTGTCACAGACTCATCCTTCGTAGCATTCAATTGGAAAAGCTTCAGTTCAAAACTCCATAACCACAAGAGATTTTCCTAGCTTAGAACAATCATAACCTCGCCAGTTGAAACAATGCAGCAGTGTTTCAAAATAAGCCCCAAGCATTCAAATCTGGACTAGAAGATACCTCCCAGAACAATGGTTTTGCTGAACTCTGCTTGTGCTTTTTGAAAGCAGAGCTGCTTTTGAAATAATACAAAAATCAAAGCTCTATAGCTGGGTTCTGGCTCACTCTTGCTTAATCTCTTTCCTCAAGTCATCATTTAATTTTTAACATGTCCAGCTTAATAAAATTCTCTACTTCACTCTGTTTTGGTGTCACTTTATTATTCTTCATCTCAACCAATAAATAATTCTTCTTTCTATGATTACAGATACATGGCAAAATCCAACCTACCCCAGGCAAAGCAAACGAAGTAAACAGAGCCAAGTCAAACTGGAATGCCATGAGAGTATTAGCTAGATTAAACATTAACAATTACTTTTCTCCTTTTGATCACTGAAGTAGCAATGAAGCAGTAGGAGGAAAGCCTAAGATGTTGACATATTTTTTTATTATCTTTAGTCTTCTTTTTTGAAGTCTTGGGAACAGGCTTCACAAATACTTCCCAGGTCAAAGGCAGAGAATCACATTATTTATTTCAGCAGTGAGAAGGCTGGGCAATTTTACTAATAAATATATCTTTATTTGTTCTTTCAAAAATTATCAGGAGAATGATCATATGAAAACTGCAGGGGAAAAAATTAATTCCATTTTTAAAATTGCTAACTTAAGAGCTAGGCAGATTAGAGATTCAAACATAAGTAGCACAGCTATGGAAATTCAGCTAAGCTTTATTTTTCCTTGCTTTTCTCATTTTTTTTAGTTCATTCCTGTCTGTATTGATTCCAGCAGAACTAGGAACAGCTTCTCTATAGCTTACAGTGAAAAGTGTTCATTCCTGTTGCTTGCCTATGGGTTCTAAGAGGGACTGAGGGCATTCAATCCTTTCTTGTTCTGTGTTGAAAAAAAGAAAGCACAAACCTGAAGCAATTCTCACTCTGAAACCATTTACTGTTATGGAGTATGTAGGCTGCAGAAAACACTGGAGTTCACAGGAGATGCTAATTAAACTACTCCTGATCCATCCTAAGAGTGTTTCCATTGTCCTCAAGTTTACTTTTAAAGCCTCTAGAAGCACAGGTTTGTATCAAGAAACACACCAATTTATCCTTTTTCTTTTCTTCTCTCTCACATCCACCCCCAAATCCCGCCACCTCCACCTCTCTGCAAGCCAATACAAACTCTGGTGTAAATGCCAGGCATGTGAAGTCCCCAGATCTGTCTGAAGACACCAGTTGGAAATTGTGGGCAGTGCACAATCCATGAAAGCAATTAAGTATCATTGCAGTTGTATTGGACCAACCATAAGTTTTCAATCTGGTCATTTCCATCTTTTTAATACTTTCCAGTAATTTAGTTTATTAATATGGTTTACACATTCCCTGCTTTCACCTCTCAGTGTGGGACATTACCTAGGTAACAGTACTGAAGGGTAAGCATGGACAGTTCCCAAGAAGCTCAACTGTATATATATTTATATATCTGTTTCAGGGTGACAAAACAGTTCTTTAAATTCATTTCCACCTGTGGATCCAAAGTTTTACAGAGTAACCACATACTATAACACAACCAGTCTCTTAAAAACTCATGTTTGTGAGACCAGTGTTAGTGGAGTTTTCAAAAAGCAGCTGCAGTATTCCATTGCCAATGAATCTGGATGTCTTTGACTCAAGGGTCATCTTGTCAGTGTTACCAGATGGATTTTGCCTTGTTAAGGCTTGCTGTCAGCCAGATCAGCAGCAGCTCCCGTGGGAGGACCAGAGGCCACAGTCAGCCTGGGTCCCACTGGGCCTGGTTCCAGGCAGCACTCGCAAAGGCTCTGACCTGAAGGCACATTCTGAATGCTGTCTTGAGGAGTCATGAACTTAACACAAGCACCTGCTTCCTCAACAAAGGCCTGGATCTTGTATCAATACTAGGAGAGATTGCATCTGATTTATTAAGCTTTCTGAATTTAACCCATCTATTTAAATTTGTAAATTCACTTCTACATCTTGAGTGACCAAGCTTCTTTCCTTTACAAATTTACCAGAAGATTAAACGTGCTACATCAAGTCTGCTTATCTCCCTTGGCAAAACCATAAGCGCCTCTGAACCAGCACACACAGCCTTGACATCTGGCTGCTCCCCTTACTGAAGTGGAACTAGGTCTCCTGTACAAGCACAAGGTCTAGTGCTGAACCTCCTTAGGAGAACAAGAGAGCCCTTGGGTCTAATCAAGAAAGAAGAGTGTAGCTACAAGAAGTTTAGGTAACTGAGTCCTTTTGGGTATTATAGGTTTGGTAGCTAAACTTGTCTCAGGTTTGGAGAAGAACTCAGATAAGAGATCGGTCAAGAGATCAGTCTCCAGTGCTGCAGTGGTCTTTTGTCTTGTCAGGCAGTAAAACTGTTTTGCTTTTTCTCCCTCCCTTTCTCACAGGATTAACTCATGACTGATATAAAAGCAACGAGAAGCAAACTGTGACTTTGAAAAATTTGCTATGGAAAAAGCCTACTTATATTTCCAGATGCACTTTTATGCAAACCTTGGGGTGTTTTGCCACTGTAGTGATTTCATGGTTCCATTACAAGCTTATGACCAATATGAATTCTGCCAGGGGCCAGAGGATAATGTGTGATCTCTATTTGGAGATAACACAACAAGAGTCTTGCAGCTGTGAGGGCTTTTAGATATCACCTGAAGCAGTCCTGAGCCAAAAACTATGTCTCCCAGTGATGTTTGAATTCCTGCAGATATTCTCTGCCAAAAACTGTTAGTGACTGTCTCACTCTGAGTCACAAAGCAAGGCTACAGAGAAGACACAACTCAAATCACAGTGATGCCTGCTGAGAGCCCCTGTCCTTCCTCTTGGAAAGCAGAAATCCCAGAATTTTAGGGCTTGGGCCCGGGAGTTGACCGGCAGTGCTTTTAATATGAAATTAGGATGAAACAGCTTTAATGAAAGAAGTTAAAAATTAGATATAACTATTGGCTTGGGAAAATCACAGTGATGGAAAAACTAATGTATGGAAAAGTCTGGGTAATTACTGGACTGAAACATGGGTATAGTTTTAAGTTCAGATCATCTCCAAAGCATTAATGTTTATGCAAATAGATGTTCACCAAGGAATGGTGGGAAGAAAAAGAAATGCATCTGTTCGCATTTATATAACTCCTCTAAATTACCACGTAGAACTAAGTGCCAAGGGGTCATCTTAATAGTTTGATATGTGGTCCATTATCATGGAGAAGATATTTTTCAATATGAGTAAGTGCTTCCCAGTCCACATTTGAGATAATATAATGAGATAACATCAACTGGTTTGTTACATGGTCATACATGTGAAATGCAGACTACAGATCTGTAAAACATCTCGTGAAATAAGCTCTTTCAGCCAAATTAATAACAACTTCTGGAATAAAAGGAAGGTATATTAGTTTAAATTCATGGTGAAATAAGTATTTTGAAGCTCATTTTAGAACAGGGGATAATTTTCCTAGTGTAGATTCTCTGTATTTGGTTTTCATCATTTCAAGGTAGCATGTTCAGAAAGAGTTTCAAAGGGCAAAAGTAAGGAAAGGAGCAAACAATTGAATGTTTCTTTCTAGACCCATGTAATAATTTAGAGAAGTAAGAGGAAAATACCTCTCCAGGTGACAGTGAACTTGAGGAAAATAGCCAATGATCACAACACAGCAAGAAGTAGAAATATATATAAATAATGGTCGTTAGTTTGACTAGGTTAGAAAGGAAGAGAATAACATGTTTATATTTTCAAAAGAAGTGTTTTTTACTTCATAATTAAGTGAGAGTTATCTTCAATTTGATTTTCCTGTCCAAATTCTAGCAGCATTTTAGCTGTCAATGTCCTGAATAAAAACACTGTCACAAGGAAAAATCTGGTATTACTTTGTGAAGATACAGTTGAGTTTTTGGTTTGGGGATTTTTTTTCAAAGAATGGGCATAAATGCTTCCATGTGTTGACATGTCCCTGCTAGCAGTTAACTGTGTCCTACTGCTTCACTGAGTGGAGGCTGGCTGGCTGGGGAGCTCTGCCATCACCCAAGTGGGAAGCTCACCTAGGAGGCCTACTTATTTGCTTACCTTTCCTCAGCAGACATTCCTGGCCATCAGCTCCACGTGCTTATGGCTGCAAAATGCAGAAGTGCCAGTGCCAAACCCAAGCCATCATCTTTCCAGTGAGCTCTAAAAGTTCAGACCACAAAGCACTGGCACTGATGCAGTGCTGCTTGCTGGACGTCCCTCTGAGATTTGATGAAATAAAGGAACAGTAGGGGAGAGAAAGAGAGAAAGAAGTGAAGAAAGAGAGAGACTAGACAGAAAACAGGGGATGTGATGCAACACTCCCACGCTGGTGCTTGGGCGATAGAGCTGAGCCTGTCATGGCTGAGGAAGGAGGTGGCAGTGACCTTTCCTACTGCTGAGCTTCTCCGAGGTGCCTGACCAGAGCTTTAGTGGATGAGCATCTGCTGGGTTGGGCTGACCTTCTGGGGGGACACGTGGTGAGCCCTCCCATCCTGACATTCCCATAATGATGAATTCTGCACCAAGAAAATTTGTGCCATGGACTGAAACAAGAGCTCCCTGTGCAATGCCAGGCACCAACACTTTCATGTATCACCAAAGCTTCAGACTCAGCACAAAGGACACAGGAAATGTGATGGCAACAATTCAAAGACTCTTCTTAGCTTTTCCCTACAGTTATCTCTTTGAGCCTCAAACTGTCCATAGTTTCAAAGCTCTGTGTCTGAAGTGCTGCATCGCAAAGGAGACCCAACCCTTATTGCTTATTGTGCCTGCTGTGTCCATATTGAATTACAATCTTGTTAACACCAAGACACTCAAAGTTCCTGGGTATTTTGAAGCTCTCACTGTGTTTCAAAATAATCAGGGGCTTCTCCTTTTGACGCTTTCTGTTGTGATTCCTAATTCCCAGCTCTTCCTCACAGCTTATGGGTTACAGCTTTTCCCTTTCTCGGAACAGCAGGCTGGGGCTCCAACTTCATCACATGGCTTGTAAGGCTGGAGGCTCAAAGGACAAGACTGGGAAATTAGAGGAAGTTGGTTATGTTCCTCAATGAGAACAAGGAGCATTTTTTTTTTTGAGCTGCTGAGTTTCAGACAGCACCAGCAACAAACTTAGATAATGCCAACATGTCCAAAGGGATACAGTGGTGCTGCCAGTGCCTTCCTCAAGCAACTCCAGCCATGGACCAGCACTCACAGGCCTGTTTGCTCAGTGAAAGCTCACATATATTCACTCAAACCTTTCTCGTTATCCTTCTAACTTCTTTCTGCATCTGCTTCAAAGTCCATGAAAAGGTCTGATGCACACTGCAGTGCAAAGTCAGGCCCAGTGAATGGATGTCTTAGGGTAGTGAGAATAGCAAGCCCTAAGGCCAGTCACTCTCCATGTCATTGACCAAAAGTCTGGCCTCAGAAGGGCAGAAACATTGCCTCTCTAATGCAGAAATGGACCTGCCAGCACAGGGCACAGGAACAATCTGCATGGGAAACAACAAAACTCAGCAGCAACTGTACAGAAAGAAAGTTTAGAAAGTACAGAATAGACCTTGAGAAGGTCCCAAACAAGTTTTTGTGATAGTAGGACACAAAAAAAATCTAACCTCTACAAAAATATATTTATAACCCATGGAGGACTGCAACTCCCTCCTTGCCTTCTAACCCCCCTCACCAGCACGGGAAGATGCTTTCCTCCCATGGGCAGGGCTGTCTGGCCGTCAGGCTTCCCTCCTCATGCTGAGGACACTGTTACGTTCCCTGCCTTCTGTCCCTACTTGTTTCTCCCCTCTCCTTGCTTTCACAGACACTTGCTATCTCCTAGTGAGGATTTTTTGTTATCAATATTTCCTTCTTCTGTTCTTTTGTTTGCTTGTTTCTTAATTTCTCCATAGTCTGGAAAAGCTAAAGGGGCACAGTCAGTTTTGCCTCCAGTATGCACTTGGGTAGCCAAAGATACGAAATGTAAATTAGCTTTAAAATAAAAAGTTATTTCATTAAGTAACAAGGCTGTCTGCCACTCAGAATTGTTCTTTTGCAACACACCCTGCTATTCACTCAAAAGAACTGCATGAAATATTTGAATACTGCCTTTTAAACATTTTTGAAAGAATAAGACACCTTAAACCATATTCTGTAACTTGAAACTGGACAAAAATCCCTCTGATTTGAAGCAACTTACAATACAATTTCTTGCCAAAATGTGTGTATTTTCTGAATTTCTTTCTACCCATGTCTTCTACTTCAATATAAATTATTTTTCAGAATTCAGTTGGGCATATTCAGTCTTACAACAGTTTTCCTCCTAAAGCACGAGGAGTACAAAAACCAAGGCACATGTTTTTCTGACCCTGCACCATACCTGGCTGTTCAATGGTAAGGGTGCAGAAAGGAGAAGGTTGTACAGACCAAACTACCAGCACAGGCTGTGATTGAGGGATAGGGACTGCTACACATAACTTGCATGCTGGTTATAATGAACAGCTTCCTAAGAGCTAGAACTCTGGCTGCCCATGGAAATGGTCATGGCACCAAGCCTGACAGAGTTCAAGAACTGTTTGGACAATGGTGTCAGGAACATGGTGTGATTTTTTGGGTTGTCTTGTGCAGATCTAGGAGTTGGACTCTGATTCTTGTGGATCCCTTCTAACTCAGGATATTCTATCTTTCTGTGGTTCTAGCAAAGCAAATATGAGATTCAGTAATAAAAAAAAAAAACCTTCTGGATATTTTCTCTCCATTTCAAGGGAAGAAAGGAGTTGCATGGAACAAAAAAAGACTTTCACACAGCAGCAGAGTATAAAACCAGTGTGCCATCAACAGGGCTGCCCTGGAGAGAGGCCCCTTGGGGAAAAGATGTCCAACTCTGCCCTGAGCACCATTCTTGCCTTGTTGTCCTGCTTTCTCCACTCACCCAAGGAATCCACCAGATTCTGGTGAAGCCACAGGTCCCCACACTTGCTCACATCTGTGGCTGTGAGCTGCAATAAGTATCCATGAGGGTTTGCATTACCTGAGCACAAGCTGAGTCTAACATGAGAATCCTTCTTGTATGTGTCCTATGCTGGCTCCAGCTGTGCCCCACAAATGGTTGGTCATCCCTTTACCAGCTGTCTCCTGGGACAGGGGAAACACTCCTGTCACTGAGGGTTTGTGCCTCTCATCATAGATACTTCTCCTGCAAGCTTTCAGAGAAACAAGCAACTTTATTTGTGATGGTGATGTGATGTCTCACTGATGTATATTTAGAGGTCTGATATACAAACTTCATCATGGAAATAAAAAAAGCAGTTGGTTCTGCTGCCTCACTTGAAAGACTTGTGAGTAGTGAGAAATGTGGCGTTGTTATCATCATTTTGGGAATCACCTTTAATTTTCAATTAACTAACTGCAAGGAAGTGAACAGTTTGCATCAACCTCCCAAAGTTAGTAGAAAGACTTAGATGGGCACTGGATTTGTCGTGGATGAACCATGACAATACTATGGGTTATATGTTAACTGCATCAACTGCTTACTCTTAGTGGTATGTGCCAGGTCACCGCAGACCCATGACCCTCCCATTGAACCCCAGACTGTGCCCAAGCAGGGCTCTTTCCAAGGACATGTGTGTACTTGCAGAAACAGAGGGATGACAGATGAGAAAACTCTTGTTGTTTGTTTTTCCATGTAAACAAAAATGCTTTTTCATAAACACAACCAAGGATGCAGGGAGCTACACTGGGAAAACAATTTTAGGAAAACTACTCTTGGCTGCAAAGCTTATTCTCCTTCTCCAGAAACATTAAGGAGTTGATACTTAGCACTCAGTTCCTGGCATGCCATTTGAGCTGCACCAGAGGGGGATGTGTTCAGAGATGTCTGGGAGACTTCTCACAGTGATTCACTAGTTGTAGACTTCTGATTAGAGCACAGGTTAAAGCCCCTACATGTAAGATCCTGATTTCCCTCTGGAGTCCAACAGAGAGGGGTTTGCTCCTTCAGAGGGTACTTGTGTTAGATGTCTGAAGTTCAGTCATGTGAACAGTCACTCACCCATCCTCAAATTCACGTAAGACAATAATGGAAAAGAGTTGTGATTCACTCACAGCCAGCTATTACCCAAACAGGCAAATGCAGGCTGTACATGAAAGTTCTGCAAAGCCAAAGAGCTGTAAAAGATTGCAGCAACAGGATGGAGGACACTGAGGCCTGGGGAAAATGGAAAGCAATGATAAATTAAATTTGAAATGGATGGTTCCTGAAGGCAGTTACAGCAGCGCTGCAAAGCATGGGTCCATGCTCTCCAAGGTCACCTCCAGACACAGTTACTGGAAAATCCTCTTCAGGTTGTTTATCATCAACAGGCAGAAAGGAGCTGAAGAGGGAGGGCTGCCCTCAGTGGTGGCAGAGATGGGGCTGGGGCCATGCATGGGCAGTGCTGTAAAGATGTCCCCATCTATGTTTTCAGTAAGTATTCCTCAGGCCTCCTGCCCAACACAGGGTGCCATTGCTGGTCACGTCAATGATTCGATACCCCTTTTATTGGCAACATATGACAGACACTTACCACATACCCTAAATATTCTCAATTGTTGCCATTTCTGAGACTCAGGCTCCTTTTTAACACCCCAGAGCTCTTAGAAAAGGTTAGACCTCCGTATCGGAAGTGAAGTTTTATACTTTCCACTAATATTTTATATAGCATTTTTATTGCTGATTGTAGCACAACACTTGCAGTCTCATAGGGCCCCTTGCACTTTGTAGCCTTAAAAATAGATATATTTTGTTGAGAGATGAAAATGCTTATTAGGATATTTAGGAACTTTTAGGAAAAAAAAGCCCAGTGTTTGCAGCTGGCTCCATTTACTGATTAGAGTTTCATTAACCATGGTAATAGTATTCCTGCTAGTAAATACTTGCTGGAGTATTTACTTTACAATGCTGAAGTATTGCTAGAAAACAATACTCTCCTTTGTTTTCTTATTCCAATAAAGTTACCATAAGATTACAAAGGAGTCTGATCCCAGTGGATGGCTACATTGGGGTTACACACAAACATGCATATATACACACACCTAGATTATCTCTATATATTTTCTCATTCACATGATTAACAGTCATTATTTAACCAACTTTCTTCTTGTTTTTACACAAACAAGAGATCTACCTATATAATCAAAATATTTTCTCCACACAGCAAATATTCCCATTTACTGACTGGGACAGTCAACATCTGACCTAGAACTGGTCTTAACCATTTAAGTTTTAAAGAGTAGTAAGAAGTAAAGGAAGGTAGAAGTTGTTGCATGAACAAAAGAAGTGCTTGGGAATCAGGAGGAGGAGCCTGACAGGACAGGACAAAGGCAGACAGCAGACAGTGGTTTTCAAGTCTCATTGTTTCCAGCAATTTTTCTTCTTTGTTCGATCCATCTCTGCATCATCATGTGCATCCACAGAGTCCCCAGGCACAGCTTACTCTGCCATTATAGCTCAGTTTTACATCGGTACCTTGTTTACTCAAGGCTGGTTCCTTGTTCTCTTAAGCTCTTTTATTTTGTATCCAGAGAACTTTGTCTACAGTTGAGAGCCATCTGTCATCTCCTGCGACTTCTCCCTTTTGTAGTTCGCCTGCCACTCTCACACCTGCTAGAGATTGAGCAGAAATTAAACAAGGTCTGAATGTCTCAGAAGCTTGCGCTGTAAGACAAGAAAATAATATAAAGTCATTTTATGTTTTCCACTGGAGCAAAATAATCTGAATTTACATCTCCCTGGCTTTCTAAGGTCTCTTCCCAGCCTAAACTTTGTTTATCTACACTTTGAAAGGAGTCCCTCCCTTGCAGACAGTATTCCCCATTCACTGAAAAGCACAAAAAATTATTTATGAAGATTACTTTTTACCAGAAAGTTACCTCTGCTTGACCCTACTTTTCCACAGAAAATCCCATCTCAAACACTTTGTACATTGATAACTGTATTTAATATCCACCAAGGACATGATCAAAATCCACCATGCCATCAAGGCTATCTGGAAGGATCGTTAAGTGTTTGGGGACTCAACAGAACTGACATGTTCACTGATTGAAAAAAAAAACGTGTATCAATTTTAAAACATGTCAACTTACAAAGAAAGTGCACTGTTAGGGATTTTTCTTTAAAAGTCTTGCTGAGATTCATACTGACAATGAACATGAACTGATGTACTGAATTAATTTCCTATGTGATCAGAACACATGATGTGTTTGATAATGCAATTACAGAACACTCTGCTCTCATAATTCAAATATTATCTTCAAAGTCTGGCACAGCTGACATATGAGTGTGCACATGACGTGGGGAAAGGGGAAAGCAAGATACATTTGCCATGGGATGGCAGGGGAAGCCATTGAAGGTGACAGCTGCAGCCATGTCAGTGGAAGCTTGTAGGGGAGGGGTGACACAGTCAGATGAACAAGTTAAGGTAATAGGGGAAGAGAGACAGTTGGTGGCATTTTGCTGTCTGCACCAGCCTTGCTGCTGCCTTCTCACCAGCAGCAATCCATGTTCTGAGCACACAACAACAAGCACACAGAGGAGAAGCCCAGGTCTCATTCTCACTGAGATAAGATGCAACCTCTGGTACAGGCAATAAAATTAAATGTAGCAACAGCAGCCTGTGTCTGTAGGCACCTAGTCAAGGTGTGCACAGTGACCCAGCTGCAGCAGCTGGGCAGGAGCCAGGCTCCTAGCAGGTCCTTGTGGGACATCCCCAGCTGGGGAGCTATTGGCTGATGAGTGCACCACTGGCCATGTCCGAGACAGCAAGCAAGCCCATTCTGGCAAGCCAGGTGTGATCCAGAGCTGCCTGACATAGCACAAAAAGAAATACATTAGATGTGCCAAGGTCTAGTTTTTGTCTTTCTCCTTTCATTTTCCCAGTTGCAAGCTGAGCACAAGTACAACAGAGGGCTTAGTTTGTTATCTATGCTGGATGGAGTCACCAGGAATCAGTGATCCCAGAGTGAGTCCCAGATGAGGCAGATCTGACTGTGACATTTGGTCATTGCAGCTGCAGGACCAAGGAACCAGTTTGGCCACCCAGTCTTAGGCAGCACTCTTCAGCCCTCTGCCCCACGGTAACATCTGTGCCCAACCTCTTATCCAGTAGCATCCGTTGGAAACACAGCTTCATGAGGCACTGTGATACATTAATCTTTTCCTATTGGATTTATTGGTAAAAATGGACAAGGCTAAAAGCTTCCCACAACTTCTGAATTTACTGTTTTCAGGAAGCCCAGACACCTACACATGGAAATGAATAAGCCAAAGCCCCATCCTTTGGTATCACCCACTGTAGCTGCATTCAAACACCTTCCACCCTTAAACCAACCAGTGACTTCCTTCTCCTGCACATGGAGAGGACACCTTCCAAAAAGCCCAAGAAATGGTGAGAACAACAGTTTTGCAAAAACAGTAGGAGCACCTGAGGCTTCCAGTCCTTTTCAGTTTTTCCCAGGTACATTGTCTTGGAGAGTGAGACAGGAACAGAGGGTAAGTCTTTTTTCTTTGAATTTTATAGCCTGTATTCATTTACCAAGCTGAGCAAACCTTAAAATGTGTATTCATCTTCCATTTATTACACTGTGCATTCACTACCTTGAGTTAAGATGATATTTATGTCAGTTTACTATTTTTGAAAGGAGACAGGCACATGCATTTTAAAAGCCTCCTTCTCAGTTAATCTTAGCCACTGACATGCCTTTGAAGATTCGGTTTTGAGGGGATGTGGTATCAGTGAACTTGACAAACATTTCAGTTTGCCCACTGCCATCCAGGGACTGTGCACACAAGTTTGCTTTTACTAACTGCAGAAATACAAGCAGAACAGACTTACAGTAGGTATATAAACAAGAAGGTCACAAGGTTAATGTTTGACTCTAATCCTAATGACTTTTTTTGAGCCATGCACAAAGCATGACACCAGAAAGAATTCACTAACAACAAAGTAAAGATAAACAAGTACGACAGCACAACCCTCTCTTTTGTACACCAGCTTCAGAAGTTGCACGAAAGTATTTAAAGTACAAATAAAAATACCCTAGTTTTATAATAGATGTAACTTTATCCATTCCTTTCCATTAAATGTGCAATAAATTGCTCCAAGGTGCCAATAAATATATCAGAGGAACTTACTGGTTTATAAATATTTTGAAAAAACAGAAACTATTGCTTAAATCTCCCACAAAATCTATTAAACTGGGTTAATGAACTAGCAGGAAAAAGTTTCAAACCTATTCCCCCAACATCTAATTCAGAACAATTCTTTCAAGCTGAGTTTCAGACAAAAATAATGAGGAAAGTTGCTGAATATGGTCTTGAAATTAAGTCAACTATTTACAGAATTGTTTGCAAGCTGTGACAAATACATTCTGGATTGTTTAGTTATGTGCAAGGTGATTCAAAATACAATAACTCTGTTATGGCTGTTACAAAGACTTTATCAAAATTTAGCAAAATTGCTAAGGGCTCTTGAGCCACAGATAGCAGGTCAGTAAACAACCCGAAAAGAAGTGCACATATTCTACCAAAAATACAAATGCCACCAGAAAATCTATTCACATTTCTTTTCACAGATAAATATAAAACCTTATCAAAAGTTACTGCTTCTGTGCCCAAAATATTTGTTCTGTTTTGGAACAGTTTACTTTGGCAACTTGCTCAACTTTGCAGCTGTAATTAAATGAAGATGAGACAACATAAGTCTGGAGAGATCTTAGGAAAGTGCATCTTATCTGTTTGCCTTTTATTTACAGAGCTCTTCATGTTTTGGCCTCCCTAATGCATTTTTCATTAAAAAAGGAGGGCAAGTTTGACACACAACCTTCTCCCTCAGTGCATGCAGTAACTGGGATCCAGAGGCAAGATCTAGCTGTTTCTACCACCTCAGCTTCTCCCCATCAGCAGTTTTTAAGTGATTCCCTCTGCTGTGGAGAATAGACATGTCCCCTGGCACTGCCTTGCTCCATGGTGGGAAAAATATTCAAGCCCACTTCTGGCTCTGCATAAGTAAGATCCCAGAGAGTGTCTTAGTCAGAATTAAGTTCACATCTAATTCAACATGAGCATACATTAGTTACAACATGGGAGTACCCTGGTGTCCAACATTGCCTTGGTATGGAGGACCCTGTAGACCCTTGAGAGTGTTTTACTGCCAGTCTATGAGAGATGTCTCTGCTCCCTGGCTGAAGTATTTGCCCAGAGCAACATATGAACTCTCATGGAGGACTGGGGGCTGAAGATCTGGAGAGCTTGACGGCTCTCAAATGCTGATCAGAGGAATGATGGTGAACGCCATGCTGAGGATAGCACTGCCTTCTCCAGGGACTCTCAGGCCCAGAGGACCAGTGGACAATTCACACGGTGACACCTCCAAGAAGGCAGAGGCAGAGCCCTGCTGCCATGGACCATGCTACAGTGAGGCAACAGCAGAATCCTCCAGTTTCATGAACAGATGGAGTGGGATTGAGTTCATCTAACATCTGAGAGGTGAGGGCTCAGTCTGTTGGGGTCATCTTAACTACTTCTGTGGCTAGTGCCAAGGGAGGGCCCTAAGACAGCGGAGTGACCCTCCCCTGGAGTCACCAGTCTCCCTCCCCTGGAATGCACGGATAATTAGCTCCAAATTAGTTGAGCCTTAATCATGGGGTGAATGTCTGTGTTTGGATGAACAACACTGAGCTTCTTCCAGATGCTTCCTTCCATCCAAAGCACCTCCCCAGAAGGACCCATTTCTCTAGTGAATGATAAAGACAATCGGGGGAACCTGAATCAGCTGTAAACTTCAACAGGGCACTTACTTAACTAAATATGGTGTACCCCACCATTATTGAATGGCTACTCAGATGTCCTGGGGAAATCACCACATAGTGCCTACACACAGGTACCATGAGGAGGGGGTCATGGTCCTGCACCAGAGGGAAAGAATGACTCTGCAATTGACTTGACCAAAGGCAGGTGTGGGGGTGACTGTGAGGAGACAGGAGGCCATGCTGGCTCTCAAGGTACAATCGTTTCTGAGTGAACTCCTCTGGCCTACACTAATGATGAGTTTGGATTTCACCCAGTTCACTGGCATCACAAGTTGATGTGAAGTCTTGGGCTGTGAAAAAGGCATGGTTTGATTTCTTATTCATGTTTGAGTGTGACACTTTATGACAGCAGTAGTGTAAATTACTTTCCAGCCAGGAGTCTTCCTCTAGAGGTCTCTTTTTTACCCCTCTCTCACCATTTCAGCATTCTCCCTGCTGTTATTCTGACAAGGAGATTTAGAAACATTCATACTTTCTTATCAGAAAGCTGGAAATGTCTCAAAACAAAACGCAGCCTTCACAAGAGAAAACATCATCCTAAGTTGCAGTGAGATATGAAATACTCCTGCTGGGATACAGTGCAGGAAATCTGTTGGCAATAAGGTCTGTAACAGCAGGCCCATAAAACTTGCTTACCAGAGCTGGGATTCACTGAAACACAAAAAAGCTGTGCATTGATAGATGTGCATTTCAGAGAATCAACAATCTCTACAAAGATACCCCTGCTTGTGACAAAACCCTCGGTGAGGGGGTGAGCATGGGGACAGAAGGCTTCAGTTTCACAGGAAATTTAAAGAGTTGTTGCACCTCTCTCCCCTCTGCCTCTGCCCACCCCAGCCACCAGCACAGAGCAGAGCTCCCACCAGCATCCCTGCAGCTGCTCAGGCGATGGAAGCTGTCATCAGCCTTGGTGGAGCTACAGAGAGAGTCATCAATCTGGTCAATATTGGCAGGTCCTCTACATCCAAACTGCACTTCAAATGTCTCCAACTGCCCAGCGAGCAAAATCCCTCCCTGCCCTGGGAGCACTGCTGCCTGCCCTTGCCTTTGCTCTTGCAGACTCAGCAGGGCACTCTGGAAGGAAAACATTAACTCAAAACCCAGAGTAAAATGCCATAGAAAAGTAGCAAAAAGAACATAATTTCTGTTCTTCTGTTGCGTAACTAAATTTTTTCTCAATTTCTGAGCAGCAATGCTCTGAGACAGGCAGAGATATGTTTGAAAACTAGATCCTCATTGGAGACAGGAATTGAATTTCTCAAACATTCTTATGGCAGCACAAAACAGAACAAAAAAAAAAGCAAAGTGCTTGTGTCTCTGCCATCATCAGCTAAAACGTGTCAAGAATTTGCTTCCATAATGAATACAACTTGGCAGAAGCATTTTCAACCTGCAGAATAAATTAACTGGTTCTAAAACAAAATATAAATTTATACCACAACTGACAGACAAGCTCTGTCAGATTGGTTTCAATTTAAAACTAAGCAAGCATCGCCAGTACTCCCTCTGGCTTCAAAGTGATACTGCTTCAGTTGTGTTCTTGGCTCTTTGTCCTCCTGTGGGTTCCCTCTGCCACACAATCGTAGAAATCTGATTTTAAAAGTCATGCACTGAGATCTTCCCAAGCATGACAGATTTCGTAGGAAATCAGACACTTCTAGAGATGCCAGACTATGGTGCTTCTAGGCTCTTTAGCCAGAGGCAACTAAATAAGAAAAGATAGGTCTTTGCACACTGCGGGGTGGGGTGGGGGGGTGGTAAGACCAGGACACATTGGGGGAAAAAGTAAGACCAGAACACAAGGTTTTCTAATGTGTCTCTCAAATGATGAAGTGCAATGTAAACTTCCACCCAGCCAATATAACTCCCTAACTATTTCTAAGGATACAAAAACTGTATGTATGTAGGTTAGAAAGGCAAGTTTTAAGTATTTGCTAAAACTCTTCAATCCTATTGTTGTTGTGCTTGCCTAAATAGTTTTTCTTTCCCTGGATGCTTGCAAATGCCAGAAGCACCTTTCAGCTGGCCTGGGAACTGAATAAGGGAATCTACAGTCTCAGCAAACACAGCACAGACTGAGACAGGACAGCACATAAGTCAATTCAAATAAATGTGCTGTTATTCAGACCCACAAAACAGAAAAGGCGTTGCCTCTACTTAGGTTGTGACACAGAGGCTCTGACACGAATTCAAGAGGAGTAAGTCACTGAAAAACCTCAGGCAGTGGTGTGGGCATAGTCTTGGCACTGTACGTGTCCTGTGTAGGCTGGGAAAAGACGAGTGGTGTCCTGAAAAGAACACCTCCTGGTTACACCAGGTTCAAAAGCCTTTAGGACAAATTCCTATAAGCAAACTATCCAGTTAGCCCCACACGCACACTTATTTTGCTCAATTTTAGACAGATTCAAATTGACAAATATTTTCCAGAGCTCTGACCTTTCCCAGTCAGCCCATCTCTGGCTTCACCTCTAATTAACAAGTGTTTTGTCCTGAAGCATCTATTACGCATCTATTCTAAGCAAAAAATAAACATACAGAGGCTGTTCCCATCCAGAGCCCACTCCAGGGAAGTATCCGTGAGATCTCTGATGATAAACAGCAACCTGCCATTTGCTCCCATTTCCACAAGGTCATCAGCAAAACAGAGAGTTTGCTCCTCTTGTAAACTCCTCACATGCTGCCAAGGCAGAACATACACCTCAGTATCCAGACTAGAAGCCGTAGAGAGCACAGAAACAGAAATGCAGAGAGTACTGAAAGGGAGAATTCATTTTTTCCCAGTGATGTCAGAAAGCCCCGTATCCTGCTCTGTGATGTGGCCAGGAATGCTGGAAACTCCTAAGAGAATAAAGACCTTTCTTTGCCTTAGAAGACAGAGTGCAGATCAGCTTGGCAGAGGCAGTGGGTTCCTGATGTAAAACATGCAGCAAAATCAGCTTTGGGTGTTTTCCTGAATGTATTGTCCATTCCCATTTCTCATCCCCTTTCTGGCACTGTATTGCACAGCCCTTGACTCTGCCAACACCACTCTTCCTGTGGTAAACTCAAACACAGATTAAGAAGATAATCTAGCTTTAAAAAAGATAAAATTTTTTTTTTAACTTTCTGAAGTTGTATTTTCTCTCAAATGGCTCCACAGCATATCCTGCAGGGGGTTAACCCAGCACAGAAGAGGAGATGCCTGGGCAGGAGTGCGTGTGAAGGATGTGAACAAAAGATAGAAACAGTGTAGAGAATATTTCTGTCCAGTGTTGGTTGCTGTGAAACCAAACCACATCTCTACAAAGCAGCTCATGTATGGTAAGTGCAAGGATGTCAGCGTTGTCAGCAGCTCCTTATTGCATGGCTGGCCTCGATGAGCGTGAGCTGTACAGTGGAGTGACAAATTGTCATGCATGAAAAGGGAAAAGAAGCTCACAATCTGTGTGGTACCTCCAGCACCCACTCCTTAGCCAGACTTTCAAAAGTAATATTGGACTCCCCTCAACACCTGTGCTCCCACAGGACCATACAGATGCACCATGGCAGAGTGGAGCCATTTACTGTTTCGTGGAGCAGGATGAGGCAAGATCCTCGGAGCAGGATACTGTACAGAGACTAGGAACTAATTGTCACTCTTTCTGCAATTCAAATTTACCAGAAAATAGTCAAAAAAGGGATCCAAAGCTTAAAACTCTGTGAAGCTCAAAATGTGGGTGCACAAAAAACAGCACCCAGCAGCAAAGGGGTCCAATGTTTGTGCAGTGATCTGAGCACAGTGCTAGAGGAGCAACCAGGAGTTAGTTATCGGAGCAATGGATACTCCAGATACTGACAACAAAAGGATTCAATCTGAAAGCCAGTGGGACCATTATTCATGTTAAGCTATTTCACAAACCATGCTGTTCCCTGAAAACCTGATACAGAGCAAAGCAGATAAGAAGATGAAGAAGGTTTCCAGAGGGGATCCGAGAAAGCATGTGAAAAAGTCTGTACCAAAAAAAAGCACATGGGAAAGGGCACAGTTTGTAACAGTACTAGGAAGGAGCAAATGCAAATATAAGATGATTTTTTGAGCTGCAAGCTTCAACTTTCCAAGATATGTACAAGCTAAGAGGATATGTATTGGCTGCAGATACACTTCCTCAAGCATCTGACAGCTGCCTGCTAAAGCACCTCCTAAACATGATGATCTGACAAAGTCCTGTCAGCTCACAGACAAAGTGGACCTGGATTGCCCATGTCCCTTCTGCAGGTGAGACCTTGTAGAAAGTGTTTGTAGCCAAGGGAGGCCAAGGCAGCACATTGCCAAACTCTGTGAGGAAAGTCACGCAAAGTCAGGAAAGCCAGTGCTAGGTGGGTTTTGTTTGATGGCGTAGTGACCATGTTACCAATAGAGAGCAATACTTTGCAAAGGGGACAAGGAAGCCAGAGAATGATTAAAATGTCTCAGAAAAGAGCTATCACTGAGAAACTCTTATACTGGGCAGTGGAATTAGGGAAGACAATAAACCTTACTGCAGATGCCAAAAACGTATGGACCAAGACAGGCCTATGTGACTGAGATGAGGAAATTGTTCATCTGCAACAATGTAAGCATAGAAAGTAAATTTAATGCTCCTTGCTCTTCTGAGCTGTCCGTGCTAACAGAGGTTGCATTTGAACAGAGGATTATGGATGTCCTACCTTTCTTCACTTTAGTACATGCCAGAGAAGCAAACACTAGTTAGTGAAGTGGATCCAGAGCATTTCTGATGTTAGTTTCACTCCAGAGGAAGAAATAACTACATTATCTTAAATTCCCAACGAAAATGAACCAAACACGTAAATAAAGCCTTTTCTTATACCTTCTGAAAGCAGGTCTCAATGTTTCTTACAAGAACTGCTCCATCTCATCCCTCTGTGATGTATTGCATATGTGGGAGACAAAGCTCCAAAAAGTAAATGAATTTCATAAAGCCTGCAGGAGTATTGGTAAAAGAGATAAGATACTATTTCTGCATCCTACTTAATAAAAAGAAAGTAATTTGTCTTCTTTAATTGATGTCCAGATTCCTTCTCAAATCTATACATCAACAGATGCTTGTCCTCTCTAGACATTGCAAATTTTACTTATTGTGCCAATTTAAAGGAACAGTTTCTATTTTTATAGCTGTTTTTATAGCATGCTTAAGCATACCACATAAATTGCTTCATAAACATCACAATATCACAATGCAAACTTCATTAAGCTTTAGTAGAAGTAACTACATTGTCAACTAAATACATGATTAAGAAAATGGCAACCAACTTACTTCTTGGCTCTTATGTCTCAGAATTTGATTACTATAAATACATAAAATTTCATGCACTGCCAAATACTGTATTTCAATGTTTGTCCATAAAATGTAATTTGAAATGCATGTAGGATGGTACAGCTTGTGTCAAAGGAAGGTATTATCTGTGATAAAAGCAATTGTTGACATTAGAAATACAAACTACAGTATTCAGACAGGAAATTTAATTTAAAAAACCCTAACCAAATGTAGAAAGGAAAAGGGAGGTTAGCAATATGGCAAAGCAAAGCCAGATGTAGCAGTAAATATCTGCCCAGAGGCAAACCTGGACTGCTACCTATCAGAGTGGCAGCACAGCTCATTTATTTTTAATACTGGACAGGGTGAGTAGGCAGGCAGCAAGCAAGTATGCACATAAGCTAAGAAAAAGGCAGGCTAACCTTACATTTCATTCTGAAGTATATTATTTTAAAAGAGGGAAGGGCCATTTTGTCAGGGAACTTTTGGGGTTTGATTTTGTGTAAAAGCAAATGTTGCTACCTACATTTCATCTTAGCAATAGTCCCAGTTGCAGAGGTGAGTAAGAGAAAAAGTGAGCCAGGAGTAGAGTCAGTGTGAGCTTTTCTCCCATGTCAAATGGGCCATGGGAGGTGCACCAAAGCTGTGCGACTCCTGCCCATGGACCAACTCTGTCTGTACAAGGCTGGACTGCTACCCCCAAATGAAGTGTGCTTTTCTCCCACTTCAACTCCTCTTCCAACATACAAGACATCCACAAGAAAAAAAAAGTCCTTTGAAAACTGCAGAAGGCAGGGCTTCCAGCTCAAGTATACTTCCCCAGGATAAGCAGGTTCAGGGCAAGGAGAATTTCCTTAGTGAAACTCACACGGGGAGCCAGTGACCTCACTCAGAAAAAACAGAAACTTTCAACAAATTAACTGTAAGGTATAATCATTTTTTTTTCAGAATGAAAATGTCAGAAAGAGGATATTACAGCAGAATACAGATTAATACACAGAACAAGCTGGCTCACATTACTATCTTCTGATGTTTTGTTTTCTTATTTTGGTCACGTGTCCTGAAGTTGTATCACTCCTTAGTAACCACTTGCTGAATGAGAAGGGGATGTACAGCCCTTTTGTCTGGTTCATAAAGTATTTCAATTAACTTAGTTGCCATTTCAGAGTTAAAGGAGAAGCAACTACACATTTTGGACTGACCTTGCTGTTTTGTCCCTTTTTTAAAGACAGTTTTTTCTGTGACAAATGTGACAGAAAGTATGTTGTGTTGTGTGAGGGAAGCACTGTCTATTATACAAGGGTACATCTGAACTAAATTATCATGCTTTAAAGATTGGACTGATTTTTCAGTTAATAAACTGCTATACCACGTTCCTTTAATTATTGGAGAAACAAGTTACCTGTCAGTGTTTGTGTACCAAGAGTTTACACTGATTATCAGCTTCTGTGCAAAGCAGGACAGGGCAGAGGGGCAGCAAAGCCTATAACTGGGACATGGTACCTGCATCTCTGAAGTCAAAGTGGAGAGGAATTCATGTTCAGAGTTGCTACCCACAAAGAACAGACTTGTTAACCTCCACAGAGGATTTTATCCCTGTGCACACAACTATATGCTGGCACTGGAGGTCTCTGCAACAGGAGTTGTGCAGGTTCAAGATTTCAACCACATTTTCAGCAGATTCATGTGGAAATCTCTAGCTTGGTTGCAAAGGCATAACTCTAGGGTGCACTGGAGAGGCACAGCCAGGCATGGCCCTGTCATGGGGCAGGGGGCTGCCCTGCATTAGGGATGTGCCCCTGACACAGGGAGACCTGACTGATCATGACTAGCAGGGACTGCACACCCAGGAAGGACCTGGTGGGGCAGGGGTGAGAGGTGGGAGTGGAGGGCACCAAAGAAACCTAAGTTGGCTGTAGGTAAAGGGTCCCATGCAAATTCAAAATAATAACCTCCGAGAGACTGCTCTTCTTAGCATTATTTTCATCCTGTGTAACTGGTGTCACGAGGAAGGCACTGGTTGCCAGAGGTGGGTGGGGAGAGGGAATATAAAGGCACCGACAGGGAGGAGTTGTGGCACCTTCCCTTATGCTAACCATATGCTCAGTGTCAAGCAAAGGAGAGAAAGAGCAGCAGTGAACTGGAGATGTGTGTGATCGTGGCATTGGTGTCCATGAGCTGGCACCCAGGGAATGCACAAGGAGGCATTTGGCAGCACCTTGCTCCGCTTAACTGCAGCAAACTGCTTCTAGCATGAGCCCTGAAACGTCATTCCAGAAACGTTTTGAGTCAGAACCAAAAGGCTTTTCCAGCTCTGCTATGAGTTCAGTTTCTCAACATCATGATATCCTTTCTGGCTCCCTCTCCTTTCATGTGGCAGCAGGGCTGGGCTTCCAAGCCACAGCCAAAACATCCGAGTGCACAGAAAAGAAGAGGCAGCTGGAAAGTAAAGGTGGAAATAAATTTGGGCTGGTATTTTCCCTCATGGGGAATTGGGATGATAAATTTTCTCCATAATATTTTGTTGCTTGGAGTATTGAGCAACTCAAACCAATGAGAAAAACTAACAGAAAAAGCATTGAAAGAGACCCTTCCAGAATGCTGCTACTATCTCTTCTGAAGTGGACTGCGCCAGCAGAGGCAGGTAGCCTTCTAACCTTTTCCACTCTGGTTTCTGTATGTAGACAGTCTTATGCATTATATTCCCAGATCCAATCCCAGGCTTGAGATCTAGGAGGCTGGAGGTGCTAGAAACTCATCTCCAGGAAACATACTGTAAATGCTGGAGCTGTTTGCCGTCATATCTAGCCCTGGGAGCTGAATGAAGCTCCTCGCACACATAGCAAGGCACTGCCTGGACCCAGCACTCACCCTCCTCTTTGAGGAGCAAAGGGTGGACAGAGTGAAGTGACAGGGTTTGGCTGACAAGGTCATTCACTGTAGAAGCTGAGAAATTATCTCATGACTTGTGAATGCTGATCCTCTGCCCTTTACACAATGCAATGAGACCTTAAATTATATGCTGTGGAGAGTCAAGATCACAAATAAAAGGGAGGGCTCCTCAGATAATGGAATTCCAGTAAGCTTACAAATATGCCTCAATTGGGAACATATTACATGATGATTTTGTACTTGTCAAATTATCTTCTGTTCTATTTATTACCAGCAGCCTTGTATTACTCATATTTTAAGTTCCTAATTTGTGCAACTTTTGTTCTACCTCAAAAAAAAAAAAGATTTTTCTTTAGCCCCCTTCACCTCAATGCTCTTACCACCCAGGAATCGGAATTGACAAAGGACATCAGGAAAAACCCTAGCATAACCCAACATTTCCCCCCAGCTGCCCAGTTCAGGAACCACTAAGGCTGCAGCATCACAATCAGCCCATTGCAAGAGATTCACCTTTGCTGGCACTGTCCATCTTCAGGTTTGTGGTTCAGAGGTCAGCTTTTTGGTCCCAGGAAAGCACTGGCCAAACAAATGTGGGATTTTACATAAAGAATTACATCAAGGACACCAAGTACAGTGTAACAGATACATTCTGATTGTACATGTACAAAGGCTTGAATTATCCAGCACAAATTTGCCAACCCATCAAAGTGCTCTGAGATCCTTCTCAGTATTTCAGACGTGCATTATGAGGAGCAGCTGCTGTTTCAGGACACATGTTTCAGTCCAGGCAGGATCAAGTTCGGAGAGCTTCCGGTGCATATTTCAAAGAAATCAGCCTCAGCCTTAGGTCTCCAGGTTGGCAGTTGTAAATATTTATTCATTAAAGAAAGGTCTTGTTTGCTCCTGGTGCTGCTCCGTAGCCTTCTAAAGACTCAAGAAGAAGGGAAATGTATGGGCAGGGAAAGGGAGAGAGGAATTTCTTCCCTTTCCTTATAAGTTAAATAAAAATTACAAAACCAGTTTGCCTGGTGAAAAATAAACTTGTCCAGTTTTGTATACATATGTTTACTGTACAGACTTTCAGTGGCTCAGATGTGAAATGTGCCTCAGGTTTGTTATGAGTTTTGTTTAGTTTTCTAACTATCCCTGAGAAAACATGGGCCACAGTTCAGGCTGATGTCTATCCTGTCCAGTGGATTGCAGGAGATGCACAATAAAACCCCAACCCTGTAAGTGTTTGTGCATGCATGAATAGACATGTATTCACTGAGCTTTTTCATGCATGTAATCATCTGCAGGATCAGGGCCTCAGGCACAGCACAGAACTTGAGTTCCTACATTTATTTGGGGCATTATTTTGACATAAACTGTTTGCCTGATTTCAGAACTCAGTACTGCATTCATGCCAGTATTCCCAGCTAGGCAGGACTGATTTTAAGCAAGCTCTAAGAGACTACTACTGATCTCCTTTTCCTTTCCTGTCAGCACTGAACTCCGTCAGATCCAATGTGCCTCCTTTTTAATCATCTTGCTTCTCCCGCAGCTCTCTGATTAGGTCACATTTCAATTTGTGCCCACAGAGTTGCTCCCATGTTAGTGGCTGGCAGCATTACAAATACAATTTCTTGGCATTCCTGATTGAACCAAGTCAGAGACCCCCAGGTAACTTCAGAGAGTTGGAAACTTTTTCATTATTTTGAGATACTCCTGCTTCCTTTTGATGCATAAAGAAGAGCTCCAGTGTGGCTGATAAGGTGCATTTGATTGCTGGAAATACTGGGAACTACCTGTTACTCATTTTTCTTGCCTGGAAAAATTTATTGTGACTTTAGATACTTTAACTGGGGGCCCGAGGGTGTTGACCTTCAGCAGCAGTCCCATCTAACATCCAACAGCCATTGAGGTTAAATAGAGTGTGGTGTTAAAAAAAAAAATCAGTATTTGGTAGTCCACAATCCCTTGGATCATGTAGCTGATGTCATTAATTCAGTAGCTAGCAGTGGGAAAGGAGAAAGGAGCCTCCTAAACCTACCTTCTGTCAGTCTGGCGGTTTGGGATGGACCCCAGAAACCAGAAGTGAGCAGTGCTAGGGAGCTTGGGAGTTAAGACCTGGATTGTATTTTCATTTTTTAGCTTCTGACCCTTTTTTTATGTTTGTGATAAGAACCCCTCCTTGGTGAAATAAATCTTCACCTCCAGTTAACTTATGGTTATCTGAGTGAGGCTGGCAAAGATGGGGCAGTTACATGGAGATGACAAAATCAAATGGAGCAGGAAAGACCTGCCCCAACAGCAGTGTTTCAGACCTCTGGATGTCAGAGGAAATCATAGAATCATTTAGGTTGGAAAAGAGCTTGAAGATCATCACATCCAACTGTTAATCCAGCAATGCCCAGTCCACCACTAAACCATGTCCCTAAATGCCACAGCTCCATATCTTTCAAATACCCCCAGGGATAGTGACCCAACCATTTCCCTGGATAGCCTGTTCCAGTGCTTGACAGCATTTTTGGTGAAGAATTTTTTCCTAATATTCACTCTAAATCTCCTCTGGCACAACTTGGAGCCATTTCTCCTTGTCCTGTCACCTGTTACCTGAGAGATCAATTCCTACCTAGCTACGACCTCCTGTCTTAGGAGTTGCAGGGAGCAATAAGGTCTGCCCTAAGCCTCCTGTTCTCAAGACTAAGTACCTGCAGTTCCCTTAGCTGCCTCTCACCAGACTTGTACTCTATTCCCTTCACCAGCTTCATTGCCCTTCTTTGGACACAGGAAGAAATATATGTGAGTTTCTTTCCAATCTAATAGGGCCAGTGGGAAAGTTACAAATACCAAACCCTGGGATGTTGAGAGGGGATCGCTGTGACAGGTGCACAGTTCTCTTAGAACCTCCATTGCCTGCCGGGCTCAGAAAATGCAGAGATACCCAACACTTCCAGGCAAAGTCCTGAGCAACACTTGTACTGCGCACCAACATTTCAGTTACTTGTCTGTTTGTGAACAGAAATACATGAAAACTAAATCCAGTTTCATGTGCTCTTGGTGGCATGCTGTTTATTGTTCCCGGAGGAACAATAAGGATTCTTAAAAGCAGATGGACTCAGACACTCTGGTGATTTGCTGTAGAAGAAAAACAATGGGCCACATTTTTAAAAATAGAAAATACATCCATTGCACAAGTAAACCCCACTCTCTTCTATGCACAAAGTGGGACAAGATGGACAATGTTTTGCAGCAGTTTTTGCAGATGCAATTGAGTCAAGGGTTTTCCTGACACAGTAATCATGGAAAAATCAAACATGAGCAAGGAGTTAAAAATTAATATAAGCACAGAATCACAGAATGGTTGAGGCTGGAAAGGGCCTCTGGAGGTCATCTGGTACAGTCCTCCTGCTCCAACAGGGCCACCTACAGCCAGTTGTCCAGGACAACTTTTGAATATCTTTGAGAATGGAGACTCCACCATATTCCTGCGTAAACTGTACCAGTGCTCTGTCATCCCTACAGTGAAAAAGTGTTTTCTGATATTCAGAGGGAACCTGCGGTGTTTCAGTCAGTGCCCATTTCTTCTGGTCCTGTCACTGACCACCACTGAAAACAGTTGGGCTCCATCTTCTTTGCACCCTTCCTTCAGGTATTTATACACATTAATTAGATCTTGCTCTACCCCACTTTTCTCCAGATTACACAGTCCTAGGTCCCATATCCTTGCCTCAGAGAAGAGATGTTCCAGTCCCTTAATTGTCTTCATGGCCTTTCATTGATCTCTCTCTAGTATGTCCATGTCTTTCTTGTACTGAGGAGCCCAGAACAGGATACAGCACTCCAGATGTGGCCTCACCAGTGCTGAGCAGAGTGGAAGGATCACTCCCTCAACCTGCTGGCACTGCTTTGTCTCATGAAGTGCAGGACACCATTGGCCTGGTTTGTTGCAAGGGCTCACCGCTCACTCAAAGTCAGGTTGATGTTCACCAGGACCATCAGGTCCTTCTTTGCTAAGCAGCTTCCCAGTGGAGTGAATCTCAGCATACGCGGGCACCTGGGATTGTTTCTTCCCAAGTGAGGGATTTTACATTTCCCCATGTTGAATTTCATTAAGTTCCTTTCAGCACAATTCTCCAGTCTGTTGTGGTCCCTCTGGATGGCAGCACCACCCTCTGCAATATCAACCACTCCTCCCAGGTTTGTGTCACCAGCAAATTTGCTGAGAGCGCACTCTGCCCCATCATCCAGATCATTAATGAAAATGTTAACCAAGACTTTATTCAGTTTTGATTCCTGGGGTATGCTCCCAGTTATTACCCTCCAACTAGACTTCATGCCACTGATCACAACTCTTTGAGCCCACCTTCAGCCAGTTTTCAGTTCAACTTGTCCACTCATTCAGCCCATACATCAACAGTGTCAAAGGCTCTACTGAAGCCCAGGTAAACAGCATCCACTGCTCTCCTCCTGGTTTACCAGGCCAGTTGTTTGATTGTAGAAGTTTATCAAGTTGGTCAAACATGACTTCCCCTTCATGAAGCCATGCTGACTACTTCTGATGATTTTCTTCTAAATGCTCCATCACCTTCCCAGGGATCAAGAAGTGGCTGGCTGACCTGTGGTTCTCTGGGTCCTGCTTCTTGTCATATTCTTGAAGATAGGTATGACATTTGCTTTCTTCCACTCTTGGATACTTCTCCGGTTGCCACGATCAAAGATTACTAAGAGTGGTCTTACAGTGACATTTTCCAGCTTCCTCAGCACTCGTGGGTGCATCTCATTGGGGCCCAGTAAAATCTGAGGCAAAGAAGGCATTTAGTACTTCAATCTTTTCCATACCCTGTGTAATCAGGTCCCCCACTTTGTTCAGCAATGGGCCCACATTTTCTGTAGACTTCCTTTTGTCACCTAAGTACCTAAAGAAGCCCTTCTTGTTTTTAGCATTCCTGTTCAGATTCAGCTCCATTTGGGCTTTGGCTTTTCTAACTTCACTCCTCGATGTTCAATGTGTTTGTACTCTCCCAGGTTATCCATTCTTCCTACCACCCTCCATATGCCTCCTTTGCAATGCAGCGAAGAGAAGGTGCAATAAAAGATATTCCCTTGACTCCATAGAACAGTCACTGTCAAAAATTACCTGAATAAACTCAAGCCATTACCAAAAACTGGGAAAATACAAAATCTGAGAAGAATTGTTATAAGCAGAACATCCCTGTTACTGCTCCACACTTCTGTAGAAGGCTAACAGAGAACATCAGGTGGCCCAACTCAACCTCCTATAGGTCAGCATTACACCTGGATTGAAACCAATGTATATACATATACACACATCAAACACATATATATACACATCAAACTATATAACTGAAACCAAACTATATAATATAAATATCAGCTATTATATAACATGTATAATAAGGCTTCTCTTTAAAGGCTAGTGGGGCCATTGCTTTGATGAGTTAACATATTTTAGAGGGTGTGTATCTGATTCAGGATTAAAGCTTATATATTTCTAGCATCAGAAGAAATTCAACCAATTTGCTGATCCTTGTAGGCAGCCTGGTGTTAGAAAGTACAGTTGTTTCTTTTTACATGGCAAACCCAGTAATCATAGGTGGAGGGGAATTAGCCCACATCAAAAAAAAAAGAACCAGTTTTCCTAAATGAAATTTTGTAATGTGAAAGAAATAGTTTAAAGGAACTAACGAAGTCTAAATATTGCATCATAATTTCTCCTATTAATGTTGGTGTCATTACTTTAAAATATATGTTACTATAGATACTATATTTTTCAGACTTCTAAAGTAGAGCAAAAGGAGACTGACATAAAAACCAGATAGGTTTATGTCAGGGTGTATTTTCAGATGCAGCATTTTCTTGTGTAAAACCCAGGTTTACAATTACATGTTCCAAGTTCTGTATTTGAAGCTGTCAAACACTTTCAAGAAAACTAATATATCTACTTTGATTTTTATGAAATTCAGAACATACAAGATCAAATGCACTCAATAACTGATGCTAAATGTCGATGACATAGCAGCAGAAAGGAATTTTTTTCCACACGAATATGGTATGAACGGAATGTGTTGGGAATAATGTAATTGCCCACAACAAGCCCTTTTCTAAAGAGCACGTCTCTCCAAACAGATGCTGAAAATGGGCAGTACAAGGGGCCCCTCTTCTCATTCCATGCTTTGCTGTGTAATCTGTACAGTTACCATCTTTGGGGCATTTGGGATTCCAAATTTAAGACTCTAAATCCCAACTCTTCCCAAGAAGTATGTCTTAAATGGTAGGGTTCAGTTTAGAGGGTGCATACCTCCCAGCATGACTAGAGAGAAATCTTAAGTTGCTCCAAAATATGTAAATGTGCCATTCCCATCTACCCATGAACCTGTGACCCAGGTCCTGCCCTCCTCCCCCCTCCAGCCCTATCAGCCTACATCCAAGAGACCTTGTCCCACATCACTCTGCCCCAAATCCCAGCCCTGTGCCACCATGACCTTGACCACCCTTATATTTCACATCCCGCTGGGTCCCTCTGGTGCACATTGTGTCTTTCCCACATAGAGAGCATAAGAAGTTGTAGTACAGGTCAGGCACCGTGACTTGTACATCCCATGTTGGATGGATGCAGCATTTTTAACTTTCTAGAATTGTAGACCATATTTGACTCTGGTTTGTCAGACTGACCCTGGTATCGAGGCTCAGATACCTACAACTTTTTAAATGTATGAGAAAGGTCATTGTCTGTCCTCTCTCTCTCACCCACTCCTGCCAAAAGCTCTTGACAAAGGTTTTCCAAAGGCCTGCACCAACGTGTTTCTTGCCCTTGCTTTGTGCCAATGCAGGACACCTCCACTGTGTGTGTGGATGAAGTAAAGAGTCAAGAGGAGATTGAAGAAAGCTTCCTATTGAATACCATAAGTTATTATATGCTCAGCAACATGTCTAAGCTAGAAAGAAGTCTGTCATAGATGATGAATTTGCTGATGTAATGGGCACATGCTTGTATTAGTGGTAAATAACATGCCAAGTTTTCCAAATGCAGTTGGCAATTTTGCATGTATTTGTCCCTGCTTTGGAAACCTGCTGTGAAGAAGAGGGACGTAACCTCTCTGAAAAATCAGACTGACACCAAAACAAGTGGTTCCCAACTTTTTTTTAAGACTTCTGCCTCAAAGGCATCCTGGGCACCTGGGAAAAAAGCTGGAGCTTCCTTTTCATATCCATGATGTATGATTCAGCCCTGCCATTGCTCATGTTTGGAGCAGCAGAAGCAGGTCCATGAAGTGTGTGTACTGAGCACTGATACACCAGTGAGATTTCTAAAAGTATCAGCAGGAGAAACCTGAAGTCTCCTGCACATGCATAAATAAAATTAAAAGCCAACACCACTCACCTTCCATGGGAATTTCACTTATTTGCACATTCATTTGGGTCATCTCACTTTAAAAGAAAGAAGGTACACATCTGACCACAGGTAACAAAATAAGCAGCCAATTTTCAAAGAGAACAATTGCAAGTAAAACCTTTTAGCTGGGGTGATGATTTCTTATCCACTCAGAGTATTTTTTACAAGAGGAAAAGGTCCATCTTCCCCCGAGTGCTGCCTTCTTAGAAATCTGCCCTGGCAGTTACAACCTACCTCTCAAACACTACAGTGTTTTGAATCTAAGCAAAAGCTTTGGCAGCTGTAAACTTAGCACAGGCTCATTTTAAGTGATGAAGGGAAACAGGCTGACAGTGAGCTGATTAGAAAGCTCTTAGAGTTCTCTCAGCTGAGTGGAGAGAACAGGACAACTTTCTTCATGTGTTTAAAGAGAGGGGACACGGGGGTTGCGGGAGCTTGGCTTGCTGTCCTCAGCAAGATCATGAGGATGTGGGAAAAGACTGTTTCAGGGAGGCTTAGCTGCCCTCGCCAGCCTGCCCCTTCCTAACAGCCTCTGTTCTGAAGATAACGAGGGAGGAAATAGCAAAACACTATAGCAGAGACTGGATGAATTTGCAAAGACAACTGCAAGCTGTTTCCTGGCCCCAGCCTTATCTGGAGTCCCAGAAAATAACCCTTTCTCTGTGGCCAATAAATAACCCATTATGATTGGGGTGAAGTATCTGGTTAAAGTTTTGCTGCTGAGGACTGTGAAGCAGGATGTGCTTTCCACAAAGAGCGGGACCGACTGTACTTCTAGCCATGCTTTGGAGCAGGGAGGGAAGGCTCTGCAGAATCCTCTCATCAGGAGTAGGTGGATTAAGTTAATGTTGTTTAAACACATGATAGAAAATTAAGAAGAAGAAATAGGATGGGAAGAAAGGGTTAAAAGGATGCACTCAAAAAGCCATGTAGAGTTTATTGCATGGACAAAGCAACAGCATTAAAAATAATTCAGCCAAAAAATAAAAATAAAAATAAATACAAGAGGAAATTACTTCATCGCAGCCCACACTGCATTATCAGTACAAAAGCTCTGGGAGCTGCTTTTTTTTCCAAAATGGCAGCTGACAGCAGATCTAAACAAAAGGTCATGAAGACAGTGAGAGGACAGAAGGGAGACTCAGGAAGGGGATGGACAGAATACACACCAGAGGAGCAAACTTTTAAGGCCACAAGCAACCACAGGCAACACCAAACACAAAGACAGTCAGCTCCCTTCAGCACTCTGCAATGAGGCCCTAACATCCATCTGAGCTGAATAAGATGTGTCCCATCTCAGATGTTGTCCAGCAATGCCCCTGTACATTGCTTGTCAGACTTAAAGGCCCAGCCTCCATATTTCACCAGAAAGCCACTTCCCGCTCTGCAGCAACAGCCCCACCACAGTGCCAGGGCAGCAGTTCCCCATGGCAGCTCCCCATAGCAGTTCCCTAAGGCTATGTTTGCACAAAGAGGTCAGCAGAGAGGCTCTGAAAATTTCACACTGAAAATTTCACACAATTTCAGTTGGTTTTGTATTTTCATTATGATTTTTACACAGCTGTAAGAATACAGTCAAACTTGTGTGAGAGTCCACCACATTACATCCCTACCTGGCTCAAAGGACCACCCCTAGGGTATCCTCAAATTTACTAGCTACAGATCTACTCTAACTCTGCGAAGCAATCAACTTTTTGCTGGTCCCTTGAGCAGTCAAGAAGGCAATTTACACTGCAGTTCATTCCTGCTACCTTTGTAAAGAAAAGAAAAGAAAAAAAACCCCTGCCCACTCCCAACTACAAAACCAGTGAGACAAAAACAAAAATCCAGTTCAGCCATACACTGGTACCTATAAAACCAACTATCGTGGATGTAAGTTTGGTTTGGGGTTGGGATGTTTTTCTTTTATAGTGAAATAACTGGGAGTAATAGTCATAAATTCTTTCATTGAGTTTCCTGGGGTCTGAAAGCCATCTGGGAGGATTATGGGAGGAATACAGTGTGTTGTAGTTGTTTTTGAAGCAGCCTCAACTTATGGGTCAAAACAAAACTGCTGAAGTTTGCCTGAAGCAGACACTGACATTGTCCCTGGAGTTGAGTGACAATAATGTCATAGCTCAACAGCCAAACTCCATGCTGGGACAAGCCAAGGTCTGCTTTATCTTTCCCTTCCCTTGAAGGAGCCCAGCTTATCATTCCCTAGCCCTGTGTGCAGCCCTACTGGGGGATACAAGTCCTCTAGCCCCACTGTCACCCCCACGGGACATTGCAGTGTCTTGGTGACACTCAGGAGCAAAGGTGGCAGCAGCAAAGTGCCTTGCTACCAGGGCAGTGGGCTGCCCATTCCAAGACAAGAAGCAGCACCACCAGTCCCTGTTACAAAGTGTCATGGACATGGTGAGCAAAGAGGACACAGCAACACAGCTGTGTCTTATACCAGTGAGGTGCTTTCTTAACTCTTTTCCTAATTTGGCTCTTTCCATACTGCAGCTTAGTGATGCTATCAGAGAACCTTATCATAGTTTTGTTGAAAACAATCCTATATTAAGCAGGGATGCTGGAAAAAGTTGAAGAGGGGAAGAAGGATTCATCAGCACAGACACATTTTTGCAAAGGCAAATGACCAGCTCTCCACAAAGCATCCAAAGCTTTCATGGTTTTCCCAATCAGCCTCCATGCCTCCAGATGACTTCCCATAAAAATGCTGAAGAGTCTTTGATCTCGGAGTACATGTCCTCCTTATGAGAAGGGGAGGGGTAAATTTGCAGAGGTTGGACAAACACTTGACTAGTGACAGCAGCTCCTCAGACTCCAGCCAGCCTTTGTGGTCCTGTGCCAGAGATCACAGATTTGGTTTGATCAGTTCTGAGCTGAAAAGGCAGAGAAGAGCTGCTCAGGTCAAATTAGATGCTTAATTCTGTTTACATTTTGTGATGGGTAGGGAAGTTCAGTAAAAATTAGGATAAGAAAGAACAACAGAAGAAAAAGAAGGCTAATGGGAAATTACATATTGAAAGTATCAGCCTCCCTGTTACACATTATCTGAGTTTGGATATCAGTTAATGGCTCAGCCAGTTTCCCAACTCAGCCTACTCAATTTATCTAAAAGCGGTAAAAAATTTGGAAGTTAAGTGTTTCCTTGGAACACATTATATCCCCAGCTTTGTAGCCAACACACATAGCAAAGCTTTTGTATCTCACAATCTATTATTTTTTCTGATGCTAGAACAGAGCTCTGACCCTGGAGGGGATGAAACTAGTCCAAATGATAACAGCTTAATGGCACTTAAAATAAAATAATGTTGATATACATATTCTTAATGTCTCTGACAGAAAGTCCTCTGTGAGAAAAGAATTTCAGTCTGTAATGGAGGAGTCAGATCTTTACTGATTCCAACCTCCTCATTGACTCAGTGCTTATGGATCATGTGTATAATGTTTTTTCCCCTGAGAAATCAAATTTATCCTGAAGTGCTGTGGAATTAAAGTGATGGACTTCCCTCCTGCTTGCCTCACCAGAACACTCCTTATGTTAACAGTTCTCTGCAGCAAAAGTTAAACAAACTGTCCACTATCATCCTGACTTTATGGAAGAGAAAGAGCTTTTCTGTGCACTGGGGCTTGTTATTATCTAAAGCACTGGAGTTATTCTGGAAAAAGAAATCAGGCATTGAGAATCTAAGTGGAGGCCTGAATAAATAATTTGAGGCTGATATGAAGGCTCATATAAACTGAGCAATGTATAGCTGAAAAAGCAGTGGTTTGGTTCCCCTCCACCAACCCACCTCTCAGGAAGGGATACATGCCAAAATACTGACACCAGGTACTTAGGACCAAAAGGAGCATGCTGCAAATGGAAACCTGTAGGCAGCAGATAGTGCACAGTAGACTTTATTGTCTATTAGCTAGGAGCCAGAAGCAATAACCTGGTGATGGGCAACACACCAAAACTGCAGTCTGGAGACAAAATCCCAGGTTACTTGAAAAAATCTTCCCTGGAGCTGGGGTGATAATCTCTTTTGAGCGAACATTTCAGGTAAACACAGACTTTCTTGGACCAGACTCTACAGGAGCTCTGCCAAGGAGACCACTCCTGTGTGTCCCAGTGCATCTCCTTCCATGGGGAGTGCAGTCTAGATACTGATGCTTAGCTCCCTGTAGAGCCCACTTCGTGCAAAGACAATTCACTGTTGACTCTCTGGTAGTTCAGATGAATGTGGAAGACAGAGAAACGCTACTGAGTTCCAGTAAACAGATTAATTTGCAGAAAAGACAAGTAACCATTAAGCTCTTTTCTTGAAAGAAGAAAAGAAGTGGAAAGCTGGAGCAGCTGGGGGCTGTGATGGAGAGGGTGCAACAGAAAATTACTAAGGATTTTATTCCTGGTTATCTCTGTTTTATGTATCCCAATGTTGTAAGGTGTGGAAATACTGGGACCATTTGCATGACAAGAGCAAGAAGAGGCAGACAGAACAGCAGCCATGTTTACTAGGACGTATATTTCAAGACCAGTTTGTCAAATATGCTTGCATATGCATTTAGCCACAGACAAAAGGAAGTAATTCATTCACCAATTCCTGTGGTGAAAATTACTTCAAGATTTATTCCATGCCCATGTGCCAAGTATACTCCTGATGCAAACCCTACAGTTACACACCCGTACACACACAGGGGCACAGATGCTCCCACATGCAGAGACATCCCATCAGTGACACGAAATAACTTATGAAAATGGTTAGTTATGTCTTATCTGGAAGAAAAACCAAAACTGGATGTGAAAAGGCAATCAAAAAAGCCATAGTGTTGAAAATGTAGAAATAGGAAACATCTGTCTGAGGAGGAGGCACAGCCTGCCCTGACACTGAGACACAGTGCAGGGAGGTGTGTGCCTGAACTACGACACTCTACAGTCTGGGGCTGGGGTCACAAGTCACCTCACTTGACATTGTATTTTCTCATCCTGATCACCCTGGAATACTATACATGCATGACTATTTGTACAGTGCTCTGCATACTCCACCAGGACTATCATGCCAAACAGAAACAGAAAGACAGCTGAAAATGAGAAGGCTCAAAGTAGTTATTTGGGAGCTCAGTCAACAAAATCATTATTCAGCATGGGAAGTGGTTATGGTGTTTGGCTGTGGTGACACATTTGAGCTGATGGGAGCTGGGGCTTCCAGGTAGGCTACGAAGAAATCTGGTCTGCAGTGAATGTGCCTTCAGTTTATCATAGGCAATGGGAGAAATAGTTCATTTGAAACCCATATGGTTTGGGAGGCTCTCAGCTGAATCCAGGGCTTGTCAGAGTCCATTTTCTAGAGGTTCAAAGAACATAAAACAAACAAACAAACCAGGAAAAAAAAACAGCATAAGCAAAAGAAGAACATGATAGAGAGCAAAGAGGAAAGCTTATACTGAGGAAACGGACAAGTTGTATTTTTGGCTCTATGTTTCACTGTAGAAAGCAAACACAACATAATAGACACACTTGTGATCCAAAAACCACATCTCAGAGATACCATTAGCTCAGGACGTCCACAGCATATATAAGCTGAAAAAGACCAGTATATACTTTGTGTAATCACAGTTTGAGTAAAGACTGCAGAGACCATTACCATACCAGAAGGATAACCCAGCCAACCACAGTCTCATAGGTTATAAAAAACTGCATTCAAGAAAGTCAAATAGGCTCCACAGAGTTCTTGAAATGACAGAAATGACAGGAAAGCAAAAGCTTTTTTGAACTGAGGGAACAAATCCAGACCCACCAGTCATACAGCATAGTGTGAGCTATGCATAATTATCTGAGGACAGAGACATAAAGAACAAGAAAATAGTGCTGTTTAAAGCCAGTAATTGTTTCCTATGGCTTCACAGAGCTGTGCTGAATAAAATGCATTTGTTACATTATGACCGTGGGTCACAGAAACCATAGTAAGGGAGGAAAATGCAGGAAGATTATATGTTGCAAGGAGACATAGCTGCACTAAAGATGAACATAAAAAGCAAAACTGAATAGAGATCTAGAATTTCTAAATTACCCTTGGCCCAAATGTCTGGCTTACTACTGAAATAGTATAATTATAAAGCTGGCATAAAAAACAGGACATGGATCTAGTTACTAATTTCTTACTAGCAATAGCAGAAAAACAGTTTCTGCCAGTAGCGGGTCTCTTGACAAAAACCTTGTGTCTTCTACATGATGTGACCTATAGGGAAAACTGGTTTTAATCAGGCAAATCTATAAATGGTATGCAGTTGTGGCTGGTCTTCTCAGATGTCAAAAGGAACACAGTAGAAAGTGGAGGAAAGGGGAGGGGGGGGTGGGGAGTGGTATTCACTGTAATTTCTGGTTTAACACTTCACTTTCTCTGAAATGTACAGAGGAATTTTGTAGACTTAGGAGACTGCCTTTGTCATGCAGGCCAATGGTGGCAAGAGTGTCACCTCACAAGCCAGGTGAAAAAAATAAATTGAAAAAAATAAATTAAAAGAAATATAATAACAAATAAAGACACAAAAAACCCACTCTTCCTAGTAGTATTGTTTTAGCCCTGTGCTCCACTTCAGCTATGGCTGCAAATACAGGGACCTTTTCATTGCTACAGTTTTGAACTCAGTCACTCTAATCTCTGTTTTCCAGCACACACTTAAGCCTAAGCACATGAGCTACACCACTAAAGTCAATGGCATAGTTCCTGTGCCAAGATGTTAAGCATGTGTTCAGGTGTCTCACTGGGTCTGTCCAAAGGGTTTGGACAGAAAATAATTCTAAATAGTTTTCTTTTTCTGTGGTAGGCGTCCATGAAACAGCAATCATTGGAATGGTGTCAGTGAAATAACGTTTAAATGTCTTACACCATATCATAACCTATAAATAATTTAGGTTGTGCAGAGGTTTTTGTCTTGCTTTTTTACCAGTGAAAAGTTTTCTTACACAAAAGTGGACTTTTTTACCATGTTTCTGCTTTTTACTGAGGTGTTTGAGCTTTTGACAAAAATCTCAACTCCTGAAAACCTAATAGCTTGGCTGACCTGAAAAATGCAGAGTTTATGGTTAAAAAAAACCCTTTTAATCTTCTGATGAAAAGACAAAATTCTGTGCAAAGCCAAATCCAAATTATTCAGCTATTGAGCTGAACACATTTTCTCAGGTAACACATGGTAATCAGACTAGTATTAGAAAAGCATAGTCACTCTCGTTTCAATCAATCCAGTCCTAACCACAGTTTTGCAAACCTGTGATCTATACTTCATATTTAAAATGTCATTTATTTATGTGTGTGTGTGCATACTGTGTATACATATTTCCTTGTTTTTCTGCCTTGGGTATGTTGAGGGCCCTCCAATGCACAAGAGCTGCCAGAGTCCTTAAGCATTTATGACCTGTGATTCAGAGTGGGTCTGAAGGTCATCAAAGCCTAGGTGAGGAAGCAGTTCACGCGACAGCCAGTTTACCATGATTGATTCCTGTGCTGTAAAATATTATGAAACCTTCCCATTAACTCTTTTTCTCTGCCTACAAGTGGTGGTGAAATCCTTGAGGAGCAGCTGTGTCAGAGCGTGAGCACAGGCAGCACTTGTCCCTCCAGCTTTTCCAAATGGTTTTCTGAGTTATGTCACAACACTGCTGCAATGTTGCAAAAAAGGTCACCAAGGCTGACAGATAATGATTTTCAAAAGCAAACAAAATCCACAAGTTGAAGAAATGCTTCTGTTCTTAAAAAAAATCCACATGCAGCTCCACAGCCATGCAATAAAAGGGATCATTGAACTGTGCTATGCTAGATGATGTTATCTTGCCAGGCTCATGGACAAAGGTGATCCATGAGCACCTCCTCCCTCCTGCACTGAACAAAACAAACACAGTAGTACTGCAGAGGTCCACTGATGATCACTCCATGCTGCTGCATGTCTCATCTCACTCTGGATAGAGTTCTAATTTTCTCAGAAGAGATGTTTTAATTCTTTCCAGATATTGTAAGAGCCTTGATCAAGTGGTGTCCACCTGCCTGCAGCCTGGGACTGTCTTTCTATGCTGCCCCAGGGCCACAGCCCATTCCATATCATCCTTTCTCCCCAAAACCCTGAAACTCGAACAGACGTGCATCCATCAAACAACAATAAAGAAGCAGGTATCTCCCAGAACCTGACACTGGTGAGAGAAAGAAACTTGCTTCCATGCCTCAGCACATGTTTAGACATAACATGCCCAGCAGTAAGACCTCACACACATAACCTGTTGCAGGTCCATATTCTTAGAATAAGACCAGAAGTGTACTGTAATGTGATCAAGGGTGTTTGGGTTTTTGAGACACAATAAACATACAGCTGTTTGCATGATATCCCCCCCCCCAAAAAAAAAAAAAAAAAAGAGGAAGCTAAAAATGGTTCTGGCATAAGTCTCAAGTATTTCCAGAGGGAAAGGCCCTGACCAGCTGTTCCACTGTCATATCTACCCCAAAATAGTAAAATAGGCAACGCTGTGATAAGTCCTGAACTGGAGCACAAACAACAGATCAAGCACTTGTTTTCTTTATATATCATTGATCCCTTAATTCTTACTACAATGTTCTGTCACCAAATTCTGCCACACACTTATGGAGCAGCAGCTTAACTCTTGGCTGGTCTCACTCCAAGTTGCTGTCTACCTTTAGGCATATTCCCAAAGGAATGAGTGGGATCACACAAAGACCAAGATCATTTGTGAATAAAAGCAGCAGAATCTAATCTTTAATACAGAACTCCCAGATTCATCTGCTCCCTCTCATGATCTCAGTTCTCAAGTTTGCAGTCTCTATAAAAAAGTATCTTTTCACTCTCTCATTTGTTTTCCCAGAGATATCATTCACATCATTGCCAAGACCAGGCTGGGAATCTTCAAAGGAAAGGGTTTGTTTAAGCAAAAAGACACCATGTTTTGTTCCACATTTTCAGCTAAAGTGATTGAAATTTTTGACCTCTATTTAAAAGTGGAACTTCAAGTCAGGGAAAAAATATTACAGAAAGCAACTTGCAAACAGTCAGATTCTAAAAGGCCATTTTTTATTTATAAAACAAAAGTAACTTTTTACTTTTGTCCAAACCTAGTATGGAGTCATTCTCTGTACCAGTAAAACCAATCAGACAAAAAAATACTTTCTCTGACAAAGTTGGAAAGTAAATTCAGCTCAGCAAGAAATGTTTGTTTCCACAGGCTTTGAGCTTTTTATAAGTTACATTCAACCATCCCTCTCCAATTATTATAGACATAAATTACAAGGTGAGCTAAAACATGTAGTCCTTTTTTTAGAGCAAAATGCAGGGGTTAGTTCTCTTGGTTTCTGCTTAAGAATAAATTATATCATTATAGCCTTCTTCTGGGTCTTGTTATTCTGACTTTTTGACTCTCACTAGCTGCAGTCTGCACAATGCACAACTGTATTTGTTCACAAGGAATGCTTTCGTTTCTTTTGACTTTTTCCTTTCCACTTCCTAATGGTTTACATGTAGCAGCAGAGCTTTTGAAAAATTACCTAACACATACTATGTTTAATGAGTACATTTAAGCATACTTTAGCTACAAATCTTATCAGCTGATTATTTAACCTTTGTGGATAGGCTAAATATTTTCTTCAACGCTTAAATAAATATGATACATGGTTCCCGTGAAAAGTCTAATGACAAGGAAGTTGTTTTTAAACTTAAGTCAGGAATTCTCCTTTAATTTATTTTATCAGTATTTTTTTCCATTGGATCAAAGCAAGCAGTTTGTATGGCAGACCTAAACTGCTAAAAGAAAAATTAAGTACTAAAATATTAATGCTGCTGGACTGAGGGGGGTGGGAGTTGCATGCCATCTGGAAGGACAGTCAAGAATTTGCTGTGCACTATGAAGCACATGGTATAAGGCGAGTAGTCGAAATCCTGCTGTCTCTCAAGGAGGATTTAAATAATTAAAATCAAAATGTGCATGTCTTTCAGGTTTCAATAACAATAAACCATGTCTATTAAATGCCTAGCAGTTGTCCTGACTCCCCCAAATGCCTCACGAACCAAGCCTCATTCAAGAGTGTCAGTCTCCATGCACCAACCCAAGTGACTGGGAGCAGGCAACCAGTCTGTCAGGGTCATGTGAAAAGGTACATGTGCATCTGCAGCCACTGGACAGACATGGGCTGAAGCACTTCCTGACACCTCAGATGTAGCACAGAACCATAGTATCCCCCTGGTCTGCTGCCCTAGCCTGGTGCAGGGTGCTTGTGCTGCACAGACTCATGAGATGCAGGTGCTGCAAGGTGAGGGGATAGCTCAGAGCTCTTCCTCTCCCATGTCTGAGACTTCAGTATATATGACAAATGTGCTCACACGTGTACAACACCACATATGCCCACACAGTGGATATCAAATAGCACTCATCGCAGCAGGAGAGGGGTGGCCCAGGGCTAGACAGAGTAGGGGGCTCCTTTGGGACACAGGTTCTTCAGTGGGGGTTCCAAGCCCTGCTCCCCAGTGCGTCTACACGAACTATTAAAACTATCATGTCACAGATCTCCTTTCCTTCTTGAAACCGAAACACAGCATGCACACTCACAGAGGAAATCACCCAGAAAGCATGAGGAGAAAACTTCGGCTTTATTCTAGGACAGACTGAGGGAGAATGTGAAAATGCACTGGCGTCATGAATGAAAGAAGTTGAATAGGTCAAGAAGCAGAGATGTGAGCTTAAAGAAATGGCAAGGCACACAAGAAAAGATAAGGGAGATTGTATAAATAAATAAGCACACAGAAAGGAGCTGAGAGCTCTGTGAACAAAGCCTTACTCTTGAGATAGAGTTCACAGTCCCTTTTCTGCCTGAGAGCCCCTAGAAGGTTTCCGAGGAGGAGCAGACCCTTTTTAGAAGTTTCACATAGGGACATCAATGTGTCACAGTCACAAACTTTTTTTCCCTTGTAGCTTTTTGCAGATGGAGCAGAGGGGACCTGCAGGCATCCCCATCCTCTTCCCAGGTTAGTAGACCCTCAGCTGGAAGGAGTTTTACTTTCATAATTAAAAATGAGAAGAAGCAAGACAGCTAAAAGGAAAATAAACAGTACAAGGAAAGCTGGCTTAGCACACCTTTAGTATCCCAATCTCTTCGGAAGAGAGAAAACAAAGAGGTAACAAGTAGTATTAGTATAGTCATTATTGGCAGCACTTGTCCTCAGGTCAGAAACTGAAAATTAATGAGCATACTTACAGAGTTTTAATTACTCTTCTTAACCCCTGATTGTAAACTTCATCTACCCACAAGGAATCTTCTCTTCACTGCTGGAGATAGCTGTTAGAGGCATGTAAAAATCATGTATTAGGTTTACATCTTTTCCACTGTGGTTGCTTTAATTTACAGTGACATTTGTTAGATCATGTATTTTGAACCACAATAATTTTTACATCCTGTGTGCCAAAAGCAGATACATACATCAAACCTGAAGCTAGAATGGTAGTGCAGGCAGACATATCCCACCAAATCTATATACTCATTGTGCTTTATCATTACACTGAACTTGATCCAAGGAAGTAAATTAGAAGGCAAATCATGTTTATTTATGCTAATTATCTGAAAGATGAGTCCATAGAAAAGTTAGAACAGGTTCTGCAAACTCACCAGTGTCAGGTTGTGTTGGTGGCATGGTGTCACGTGTGTGCCTCCACATCTCCTCGCATTAGCCGAATTCTGCTCCATGGACAGTAAAGGGAAAATACAAGTATAACACTGAATTTGCTCTGCCTAACTTAGAAAGTATGATGAGGTGTAGAAGTGATTACCAGTTGGTATTCTGGTCCTCCCATCACTAGGTCTTGATGTTCACTCACAGATAATTAACTCTTCATGTGTCCCTGGGATGAACTGTCAAGTTGGAAACACAGACCAAAATTCATTCTGCAATGAGCTTACAGGCTGAATAGAAGTAATGAGATGTATTTCAGGTATATGGCAATCATCATCCTGACTTTAGTAGTGCTGGGGTGGGACTTGGGCAGCAGATTTTCATTCCCTCTATTTTGAGACAACCTGGGCTGAAAAGCTGTCCTCTTGTAGACTACAAAAAGGCTAAATGTGCTATAAATGCATTTCAGGCTCTATGGAGCAAATCACTGGTTTGGAAGTTTTTTGAGGGAAGGAAAACTTAAAACAGAAACAAACTAAACCTGGAAGAAAATGCAACATACCCCTAACAAAAGCAGCTTCTGCCTGTCTACCAGAATACTCTTATCTGATTTTACAGGCAAAGGAAGATGTCATTTATCTGGACTAGAATAAAGCATGGGAGACTCTGCCAGATGGAAACTATTAGTTCAAGTAGAGAAAGTGAGGATTAAGATAAGAATTGCAAAGTAGTTAAAGAATTGGCGAAAGGGGAGGTGACAATGGGTGGAGCTGAAAGGAAGAAAATCACAGGCAGTTTCATAAGAGTCAGTATCAATCTTTTTTATTTCTTTAACAATTTTGGCATAAGACTGTCTAATGAAACTTTCTGATGACTGAGGTTGGGGATCCTTGTACATATTGACAAGCAGCAGAATTTTACCTAAGAAGAGCTGAGTAGTCTTCAGAAACAACAGATATGAAGGGAAAATTTACTACTTAAGGTAAGACAGTGTGCACTTAAGAAATCATGAGTAGGAGCTAGTGTTAGTCATGTATCCATCAGTGTGGCCTGACCACTGGAAAAGGTAAATATCACTTAGACTGAAGTAAAGTCCACTACAGGAAGGAAAGTATTCCTGACATCAATAAATGCCAGACACTGGCCGGACTTCATGAAGAAGACCATGACCAGTTTCAGTCACCAAGGCTCTGTGTGTGCTGGGGACTGCTGTCTGGCTTGGAGGCCACGCAGTGTGCTATAGAGCATGCTTAAACCTCCAAGCCCTCCCACCTTCTCAAAAGAGTCAAGCTCAAATTGCCTTTTAAGAATGGTCCTCAGCCTTTACTAGTTCCAAAACCAAGCCCAGGTACTGCCTGGGAGAGTGATTATTAATATATGCAAAACCCATGAGGACAGTAAATCTTGGGCAAGTATCTTTGGCCTAATCCCTTGCTCTGCTTAGTCTTCTGGAATGGACATGCCTCAGTGTGCCCAGGAATTTGGCTGGAGAGGAAGGCTACTAGAACGAGAGGAAAACTGGGGAGCATCTTACAAGAGCTGAGAAGCACTTGTGTCATCCAGCAACACTGAAGGTGAGAAAGAGGATAAGTAGCATAAGTAAGAACTAGTGAAGAAGTATTTAAATCGAAAGACAGCACTTGCCATGAGTAGATTAAGAGAGGCATAACAAGCTTCTCCATTCATCAGACAGAGCAGAACCCATATCCTGTATGTGTCCTCTTGCTTCAGACTTCTGTGGTAAGAAATTATGTCCATAAATCCAGCATGGAGTGGAAACACCTTCTGTTTTTTCAGAAGAATCACTGAAAAGAGTATATCTCCATTAAAAGAAAGAAAAAAAAAGCAACCAGTTTTAATAACAACAACAACAAAAAAGAAGTTGCTATATGACATTTAAGTAAGAACTTTTCCCTTGTGATGCACTGTGGTGTTGTACAAGGGCATAGTCAGACATTTGCTAAGTAGGCTCTAGTTCTAATTTTTAATTTCCTAGTGGCAACATTCCCCTTCACCTCCCCCAAACCCAGGTCTCCTATATGGCAGTATCATGGGCTGTTGCCATGCCACCAGCCAGCCACTGATCTTTTTCGAGAACAAATGTGTACTTATTGCAAGGATTCAAGTGGTGACACAACTTATCCACATGCCAGACATTGAGGGTATAGCATCTCCATCCTGCTTTTGAATAACATTAATCTGACCTGGCCTGACCACAGTTTTCACAATAGCACAGTTTCTTCTTGGCCAGAACCAGAGCTCAAATAAATTGCTCTTTATTCACCATGAAACCCTGAGCCTTCATCTCTTTGCACAGAACTTTCTGAATATTTCCTTTAAGTTTACTAAACATTTCTTTGTTTCCAAGACACAGAGCAGCTGCTGGGGAAAGGGGAGGGTGCTGAGAGAATCCCTGTGGTGGCAGGGATCATTCTGTAAGGATGACTTCTCACACTCAGTAAGTCTGGTTTTCAATCTGGGAGATCTTCCTCAAGGCAATGGATTTTGGACCTGCACCTCAGAGTGTTAACTGGGGAAGAGGAAATTGTCATTGTTTGACTGTTGAAAGTCATTGTTTGACTAACAGAAACAAGTTAATCACTAGAAGTGCCCTAACATCCAAAAAACAACACCCATAAGATACCTCAGGACTAGTCTATGTGATGGAGCAGAGCAATGCTTTCGAGTAGTTGGCATGCTGGATGAAGTCTCAGCGGGTCTTGAAACTGCCTTTGGAAGGGAGAAAGGACAACAAAGCTGATGACTTTCAGTAGCCCTTCTTGTCATCATTCAGTCCTGTTGTCAGGTGTGCCAAATCCCCACTCCTGAAGGGTAAGCACAAAATCAGAGGCAGTGTTTCTCTCTCTCCCCTGCCTTCCTGCTGGCTCTAGTCCTTCCCCTCCCCAGAATCCAGCATGTTTCTCCTTGCTGGCACAAGTTTTACTGGCACCAGGACACACCTGCACCTCGCCTCAGTGGCCTCTTTCTCCTTTGTTAGAAGGGCTCCTAGTTCACACGTCATCTCTTTCTCATTAGCTTTTACTGCAATCCATGGAAGATGGGGCAAGAGGAAAACGGAAGAGGGAACAAGCCAAGTTCTGTAATGCTTAGATACAGTTTCACATCCAGGAAATGTGAGATTCCCCCAGCCACAAGGCTGACAACATTAAAACAGAAGCCACGCATCCTAGTACAAATGTTAAACAATGTGCTTCTCTGACCTAACTTTCCTTCAGTCTTCCCACAAAACCACAAAAAGTGGGAGGAGAAAAATTAACACATTCTTTTCTAGGTTTCCTTTGACAAATGTGACAGCCTGTCACTGACTGATGGGCAATTAGAAGTGTGATGGATTGCTTCGAGAAAGACAAGCCCTGTATCTGCCCTGTCTATCTAGGTCCAACAGAGCCTCTCCCATACTAAAATCTGTATGGGAGAACCATTATCTGCCACGGGCATCAATCAGGATCCTGATGGGTGACTTGGACTTGAAGCAGCAACAGCAGTCCCCGTTTGATACTACATATCTGCACGAGAAATCAGGGGCTGGTTCCTCCTGCCACCAGAGTGGAAAGGAAGAAGAGACATCCATCAAAGCCCTACAGAGAGGAACAATGCACTCCCTTGGCTGCCCTCCATTGCCTGTGCCTTGCTGGAGAAGCACAGTCACTGCCATCCACAGCAATCACTTAGAGAAGGGACAAGACAGTCCACAAGGTCCATCCTTACATGCAGTATCAACACCAGGAGTTATTTATAATCTTTTGGGAAGTGACAGGGGCTGTGAATGTGAATGGGAGGGAGATTCAGACCAGATGTCAGCAGGGCCTTTCCAAGGAAGCCCATATAAATGTGCAGCACAGCCTGCAATCAGAGCTGTGCTGTGTCAAACCACTGTGGTTACACAAGGACCAATGTGATAGTGTCGAGACAGCACTGGAGCAGGGCAGAGGATTCCTGCTCAGTAATTGAATAGAGGTCTCGACCAAAGGAGAACAATGTGCGGTGCTGGGGCTGCATTGTGAGAGCCTCTGCGAGGAGCGGCCACACTGCCAGTCGCATTGTTCCACGCCATCTCCATCTGCTCATGGGCCAGAGCTCCTCACCACTGCCCAGGCTCACTATACATATCTGCATCCCACAGCTCCACCACCCACCTCTGCTGAAGGTGATGAGTCCTCACCAGCAATGCTGCTGGATATCAGTGCCAATGGAGATAGAGTGCTCCTTCAAGCATGGGATGTGCTTCTTGTGTTTCCAACATTGCCAGTGAACCCACAGCTCTTACCACAGCTTTATTGTTGCTGTTACTATGAGACCAAGTCCACAATAACTGCATTTTTCCAATGCTGGTTAAACAGATGCACTTTGCCAGCAAGGGGTTTGGGTTTTGTTGATTTTTTTTAAAGAAACAACACAAAAACTTTGCATGTGTTAGCTTTTGCTCAATGGAATTAGAGGGAGGTCCTCAGATGTTGAAATCAGAGAAGTGTCACTGAAGTCAACAGAGTTCAAGCTCATCTGTGCAGCTGAACCTTGGACTGGAGTTTTACTAACGGGTGGCTGATCAATATACCATTAAACCAATCCCAAACTTGAAACCAAGAGACCAGTTCCTTACTAATGCCAACAAAGAAGAGCAGCAAAAAGTAAAACAGGGAAAGTGGAAGGACTCAAAGGCGGAGAAAGGAGAAGCCTGCTGAAATAGAAGAGCCTGAAATAACTCTTCTAAAACAACCCACAAACAATGCTAGAGAAGCTCCCCCAACATGCAGCTCTACCAGTCAGTTCCTTGGCTTTTTCAGTAAATCCTTATCCCTGATCCCTCTCAGCTGCTGAGCATAGGCTCCGTGGGCTGTTTGGGATGCCATGAGATGAAGCACTGGATGAAGAGCAATTGCTTGGCTGCTCTGGCTTAGAACAATGAAGGACTTTCTGCACCATTCAATCACACAAAACCAGGACCCTGGAATCTTTTCTAAAGATAGGGCATTTAGCCCATCTGTCACAGTTTCAGGACCTACTGGGAAGCCCAGCACTTTGGGCTCAGAGACTCTTCATGTAAAATAAGACATTTTGAAATAAAATAAGACACTTAGAAAAATGGAACTGAAAATTCAATAGAATAGGAAATGTTGCAGAGTTCTGGAAAGTTCCATCTGCTTCATGGTCTTTTCTAAATTTTTATTCAGCTCTGCACTGCCCTTTTAGGCAGATTCAGAAGCAGAAACACAACCTTAAAAAGACTGGTTAATTATCAGAAGTCTCACAAAGAAATCTGTTATTTCCTAGCCAGTTTCCAGGTAGTAAAATTTAATTTCCAAATTTAGTTAGAAATTTATCTATATTTATTACAAGCTAAGCCTAATTTTGCTTCTCCTTTGAACAAAATAATTTCCTTCCTCTAGTGCAGCACTGGCCTATACCCAGGACTAGGCAGATATGACAGTTTGACCTGAGTCTTGGAATTAATTCAAAGCTGTTGTGAAATACCAAAAAATCGAGATAAGCAGAGACTTAAACAATTAAAGAGCCAATGTTCTTTGCAAGGAAGCAGCTTCATGTTTCATCCAAAGACTCCGAGGTTACCCCTTCCCTACTGCTTATGCAATCTCATTTGAAGAAATAGACCCAGGCTGGGAAGGAGATGGTTTAAATAAAGTAGCTCTCCACTTGCAGGTATTACCTCTTCCTATTCATGTTTTGCATTCTCATTACTCAGAGGAAAATATTCATTTTCCTGCTGGAGAAACCAAAAGCCCAGATAGTGCCCAATCCTGACCGAGCAGGATCCAGAGCAAGTGCTCCCCAAGTGAATGCTGGGTTCCTGGGAAGGAGTTACCAGGGGGAAGCAGCAGGAGACCCTACTGCCAGGTGATAGTAAGTCGCTCTGTTCACTTCTCATACATGGCTGCTCATATTCCTTATTCAATTTCACACTGCCTGTCTAGATCCAAACATTTATATCCTGGATAGTCTGAGAATTCTCTGGAAAATCTAATCCTTCTGTGTACCCTGCTAGCTCTGCAACTCAGCAATCCCTTAGAGCAGTGAGCTCCAGGAGGCTGAGTATCACTTTTGTAGTGCAGTTTTTCCCTTGTTTGTTTTACAACTGTTGTCCTTTAGTTTAATTGAGCACAACTGGTCTAAGACAAAGCAGTAAAATGGGAGTGAGCTAAGGAGGGGCCACAGATGGTCTTCTCTACAAATCCAGTCTAATCACTTTTTCCTCTTGGCCTCATTCTTTCATTTCATTTACAAGCAAAAAAGGTGAAATCCCACCTTTTCATTCATCTTCTGTTCATGTTTAGAAACTGCACCCAACATAATGCTTTGTCAAGTGATCATTCCCATATTCCTCTGTCCTTTCCCCCCCGCAGTTGTTTTCTCAGAGGTACATTTTACATTCAGGGATTTCAACCACCTTTTTTCTGACTGCCTGTTACAGCAGTTGTAAACCAAAGTTGTTAAGGGGCCCTCTCCAGCCACTGAGCTTCAGCCTTCTGCAGAGATGTCACGGACTGAGATCACTGCTCCAGGCAGCTTGTGCAGCCACCCAGGGAACTAAGCTGAAGGGAATATAGGGCTGGGGCAGGACAGCCCATCACACACCATGTTGTCATTTGGGGACTGCTGGTTGAGATGAAGAAGCACCATACATTTAAAAAGTGCTGTAAGAGGAACATTTCATCTCCAGTTCGTGTTTACTGATGCTTCCTTTCAATCTTTTGCTGGCATTATCTCTCTTTTACCTAGTAAATCAAATAATGAATGGATCTTTCCTGTGTGTAGCCCCATCAGCTCAGTACACAGCGTATTCCTCGTTTATGTTTATCCAACTTTCCCTTCCAGTCCCATTTAAACTGATACTTTCATTCTTGGAATAACAATTATTAAACCACTTGGTGCCTTTCATGGTTAATTATTTCCTTTCCTTAACATAGTCTGCCTTCAAACTGTAGGCTAGGTCTTGAACATACCTCAGCATTCCCATTTTAATTTCCAATGAGAAATAGTGTTGAAAAGCCCTTGTTATTGAACTACAGAATTCTGTCACATACAACTTCACAGTTTCATCATCTAGCAATTTTTAATGGCCACTATAAGAACATTTTCTATCTTTTGGACCTGCTTTTCATGCAATTGATGAAGGTAAACTTACTTGGTTTTGTTACTTTTCTCACATACAAAAGTTAGCAGGTTACTGGATTCATTTTCCTGTCACATGACCGATGCAGGTAGGATAATCATATTAAATAAATAACTGCTATGAACATTTTGAACATATTCTTTGGCTATATTTTATTATTTTAATATATCAAGTACCATTAAAATCTAACTTGTATTTACCATTCCTGAAAAGAAAACCAAACAGGTGACACTCTCAAAAATTTTGATACAATATTTTTCCACTTTATCTTCAAATACTACAAAGAACCAAAACCTGTCTTAAATTATCTCTGTGTGATACAGAGTAGCAGCCCATTCCTTAATTTGGTAGCATAATATTGATAAGTACTGAGATGGTGTACCTATTTTGCAAAGTTTTGCCTAAGGCTTCGTTCCATTTTGGTTACATACAGTGTGCTACACTAATGTGCTTAAGCCAACAGACCCTGGTTACAATTCCAAGCTGTAGAGAAGAAACTGTAGTAGTACAGAGCACATTGTTATAACTACAGACATATTGGTCCCAGAGACACACACAGCACACTTGAGCTAATGCAAAAGCTCATGTAGATGTGATCCAAGTTATTACTACTACATGAATTATGACACTAGCATTGCTTTATATGATAGGACTAACGGGCCAATCTCATATCCACTGGCCAATGTATAGTCTGCAAAGGGAAACAAAGAAACACTTGTCAACCCATTATAGTGCAAAAGTTACACAGAAAAGGAAAAAACTGGGATGAGTTTTCCAGCATTTGGAAATACCTCTAGATTCTGTTCTAGGTACCTACTTGCTGCTCTTCATCTTGTTACCTCTTCCCCTACTATGTGCCAACATTAGGCTTTCTTTCCTCTGTAGGAGTTTCATTTATCCCAGAAACCAAGATGTAATAAGAGGGGAAAAAATATGTCCATATATTTTATATCCTCTTCAGCAAGACTTCAAGAGATACTATCCCTCATTATCTTTACAAAGAGGAATTTACTGGTATGCTATATCCTCCCCAGGGGATAATCCTATGTCAAGGGCAAAGCTGAATGCTACAGATCATCACATCCACCTCTGTTTCTCTGTGAACAGAAACCACATGTACCAGCACTTTTCAAAAGTGACTGCCTGACAAATGCACTTTTGCATTTCTTCAGCTTCTTCATATCAGAATTTCAAAATACAAATTAACACTAACGACTTTCCCAGAAGCTCCTTCACCAAGCTCCAGGCGTTCACTTAGAAGGTGCTTAGCACCTTCTCGTCACAGAATCCTTCTGACAATAGATTTTTTTCAACTTTATTTCACAGACCATCTCATTAAAACCACTGGGGAGAAAAAATTTTGACAGGACTGATGAACACACCAGCCGAAAATTCAGCTTTCTTTTCTGAGAGCAGTCAGCTCAAACGGATCACTGCAAAAGAAGGATAAATCTGCCAGCCAATGCTTGCTGTCATTCTCCAAAGGCAAGGGGATGTCTAGCCTTCAAAGGGAGTTGTTTATAAAGAATCCTGCTAATGACACCTAGGATAATCAGTGCAAACAGGTCTTTCTACTTCTGGGCTCCATGCCATCTGCTCGTTCAGAGGTCAGATAGCTGAAGGCAGGGCGCTCGAGGGCTTTGCTGCTTTGGGAGGTTCAGGTGAGAATACACCTCAGGGATGGGAGGGTTTATGATTAGACTGATCCAAGTTTTCACTAGAAAAGTGTGAATTTAGCAAAACTGGACTCTTTATGGTGGTGTATGTTAAGTAATGACTGGCTCCAATCCTGAATCTCTTAGGAAGTTTCCTTTCAAATCTTTCTAAATGAGACTTTGCCTGAGTGATGAGGTGAAAACTCAGTGATGGTCCACTTCTACTGCTGAGCCTGTAAAGGACAAGTGCAATGGGGTCCTGAGCTGCTTGGTTGGTGTTTCCACACCATATGTTCCTAAAAACAGGCTCCGTTGTCCATGTCCAATGAGCATGGCGCTCTACAGACAAGTCACCTTGCCCTCAGTGGTACTGCAGGGCAGTGTCTGCTACCTAGTATGTTCAATGCCATAGACTGCTCTCTCCTGTCACTTCATGGCCACTTATCTGGCACCATTTCCTGCAAATGATGTGTCTGTGTTGCAGAGTTCAAATGCTGTTGGTGGTCTCACATCAAAGAACTGTATCTGGGCACACAAATAAAGGCTCAGAAGACTGACCGGGGACACTGGTTGTGAGGCTCTTGAGCCTTGGATTTCATGCTCTCAAGACAAAGGAACTTTAGAGTTAGTAAAGCATTTTGGCACAAACAGGGCATGGAGAAAATTTCCGGTAGTGGAGTATAAGGTATCCAAGATACAGTGATATCAAGAAAGACAAAAGAATATTTTAAGATGGGGGTTTAAGGCCTGAATACCAAAACCCTTGGGGAAAAAATAAAACTAAAAAAAAAAGAAGCATAGCTGCTCTTTGGACCTTCTGGAAGTGTTATACTGAAGAGAGCAATTCCAAACTCCAGGCCACATCAGAAAATCCTGGCCCTTCAACTAAGCTAATTGACTTAGTATTTTGGCAATGTGTTCACTCCCCCTTTCCCCTCTTTTACTACCTTCCCTACTTCAATGCTGTAAAACTCAACCAACTTCTAAAAAACAAATTCAATTTTTTTCCAGTGTTTGTTAGAGCTTCTCCACCTACTTAATGACTGGCTGGAACAACAGCAAGGCCAGGAATACTTCATGCTCTGGGCACTCACTAATTGGGTTGTTAGCAGGGTAGAGAGACAGGAGGACATGAGGAAAAGCACTGCTATTATAAGCCATTGAGCGTAAAGAAAAAGAAAGTGAAATAAATATGGAATTGTTATGTTAGGGAAATTACGGTACTTAACGCCCTATTTTTCTGAAAAAATAGCTCCCTCGGGACATCTTGCAAGCACTAAAAGCAAAATAGACCAGAAATATAACTGGCTTTATTTTTTTATAGCAAACTTAGGATGGGGGGGGAAAGACACATTTCCTTTTATAAAACAAACCGTCAGCCCAAATCCACCTTTCATTTGGTGATGCCTGAGGCTGTGAAGAACCACTTGACAGCATCCAGGCTCAGTTTGTGTTAGCCTGGAATGCTGACCAGCAGAGTCCTTATAGATACAGTGCCAACATCATGTTGTCTGTACACTCTCGCCTGTGGTTCTTGCAGGCTAAATGACACAATGCAGGGTCCAGACTGCTATTTTCGTGCTCCTAAGACTCAGTGACATCTCAGGTGAAGAGGCCATGCTCCTGCATGTCACCTGGGGTTGTATCACCATCTGCATGTACCATTACAGGAGCTGAACGTTCAGCTCTTTGGAGAAGGGGACACAAGAGCCTGCAGTGCAGAGGATGGGTGAGGTGGGTGCAGATCTGCTGTATTTGCAAGCTGCCTGCACAGTCACTGTGAAAGTACATCAGCCACAAGCAGGTGCTATGGGTTCCCCACTGGCACTACTGGGGAGACCTCAGACAGGGCACATGTAAAACTTCAGGAGTAAGACAAGGTGACAGATTGTTTCATGCAACAAGAAGCACACCATGGTGCTGCAGGGCCAGCAGTCAGAGGTACTGAACCCCCTTGCCAACTGCACACCTGGAGCTGTGGTCATAGAGTCATAGAACAGTTTGGGTTGGAAGGGACATTAAAGACCATCTAGTCCCAAGCCCCACTCCCATGGGCAGGGAACCTTCCACTAGACCAGGTTACTCAGAGCCCCATCCAGCCTGGCCTTTAACATCTACAGGAATGTGGACTCCACAGCCATTGGTCCTTTGCACTGAGGGAGACAGCCCTGGGGCAAGCCATGCATGGCCAACAAAGAAAGGCTTCATCCACTCCCTATCCTTCCTTGTCCCCCAGCATCAGGAATCAGGACTCATTCAGGGGAAATCTTATCTGCTCATCCCAGCCTTCCTGGAGCTGCTGCATGATTAGCTTTGTACACATATATCTATGGAGTTTGTGTGCCTATAGGTGCATGTGTCTATGGGGTTTGTGTGTCTATGGGTGTGTTTGTATGGGCTTGTGTGCCTATAGGTGCATGTGTATGTAGGCTCATGTGTTTATTGCCAGCCTTCCTTGGCCCCTCTACAAGGTGTGAATTTCACCTCAGGTGAATTATTTCTCCAGGGATTACATAACAAAGTGATTGTGAAAATACCATCATCTGTGTTATAGAAACTTAACAGAGCCCCTGGAGTCCTTAAATTAGAACATTTTTACTGAAGTGCTTTTTGCCATGTATCTCCTCCTACACACAGCTCATTCTAGTCTGAAAAATAAAAGGGCAGGACAGCTTCCTACAGGCTTTCAAAGAGAAGATCCTACCCTAATTAACTATAATCTTGTTCAGACGGCATTTTCCTTCAAGATTCAAAGACTAGCAGGGGGCTGGTGCTAGGGAGAAAAGGAGATTATTAAAAGTTTAATAACATGAGCCTTTGAACCTTTCAAATTCTTTACAATTTTCTCACATCTCTAACCCAGATGTCTGCATTGAAAAACTGTGCCAACAAACATGAACTTTTTGTTTATGCTTTTATATCTTTCAGTGAACAGCCTTTTCTAAAATGATAGGAAACATCATGCTTGCAGTTCACAATGCCAGATGACAAGGCTAAAGATTGAGGAAAAAAAAAAAAGAAAAGAAAGACAAAGAGGGTTTCGCAGGCACTGTTTCCAGAAGGTGAAGCCATTCCAGGAGGCACAAGCAATGCCTCCACAGAGCTCCAGGCAGAGTTGGAACAAGAAATAGTTTTCCTGTTCAGTAAACAATTTTAAGAGTTCAAAAATGTTCTCATGCTGCATCAGAGCATAGCTGAGACCTTGGGAATTTTTTTTTTTGAAAGAAAAAGGAAAAAAACCCCACCTCTACACACGCCTGTAAAAAAGTATTCATACAAGTCAGCACAGCGTAACAAGGGCTGCCGCAACTGAGATGTTTCTCCAGTCACGATAAGCCCTGAGATGTAACCTGGGCAAGTTTCCTTCTCTGTGAGACTTCTACTGTTTACCAAGGGAAGAACAGCCTCAGCCACAGAGCTGTGGAAAGGCACCTCCAGTGGCCCCAGCAAGAAGGACCAGGGCCACAGTCCTGTCCCACCAGGAAGCCATCAGACCCACCCCAGCATCAGCATTTCTGCAGAATGACTTTTGTCTGGGCTGGATCTGAGATAGTTCCCTGAGCGGAATTTAGTTAAAATTGGCATGCTGCCATCCACAAGCTTCTGATACAAGGAATAAAAAGGCTATTCAGTCTAATGCTCCCCACCAGCTCCAACTGCAGTTCAAGGGAAGGACCAGAGTCTCACTCCAGCTGAACAGTCCCAAACTGACCTAAGCCTGCAAGATCTCACCAAACCTTACAACTGAAGAATAAAAATGGCAGCTATCCTAACAGGTACTACACTGCCAGCTTTTCCAGAACCCTAGAAGGGAAAAAACCCTTTCCTTTCTACAAGGATTGCCCTGGGATCCACTAGCCAACAAGTTCAAGTCATCACAATCGCTCCAGCTTTTGAAAACAAGTAGTTGTTCAAACACAGGTATTTGTTATGACTTGCTTCTCAATCCCACAGTAAGAGCAAGGGAACAAGCTAATTGCCAGATGAAAACTCAAGGAAGCCTCTTAACACTACTACAACCCTGCTGTTGGTACTAGCTGCTGGTCTGGCTCTAAGTGGCCAAGGTCTGTAGGGCTTTGCTGAAAATTAAGCCAACAATCTTAGACCTGGAAAGTGCCTCTTCTTTGGTCCAGTGATGGGAAGTTCAAGTGAGGATCCTGAAATGGGCTCTTAAAACACATCTTTCCTGCTTCCCTATGCCCAAAGTGGGATAAGCACGGACAGGCACCCTCCAAACTCCTGACGAGTCACCACACTGCTTCTGTCAGAAATATTTATTGCTTCACCTTTCATTTCTGTTACTTGTTGTTTAAGGAATAATGTTTTCTAAATCCAAAAGGTCCCTAACAAAAGGACTTTTTGGCTGAGCACATAACCTGCAGGCATGGAGCATTTTGGCCCAGGGAGAGCTGGAAATGGCAGAAATCACCAGTGTTCTCAAGCAAAAACTTCCAATGGGCTTTGAAAAGACCATGCCCACATCCAGATAAACTGTTCATGTATGTCCAGTTTGATGGTGTTAAATCTTTCCTCCCCAGTGATTGTTTTTCATTTGTCTCTCTAAACTGAAACAAAAAAGGTGAAATTGTTTCATTTAACTGTTTTTTTTTCAGAATATGATTAGTAAAATAAATATGCGAGTTGTGTAAAGATACCCTTTTGTGGCTTCTATGCAGATAAACCAAACATGCTCAGGTTAATGAATGCACCCAAGCAAGACTGAATTGGGAAGAAGAGGCTGAGTGCTGGATCCCTTCAGAATTCCCTAAGCAGGTATTATTGAACTGCACATATACCAGCACCCAGAACTTCAGCAGAGGTTTGAAAAAGAGGTGTTGTCACTTACATCTCTATGTTTGGCCCATTCTGAGTTCAAATCCCAACATGCAATGCAATAACTCATGGGTGACATCTCTAATGTAGAAACACAGTGTCATTGCACTCACTCTGCTACACTCAGGATCCCCAAACCCTACAGCTCAACTCCTGACTTCACTGTTCTGTCCCCAGATTTCCCCCCTCAAAGGATGGGCAATAGCACTTCTGCCCTTACAACAGGTCTACAAGGAAAAGCAAGTTCAAGACCCAGATGAAGTGTTCGGTAGCCACAGTGATGGGGCCCTACACATCCCCAAGAGATCATTCCTTCTTTCATGTGCAAGACCAAATATGTTGAGAACTGGAGAGCCACCCAGGAGGTCACAGCTGATCAAAGGGTGCTTTATTTATCCCCTTACTGCAGAGCTGCCTGTGGTGAGACTCAGGTATCTGGTGCACTTGGGTCGCAGGGTCCTTGCGACTCATGGCAGTGGCTGCCAAGATTGGTGGCGAAGGCAGCATGAAGGTGACCCAAATGATGTCTGAGTTGGAGCCAGATTGTGAATCAGAGGTGGCCCTTCAGCACATCAGGAACATCAGTGTTTGCTCCTGCCATACCTTCTCCCTTTCCTTTTCATCCTGACATAGTTCTACTGAATCAAAAGCAACGGGAAAATACCTCTGTTACCATGACAGGAATACCTGGCCCTGCTGTCAGGAGGAGAGGTGAAGGACTGGGAAAGTCACAACAGGAGGATTGGGCTGAAAACAGTAGCAGAGTGTTGCAGCAGCATCTTGTGAAACCCCTCTGGAGACACATGGCCACATCTCAGCAGCCCAGGAACCTGCAACCCCCCTTGGACCCTCATCCCACAGGGCAGGAAAGATAGAATTGGGCAACACCCTGCAGAGAAGTGAGAGCTTCCCATGCACCCATCCACACTACAGAAGCACTGATAGGCCCTAAAGCATGTGGATTTTGTTCTGAATTTGCTGAAGACAAGCAACTGCCCAAGAAGCATTGCTAAAAAGATGTCGCTTGGCTCCTCACCCAGGTTCTTCACCCATAGGGTGACCAAATATAGGAACAGGGAAGTGGTCACAGCACCAAGCCTGACAGCATTCAAGAAGCATTTGGACAAGATTTTCAGGCACATGTTGTGATTCTGGGGGCTGTCCTGTGTGGGGCCAGGAGCTGGATCTCTTCCAATGCAGGATATTCTATGATTCTATAATTTCTGTGGATCTTAAAATCTTATATCTTGAAAAAATTCATGGCTGGCAGAGAAAGAAAGTTTTCTTTTTTTTCTTTGTGTGTGTGTGTGTTTTTCTGTTTTGTGTTGTTTTGTTTTGTTTTCATGTTGCTAGTGGATATTACACCACTTGGTCCTGAATTCATTACCTTGGGCTTTCACTTTAAGTGGCTCTTCCAGGCAACCTCCCAGAAAAAAAGAAAGCTCATTTCTCAGATAAAATGCATGACACGCTTACACCAGCCTACCCCATTACATACTATATCCCTCTTTGTGTGAGACATTAAGGCAGGGACAGACAATCCAGTCCAAGATTTATTCTGCTCTAATCAGCTCAGGCTTTGAGAGTCTCCTTGTGGATTTGAGCCTGTGTTCAGTAGCTCGTCGACTGCTGTTTTAATACCAAAGCCTTTCCAAACCAGCTGCAGTAATTACCCCCACAGAGAATGAGGAATCTCAGTTATAAACTAGCTGGCAAACTCGCAAGAATATGTCTCCTAGAGGACTTCAAGATATTTCTTTCTGAAGTTAACCCTGTTAAATCATTCCTAAGCTGTCTTCAAATAAAGAATGAACCTTCAGAGTAACCCTTGCTTTGGTTTTAAATACTCTCTTTTCCCTTTTTAAGTCAGCTGATCTTTGGAGCTTTCAAATATATCAAAGCTATTTCAGTTAAATAATCTCTAATTCTCTTGAAATGGTGCAAACATTCAACAGGAAAGCTTAGGAGAGACATTAAGAGCTGTTAGACTCTAAGTCAAAGCTTAACATAGCTTTTGCAGAGAATATGTCCAGTCAGACAGGATACTCAGTCAGACAGGATACTTTCATTTGGTTTATATCAAGGAAACTTTATTGCACAGCAAAAAAGATCTTGGCCAGCAGATCCAAAATCAGCTCTTGGCATTCATGTTTAGCCAAAGCTGGTGCAGGTCTACCCCTGAGTAGAAATGGTACTGAGCTGTGGAAGCTCTCTGCCTCACCTGCCCAAGTCCAGTCTGGCTCAGAAGTGACTGTGGCCAATTCAATGCCAGCCTCGAAGTAGCTGTGGAAAAGAGCGATGCCTAAAGAACAAGCAGCCAAGTAACTAAAGCCATGATACAGCTAATACCCTTCTTGTTACTGAAAGAGGAGAAGAGATAGGTGAGGAACACACATCTGTCTGATAATCTGAGCCCTGCAGTCCTGGAGACAACTCCATCCAGGTAAACAGTGAAATCTCCCTGGCTATTAAGTGGTGACGCCACCCGGATTTGTGTTGTTCTTCTTTTGCACAAGCAGAGTTCTTGAAGGAAAACGCTACTTAGAAATGTGCACCTGGCAAACTTGCTGAGGAGGAGCACATTGTAAAAGGCAACTAGTGAAGGACTTACTTCAGTAGTGATTCATACAATGAGTTTTTAAAGATTTTTTGCTTTGACCAGGTAACTGAAAGCTAAATAGTGTGCCACCTAATCCCATTGCTGGGTCTGGTCCTCACAAATATAAACTTGACTAGGCTGGGAAAGATCCTTAAGCAGTCTGGGCAGTCTTCAGTAGGAGGCAGTGGGGGGTCCAGAGATGCCCAAGGAGAAGGAGGCACAGCACAGCGTTTCACTACCACAGACACCCATTAAGAAAGAGCTGGAGATAAAATGTCTTCTTTCTACTCAGGGTGCTTTTAAATTCAGGCATGGTAAGTTTGGGCAATTATCTTTTCAGATTGTCATACGAAGAAATAGAAGCAATTTCCTAGTGGAAAAAAAAAGATCTCTAATTTTTCAAAACATACCAATTAGTCACTACTAGGGCAAATTCACTAATATTAAGGCCAGGTGATTTTACTGTCTAGTGTTATTGTCTTTCCCAATACACCTTCTTAAGCTCAGTCCCACAGCATCCTCCACAGCTGCCCTCTCTGAATTTGGGCACACTCTATATAGACCTGTGTGTTTTTTCCATTGGTGGACTCTATAGAGACAAGGATGGGACAAGCAAACAACAGGGGCACTGGCACCACTTGTGGGGCATTTGAGAAGTTAGGAGCCTCAGGACCACCCATGTTTCTTATAGACCAAATTCAGACCTGTCAGGAAGTCTGAAGACTTTTCCAAAGCAACAGAATTTATCAAACCGCAGAGAAGTGGTTGATAGAAAAACTTGCTGAAAGATGATTACACTCTTAGTTTTTGGGGTGTCCGGCAGCAGTTATCAAAGCTCCGTAGAAGACAGTGCTGCTGAGAGTGAACTAGGGAGATGAGCCACCACATCAGCCCCAGTTAATTGTCTTGGCCCTGCAGTTGCTTTTTCCCAAAGTCAGGAAAGTTTAACTCAACATGCCAAAAAACCCTTTCTATGTCAGAGATCATCTATCCTGACCTGAAGGGATGGTAGGAAGGGAAAGATATTTTTCAATTAAAAATAATAATTAAAAAAATCATATACACAAAGCAAAATACCTTCTGTATGAACTAAGCAGTTCCTAAGAGACATCTTGGAGCAGCAAGGGAGCTGGGTAAACTTTAATAAGCGAATTCTTCAGAGACTGGAGCTTTGCTTTGGTTGCTGGCTGCCTCCTGGGGAGAAAAAACACTACGGAAATGAAATATGACCTTGCACTGTTGTCGCTGAGCATTTCCAGTTCTTTCCTTGCCCATGTGAGTAACCCTTCCTTGTGTAAGGAGCCCCATTTAGTGGTTACCTGCATGGCAAGCCTGCACCGCAGGTGACATAGCTGTACTCCTTTACCTGGCACTCATCAATGTGGGAGCTCTAACAAAACTACTTATTTTTACCTAAGATTTGAAGGATGAAACCAGCTTTCAGCATTTGCTCATGGCATCAGAAATTTCATGCAAGTTTGAGTTTTGAGACAAGGCACTTCATACTCACACATGCACTTCCCAGACACTCCTGCATAGCATGTCCTCCCAGAGCCAGCACGCATCAGGAGAAGGGTCTCACCTCAGCCAGCCCACACTCATGCTGCAGAGCTCACCCTGGCACTGTAACGTGCCCCTGCCCAGCTGTGCCAGCACAGCACCTATATCCAAAATATCCAGCCCCAAGAAACAGCTCGGTGCAGGTAGAAACCTCTACCAGCACACCTCCCCAGCGTTCCTCCTGATAAAGTAATTTCCAGCAATCTAGTTTTCTTTTTTATTTTTAAAATCAATCTGTCTAAAATAATTAAAGGGGAAAAGCATTCCACAAATAAAAATGTCAACAACATCTGAGCTTCCCACTTTAATCTGTACCCCTTTGACAGCCGAAGACCTTCCTATTAGCACTGTGCCAGTGTCTGATTTAGTTAAATGAATAGTTGACTATAGAGTAATTACAATCTTCCCTGGGCTGATTTTTTTTTCTGTTTGTTTTAATTTCAATTTCCACAAATGGTGGGAAGTCTCTTTTTTTGTTCCTACCTCATTCTACTGTGGTATTTCCGCCCCTACCCCCGGCCAGTGAAGGGAGGGCTGGATAACACTTTGGTGTAATTCCTGCCTCGGTCTCATGTAATTTCCTATAGAATGAGTAAGTGTGCCTGTAATTTTACCATGCAGCTGTCTACTGTCTGTATGGCAGCACCGTGATACCGTTACCTGTTTATCTCCCGGAGGTACAAGTACTGCTGGCAAGCCCCTGCCCACCACTGTTTATGTGCAAGGAGTCAATACCGTAGCATTACAGTGCCCCATGGTGAAACTATAATTAGGCAACGGTTTTATTTTACTGCTTGTGAGCACTCCCTGACTGCACAGCCACTGGGTGCTTTCCAAACTGCTCCAGTTTCAGGTCCCAACCTGAAATTCTCATTTAGAGTATGACTTTTACTACTGCTAATCTCTCAAGTGCCTCTCCAAGGCCTTAGCTTGCATGGGAGTGCTGGAGCATGGGGCTGGACTGGGCAGAACTGGCAAATGACAGGATGAGCCTTTGCTCTGTCAGCTGCTGCTGGCAGGACAAAGCACTGGAGGTACACAGAGATGCTGGTGGGCTGAGCAGGCAGGGCCTGGGGGTGCAGTGCCCCAGCAGCAGAGTGCTAGTGGCCTGCTGGCCCCTGGAGCCAACAGGCTGCTTGGGAGTGTTGTTATGGGCACAGCAGCTCCATGTCCATCTGCATCAGTGCCCATGGGAGGAAAGGAGGAGCAGCTGAACAGCAATGCGCTTTTTGGCAGGGGAGCTATTTTAAACCATCTTCCTTGTGAGCAGCCCTTTTGGCTCCCAAGTCTGACTGAGGCAGAGGTGTAGAATACGTTGGAGAGCAGAACATAAGACCAGCACTCCAAGACGACAAACACAGTCTGCCTGCTGGAGCACGGGCTTGCACAGGACTGAGAGGTACATGCACACTTGCTTATTTGAGAATAAAGGAACAAACATATCCAAGGCTTCTGTAGTTACCTCAGAGCTCCTGTTACTAAGGCATTTATCTGGGGTTTTTCTTCTCCTTCCAACACCAGACACCTCTCTTTCTTGCACAATCTCCATGCAAACCATGGAAAGCTGCATTGCCCACAGGGACACTGGCTCAAAAGACTCTAATAAAACAGTAACTGCTCCAAACCACTCCATTTAGGACTACTCAGATGACAGACAGATGAGCAGAGTATAAGCAGCTGATGAGGAGAGTTACTGGCAAGAAGAGTGTCACTAAATCTTTTGTCCACAGTGACAGGGAGGAGGAAAGCCAAGAGCAAGTCAGGGACACACCTCGGGATTGCACGAAGCATAGTAGTCACAAGGGTTGCCTAGCCTTAGTGAAGCACTTCTGCTCCTTAGTGGGACTCATGTCACCAGCTGGATACCTAACAGACCCCAGTAAGGGCCTGGAAGTCTCTCATGACAAGGAACAAGGGCTGAGAAGTTGGAGGGGAAGGGCAGAACTGAGCCCTTGAGGGTGGTTCAGCTGCCAGCCCATAGCGCTGCCTGGGGAGCCCAGTCCCCCTCTCCCAGAGGATGCTCATGCCAGTGGGACATCTGCTTCCTCATGGCACACTGGCAGTGTGAGCCTTGACACAGGGCACAGGACGTTCACATAGGGCAGAGGAGTTTGAACTAGGTGATCTTTAAGTTCCCTTCCAAGCCAAACCACTCTATGATTCTATGTTGTAGTCCAGCTTCAGACACAGTTGACTTAATGGCATGCCAATTCCCAGCTTTCAAAAGCCTGTCAGATTGCATTTCCTTTGTGCATTCACTCATAGCAGTGACTTACAGTTTTGGTATATGGGAAACATTCCTGGCTGTCCCGATAAAATACGTCTGTGCCTCCTATCTTCAGCAAAGAGGAAAGGCATTTCCAGCGTAAGGCAGAGCTGCAGCAACTTCTGCCTAAACTAACATTTCATTTCCTTGCTACAGCTCACTTCTATTGTCATCACTTTCATGCCTCTAATTAACTTGCATCTGTTTCATGTTTGAAGTTTGTAACACTTGCCCACTTTGGCTACAGTAGTTTATAACCCAATGCTAAACATATGTTTATGTTTACTGCACACTAGCTCTGAATCCTTTGACATAGCATTGTATCAGTTCATTATACCAGTAATGGAGAGCCTCTGAGACAGGGCTGAAGCCATTAGTGACAATAAATTGGGGAATCATTTGGAGGTGGTTTTGAAGAGAAGTGGCCAGTGAGGACATGCCTGGCCTGACATCCAGAGGTGTTGAGCACTTGCCATCCACCCTGTAACCACTGGGATTTTTAGCACCTCCAAACATGAAACCACAACAGCTTTCAGTAAAACTGTCATCTGGATCTCAAAGAAGAGACTTAAATCCTTTGCCATCTTTGCTCCAGAAACCCTCAACACATCCCACCTATCTATAAACTAAGTGCCCACTGACTTTGCATTAGGGCTAACGATATCTTCAAAAGGATTTCAGATGGCCAGGAGGGAGGGAGGCTGTATAATGCACCATATTACATATATAATGTATAGCATATTGCTAAATAATACTTAACAACTGCCATAGCTGCAAGGTAACAGCATGGTGAATATTAAGGTCCAGTTGGCCATTCAGACCAGTTTTACATGCATTAACATCAGCAAAGCTTCTTCTCTTTTTCACCAGACATGATAAATCATGCCAACATCTGTGTGAAGTAAGCACACCACTTCTTCATAGCTGGACTAAGGTGATGCCTAGATAAATGTTTTTATTTTTCATACAAATAACAGGATGCTCCTTTGAGCTAGTAAGTATTTACTTTCCCTTGCATTGCTATTATTTCCCCTCACTGAGAACTATAATTGACATCCTTGATCATTTGTGTAGTTTGCCTTCTAATATTTTTTTATGCTATGGTTGACTGAAACTGCAATGTGCATTAGGTGAGCACAGAAAAAATGATTTTTTCATCTCTCCTTTTTCACTGGACTGATCTACCTGGGAGCTGTGCATAAGCTGTTCCTGTGACACACCACTATACTTCATGCTGTACCTCCAGTTTAAAAAGGACTATCACACATTTTCCATGCAACAAAAGTACCTTGCCTCCTAAATTACCACTAAACACAAATTAGCTGCTTCCACTTCTCTCATGGTTTCTTGATGGGGGTAGACAGCCAAATCCTGAGGCTGTTGCTTGAGGAAGTTTCTGTCACCTATCCAAAGGTTAGGTGTCATGTAAATACTGCTTGGGTACCCAGAGGCCAAAGCACCTTCCTCTCACTCTCCCTCTGCACAGACACTGCTCTCAAGAGGTGGTTTCAGACAGGACCTTCTATCTGACAATTGAAAATGCCAAGAGTCTTCCTGTTATTGGCTGTGTACAGTGAGGATTAAACAAAGCCACAGCCATGACACATAAGGACGAGCCCAGTCTCAGTGCCTGAGATGCAGAGATTGGTGCTGTCTTGCTGAAGTCAATGCCACAAAGCTGCTTTCCAGCAACACATATCTGACCAAGCATCTCCAGGGCTGCTGTTCCTCTTGTTTGGAAGAAAGCATCAGTTTACAACCATCTACAGTCATCTGTTTTTTCAGACAGTAAGAGCTACACAAATAACAGATTTACACTAATAAAATTTGTGCAGTAAATTGGCCTGGGAAGTAAAATACTCTGCACAGTTTTAAATTTTTTTCTGGTTTCCATATACTCACATAGGTGTGAGCACACAGTGAGAGGCACCTTTAGAAGAGCGTCTACTTTCCAAAGACAATCTGAGGGAGAAAAGCCATTCCTGTCATGAGAGCCATTGCAGAAGGACCTCAGAATCCTTGAAGTGTGGCTGTAAAGGAGGTCAGATCCTTCAACATCCCCCTGCAGAAAGGGCCATCCTTAGAGGCCAACCAGGCCAGTTACAGCATCAACTAATCAAGGACAACTCAACCCAAAGCAACCACGTTTTGCCTCCCCTCTGTACCTGGCTCTGTGTGCCTTATACATGGGCTGCTTTTCAGTAAGAAGGAGTCTGGTAAAGAGTCACCCCAGGTTTTGCTACATCCACCTACATTACTTCCTAACCTATTAGAAATCCATAATGGGAAAGACTCCTTATTTCTTTTATTTTGCTTTTCTCTCATCTTGTTGGATAGGAAATGCCCAGACTCTTCCCTATTTTGGCATAAATTCAATTCACCTATTCTCAAACCTTCAGAGTGGAGAAGAATCCATTAAGCTCATTTCCATTTGTTCTAGCAACAAATCAGTATATGGAGACATGAAGAAAATAATTTTGAATTACTTTTTCCATTATCTAGTTCTCACTTCCTGCCATTTCCCGTTTGCCTAGCCTGGCTTCTTTGTTCTCCTTGCATCCAGCCCATAGCAATTATCTTGATATCTAGGAAAAAGCATTAGGTTTTAAGATCTCAGACTCCATTTTGACAAAGGCTTTGCAATCCAGAGACACTAAGGGGAGAGGATTAAAATTCCATCTGTTTGCCTTGAGGGGGCAAAGCAGAGAAATCAGAGACAGGTTTCAAAAGATAACATTGCACGTTCACTAGGCAGAAAAGTATCAGGTAAGACATAACTGTTTGGGAGTCATCCCAGCCACCAACTGGAATAAGTTCTTAAAAATTCACTTTATATACATCAGAATAGAAAGATTCCTTCAAGGTCCCTTTTTCCAGAGTGCCTGATTGCCTCTCTAGACCTGTGCCATCTCCTGCTGCAGTTTTTTTGACAGCAGTGAGAAAGTGGCTCAATCCTGCATGCTGCTGAAGCTTGAACTCAAAGAACAGTGCAGCTATGCCCAGAGGGAGCAGAGAAATCCTGTGGAGAAGCAATCCCATCCCTTCACACAGGTGAACATCCCATCACACAGGCAAGGCAGTAGGTGGTAGGACCACCACCTGGCCCCTGCATCACCCCAATCCTAGAGCCACTGTTCCTAAGGAGAGTGGGTGCAGGAGCTGTTGTGGTCCATCCTCTGCACAGCATGCTGGCACTGACCTTTCCGGGGACAGAGCTGAGGGGACTGTGACTCATCAGTCTCCTCTCCCTCGCCAGTGGCTGGTGACTAATTGTATTTAGTCCCATTCTTCATGTTTTGGGGAGAACAATCATAAACAGACTTAGCAGTAATTGTCGCTATGTCTCTACCATTTCCTCCTCTGGCCAAGTAGGGGTTTTCCCATATAATTTTAGAGCAGCATTTTAAGTACTTTTTCTTATTTAAAGAAAGAGTATTAATGTTTCTTGACCAGTGGGAAAAGAAGGGAGGAAATTTCAAGGAATAATTTCTGATTTGGTGCAGGCTCTGGGGAATAAGTTTCTCTAACCTGTCCACAGAAGAGGGCTGGTCCACTCTGGGCACCAAGCATTGCCACAACACAAAGCAGATTGCTCCACAGTGCTCTGGAGGAGTCCACATTGGCTCCGGAAAGATCAACTGCAAGGATGACTTCTCTAAGGACATGGACCAGAAACATGGTGCCCTCTAAAAGCAGGTCTCCTGGAAGGAACACTGAACATCTTGAAGGCTTATCTGGGGAACCAGCTGCTGTCACACATCCTTGCCTGGGAAGTACTTACATATGTGCATACCCACACACCTAGAGTTCCTCACACACATTTGCACATATGCAGGTATCATTGTACACAGATATATTCGGGGGAAATCTGCTGCTCATGTGTGGAATGGACACAAAAACTCCTTGAGGGGTGAAGTCTGCTCCCTAGATGGAGAACATACAGATTGGCCAAAAGAAGCAGGGAGAAGAGCAAAGAATGAGTGTGTAGTCAACTGGACAGGGCACTCACGTAACTCCCATCCTATTGGATATGTTGTTAATTATACAAAAACATTAAAAAATTGTAAAATAATTTGTATAGTACCTATATACAAATTAATTACATAATCTTCATCCTCAGTCAGAAGACTAACACAATTTCATATATAAGTTTTATAAACACATTTTTATGTATTTTAGAATATGTATAACCCAAAGCTTAGCAAGTTGGATGCTTTCCTAAGAGACAGAAGACCTTTGGTCAAGCTTTCACTTATGCAATGCCCAGAGGACTGTTTAGTCACAGCAATGGCAGTGACAAGTGACAGTGCCCCAGCAAGGCAATCTGACCCAGGCTGTCCCTGAGTACAGACTGCCAGCCTCTGCAGCCTGGAGTTAGGTGTTTAATTCAAGGTTTGAGCTTATCTCTGTGCTCTGTCTGCAAGCTGGTCTGTTTAAGGAGCTGAAATCTTTCTGCAAGACACCTGTCTGTGCTGTGCACCCAGGGACTCCCCACTGCTCTGCAGCTGCCTCTGGGGACAGCTTTGCCCCTGTCTGGGAGTTGTGAGCTTCAGGGGGGTGATGCCTCCTGCAGTGCCCATGAAGCCCAAAGCATCATGAGGTCCAAACTCACCTGATCCACAGGCTGTGTAGTACAGCATCACAGAAGAGCTGTATGTAATTGAATTGAACCCCATACACTTCCTTACCCTTGCTGCAGCCATCTCATCAGCCCCTTGCTCAGTGCAGTCATCCACTGGCTGCAACAAAAGCCAGTCCTACATACTCCATCGGATCACTGAAGGCTGGAAGCCTGCTCAGCCATATTGTGCTTGGGACCATCATTAGTTTTGGGATGAGTTCATCTGTTTCTTTTTCTGCTATTTCTGTATAACATACATGGCTGTTTTCAGGGAATAAAATAGATTTTCACATGCTCTGATCTTCCCTTTGTGCCAAATTCTTCCACCTTGGTCCAGGCAAAAACTCCCACTGATTTTCTCTGGCCATACTCCACTGCCCTGTTCTGAAACCTCATGTTTCACGGCTGTTATTCTCCAATTATTGCTGTTCAACTGTACCAGACTTTTAGAAAGCTATTGGTGAAACACAAAAAAAAAAAAAAAAANGCTTTAATATCTATAAGTCCAGGTCTACGAAATGATGCTGTGACAAAAACCCACCAAAAGCATCTCCAGCTGTGATTAAACAGACACAAGGCCATCTGTCCTGCAGCAGTGCAAATTTGTTATATGTAATGAAATACTCTAGAAACTATTTGTGAGCAAACAGTTCTGAGAGTATTTCATTACTCATTACAAATTTGCAAATTGTTCATGAATGATCAAATATTAATATGTAGATAGGGTGCAGTACCAGAAGGGATCCGCTGTTTTGATAAGAGATTAGCCGTGTTCAGTGGGCATCCACTTGGTGCTGTCCTCAGGACTGTTACATCTGACTCATTAATTGCCATTTAAAAACAGGAAACATCATTGAATATTTGGCCATGTATTGAAGATTACTGAGGTGTCATAACCTGCTTTCTAAGATGCTCATAGGAGAAAGTCAAACACATCCCACAAGGGGAGAGATGCTGTGTACAAAGAGCTGCACAAGCCCTTGGGCGGTGGGTGCGCTGCCTTCAGCACGTGTGCAGCCTCGAGGTGGAGCAGACTGTTTTTCTGATACCATGTACGTAACACTCCACCCAAGCCTCCCTGTGTAAATAAAAAATAAAGCCAAATTATGCCAGTAAAGAGTGGATTACACTGGTCACTGGGAGTGCTTGTGTATGTTCAGCCATAACCTATGATAAGGTGCTTGCCATAAAATTCCTCCTGGAGGCTGCAGCTCTCCTGGAAGCTGCGAGGTGCCAGCAGAACCACCAGCGTTTAGTTTCACCCAGCGGGGACAGCGCTGGGGGCCCTGAGGACTGTTTCAGAGATGCAGAAGTCTGCACAAGTCCCTGGGGCCATGGAGGGGTCCTTCTCTCTTGCAGGAAAAAGACAGGAGTGCTGACTGCCACCAGCAGATATAAGGGACAAAGTTCATTTCAAAGAGGTAAAGGGTGACAACCTTTCTACAGACAAAATTATCCCGCAGTGAGTAAAGCACAGCAGCAATCAGGACAGATAACACAGCATGTAATGAAGGCAGAGATTGCAGAACTCCACAACCAATCCATCCTGCAGCAAAAAGCTGTTGTAAAGCCATTTTAGCCCAACCTATAAACACAACTAGAAATGTTATGCTTTGGTGCACAATGTTTTTAAAAGCAAAAGCCATATGACAAGTCTCATTTGCACTACAATAAATAAACACAGGTCTGAGCAGGTCCCAAATTTGGTGCATTTTTTACAAACAAACAAACAAACCAACCAAAGTATTTATTTCTGTCATCTCTTGATGCAGGAAAAAAGTATATTTCCAGCTTCTGACATAAAAGCTTAATGAAAAATCACTTCCAAGAGAGTATGTTTTATACTTTCCCCTTGTGAAGAGGAAGACCCCAGCATTTGGACCTGTTCCATCCTGAGAGAAAGCTGCTAGTCAGTGGAAGTTTGCTCTGATCATCCACCCAGAAGCCCATCATGAGGGAACCACGGTCTTATCTGTTCTCCCAATACTGCAAGTGGAATTGGGTTGGAAGAAACGTAATCGTGGCTGTCCCTACAGTCCCCTGGGGGAAAAAAATCAAATAAGGGAAAGGTTATTGCAGACTGATAACAGCTAGGGAGGCTGGGAATGGTACCTGTTGCCAGGGAGAGTTTGCTCCAGCGTAGGCAGGGCCCCCTGCACCTCTGGCCCTGTGGGGAGAGGTTGAGGAAAGGCATCCAGGGGAGGGAGAGCCAGAGTGGAGCACTGCTGCAAGACAAGGAGCTGAGGAGAGATTGAAGCCAGTCCAGGGCTCAGACAATCAGGGAGTGAGAGTCAAGGAGAGGGGTTTGTGGAAAAATCATTACGTGTTCATCTAATGAAAACATTTATTGTCACGCATTGCGCATGAAAGAGTGGGATCATGGCTGAGCGCACAGCTGTGGGCACTTGGTAGACTTCAAGAGCTGGTGTTCTGCAGGCTCAGCAATCATGCTGTGATTTGTTGTGTGCAAAAGCATAAAACGTTTTAGGTGACGGAAACCTTTTGCAGGGAGACACAAAAAAGAGCAATCCTGCCAGCAACCAGACTGCTGCACAAGCATCTGTGCTTCTGCACTTGTTGCTTTGTGCTACTCTTGTCTGTGCCATGACCATGCTCCAGACGGAGCCCAGGGCTCCTGCATGGAGGTGCAAGAGGATGGAAATGCGTCACCTCATGGCTTTGGAAATCAGTCACCATATCTTGGCCTGGGGCTCACGTGCTGGTGAGGTGCCCATAAGCACAGGGCAGGTATGGTGTGGATTTGCTGAGGGGCATTGCTTTGGGTTTGGGAAGCTAAACCAAGCACAACTTCAAAATCTATAAACCATGCCCCCTCCTGTGCACAGTCTCACTGTGCAGTGCAGCCAGCCCAGCACCCCTGAGCAGTCCTCCTCCCTTTTGCGCTGTCAGCGTGCTCCTCCCTACACTGCCTGTTGCAAGAGCCAGCTGCAGCCTAGGACAAGGTTCCTGAGCCAGGTGAGATGCTGCCCTGACAAACATACATCCACATTAATTTGGACCCTGAACTGTGTCCACTGTGGGCTGTTGTTCCTGCCAGCCACAGCCAGGGCAGCCAGGTAACCACTCTGGGGTAAACATTGATTTGACAGCCACCAGCAGTGTGGCAGAACACTGGCATTAACTCTCTCACACACACAAGCCCTGCCCCAAGACTTTAGCAAAGCAAATACCATGGCAGGAGGGAGTCCCCCAAAGCCTGCTGCAGCCTCCTCAACAAGTCCACTGAGAGTGTAGGTACCCAGGGCAGAGCTCAGTTAAGCCCAGCCAGCAGCTGGGACAAAACAGACCCTGCGACCAGAGTGAATTATGCACATCCTTAAGTATTTGCAGGATAGAGGCCTTAGTTCACTGGGTTAAAATACCAGAACAATATAAAACACCTCTGCCTCTGGAACCCACTGCACTTCATAAAAATGCTGGGGACCCTGCTGGAGCTAAGCCATTGTCGATAGCCATAAAAAATTGCTTAATAAATCTTCTTCCACTGTTGAAATAGCTACTTCACAGCCAGAACTAAACAAATTGAGCATTTCAAAGCAACCTGCTTGACACAAGCCCTGATTTGCACACCAATACAAGCATCCCCAGCCTGGGTAGGACCCTGAGCCCACACTGTTCCTCCCTCCCCTTTGTCACAGCCAAGTGCTAGGAGGAGATTTAGTGCACCAATATTTTCCTCCCCATTGACAGGGAAGGGATTTACATCTGCAATCCACAGGCCTTTGGAGTGAAATGATGCCAAAAGCAGAGACTAGCCTGGCACACTGGCGGCCACGCTGGCTACCCCACCGGCACTGCTGGGGTGATGGTGCCCCATCCTCCGGAGCCTCTTGCAGACAGATGCTAGAAATTCATCATTGTGCCACTACTACCTTTTTTTTTGTTGGAAAATAGAAATGTTAAAATAAATGTTAAGAGAAAGGCAAGTGCACAACACCTTGCTGCTGCACAGATGCTATCCTGAAAGTTTAATCTAACAGGTAAAAAAGCAATTACAGAAGAGAGTCCACTCTAAACAAGCTGTCGTGAGTCAGTATTTTCCAAATGCAGCCAAATAGCCAAAGGGAGTAAAATAATAAATTTCATTCCAAATGCACGGATGTTGATATATTTAAATAGTTTGATAACTAGAAAAATATTGTAACATATCAGTTTTAATAAAAAACTTTTTTAAAAAATTGAATCACACTAAAATCATGCCACTGGTTTTTATGAAGGCAGGGCTGACTTCCTGCTTCTGCCTACAGGGAAGAGAGCAGGGCTGGGATTGGGGGCAGGACATGCTTCCAAAGAGAAATATTTATTCGGTGAGAAGTTGCATCTAAATATTGATGTTTCAATGGAACTGACTATTTGCTTAACAGAGAGATTTGCCTAGACAATCACACTGGGGAATAAAAACACATTTTTAGGCCTTTTTAGCAACACTGGACGACTTTGAAAAATTTAGGATTTTCTCATCACTGTTTCCAAGCCATGTGATTTGGGACTCAAATTTCCTGGCAAATTATTAGGATTTGGGTTTGCAAGACAGGTGTTTGGCATTTCTAACTCCGTGCTCCCTTTAGGAGACATCAAACTGAGCATTAAACTCCTGCTGTCTTGAAAGTTCAAGTCAAGGTGGATTTTGTTTTGCTTTTCCCCCTGAAGGTCAGTTCAGGATTGAATCCTTTTGTCAAGGTTGGCTGGAGAGCAGAAGGCTCTGTTAATCTGCAGGCACTGCGGCTCCCTCCTGGCTTCCTTCCCTTGCAGTTTGTTTTACTTCAGGATTCACCCCCTGGGATTGTAAAGGCTGCAGATGAGGGTTAGAGGTGAAACAAAGAAAATGAGGTTGGTTGTTTATTTAGAGGGAGCCAGAATTCATAATGTTGGAGACACTGGGCCCCTCCCGAGAGATAACCATAATTTTACAGCACCTCTGGATTTTTTTCCCCAGAAATAAAATACAATGACAGATCCAAAATACCATTTCCCCAAGTAAATCGCAGAACCAAAATAAGGAAGAGTGTTTTCCTGCAAAGTGACCAGACACTGGAACAAAACAAACGTGCTTCCCGTGACCTCCACTTGAGAAAGCATCTGAAAAAAGAAATAGAGGCAATTTTGCTTCCTTCAGCTACCTTCTTGTTTTATTCACTCAACTTATGTTTCATTAAGGTGGGGGATTTTTTGACCATAGATCATTTTTTGCTTGGTAGATAATCTTCTCATCTCCTTCCTTTTCAACGAGAAGGCGAAATTTTGCTTTCATTTATTCACTGTGGAACTCCACTGACCAGTAGATAACAGGCACATCCCATCCCACACAGGCAAGCCTGGCGATATATTTTTCCTATTCATACCCTGTTTTAACAATCACAACAGCAGCAAGAGAAGGTGCAAATGCATCCATTAACCTAAGAAAAAACCTTGCTCTTTTCCCAGGCTTTTTTGGGTGTTTGCCCTTCAGGGCATCATCCATTTGCAATGAGATCCCTGGATTTACAACAGAACAAGGGGCTGTACAACAACAAAAACTGGATTCCAGGGTCCTGATAAGAGAAGACAAGCGTCCTGCGACCAGAGGCGGACCAGTCACCCCACCACTAATCTGGGTGAATCAGCTGACGTCAGTGGTTTTATGCTAAACACACACTGGGGTGAAAAATGAGAGTCACGCTCAGCTCCGGCAGCCCAGCCCCAGCCCTCTGCTACCAGAAGTGGCTGCTTACTTTCAAGCGCTCTGCACAGCCTGTAATCACTCAATATTGAAACCAGATTTACAAGCTCTTTAGAGGAGAAGTTTGTGATTTCCAAAGCAGACGCATTTGGTATTTCAGAAAAAGGTCAAGCCCCCTGTGGAGTAAGGGGTTTTTAATAGAATCAGTTCAGCAGGAGTTAAGAGGAGACATACCAACCCAGCAGCTCGCAAAGCCAGGAGAGGCAGAAACATAAGAAAAGCTACAACCATTATTGTTTTGAGGAAAGAATCAGAGAAAGAGAGGCAAAGGGTATGCTAAATTAAATCTTGGACATTTGATTTCATTTATTCTAATCTGAGAGACTTTCTCAGCTGGAAATAGAGAGGGCTGTACTTCTTATACTCCCGGGCTTGCAGGGGTTTCAAAGAAAGGAGTGTTTGTTTTTGTCTGCAGGGGAAATTCGAGAGTGGTAGCACAATGGTGAATCCAGGCTCTTAACTCAAATGTGTTTCTAAAGGATACCCTTTGCTTACTGTCTCACCTCTTCAGCCTCTGGCCAGGCTCCTCAGCTAGTAATACTAATATTTGTTGTAATACCAGGTTGGGTGCGGTGGCTGCCTAGGACTGGTTCCATGCTGGTACAGCACCCAGCAGCCGGGAAGCCCAGGGAACGTCACCAAGGACCCTCCTTGGCATAGGACTACAAATCTTCTAAATAGTGCAATGGAAAGCTGGTGTTGCTGAGGTCTGCGAGGCTGCACAAGCAGCCACTACAGAAATACATCCTAGCAGTGCAGCTGGCTACTGCTTGCTTTGACACCCTTTGGACTCCGTAGCCAGTAGTTTCAGGGAAAAGATTTGGGTTTCATTCCATAACTCACTTAGCTGCTGCCAGACAGACACCAGAGCTCGTAACATAGTTTCCTGAATGCAGATGCTTTAAAATAAATTGGAAATCCAGATTTCATACACTCCTGGTTTCAGCTGGGATAGAGTTAATTTTCTTCTTGCTAGCCTAGAAGACCATAGCCCAGAAACTTCTAGGCCACATCAGCTACCAGGTTACAACAGGTAACAGAAGAGCTGCTAAACCAAGGCCCATCCCCAGTGACTCTGTGCCACTGCTCCCATGACTGCAGGGGATGGCAAACAAGCTCTTTTCTTCTTTAAAACATCTCCACAGCAAGGGGCCAATTAGAGTATCCCGGTCTTACTAGCCTTTTAATGGCAAGCATAAATAGGTCCTTATGTATTTAAATCAGCAGCAAATGAGTGGTGAAGGTCACAGAATGCTTAAATGACTATACAATATGCGCCCTCTGATTTCTGAAGAAAGCACTTAAAAGGTTTAGCCATCAGATCTTCTAACTTGTCTAGTCATAGTAACTACTGGTGCAGCTATGCCTGACAGACAGTGTTTCAGGTTTGTCTCTTTCAGCTTCAAGCTCCCACTCAGCCATTCCCAAAAATAATACACGTGGTGGAGCAGACAACTGCCCTAGACTTTCAGATCAGTGCAAAGGAAGGGCAGAGCTCTTATAGGAAAGCAGCACTTTGAAAGGTCAGCCAGAAGACCACAGGCCAGATTCCAAGAGAAGTTGTGGCCATGTAATTTCTTCAACTTTAGCAGCAGAAGGAGTAGAAATCAAAGAACATAATTCTTTGCATTAAAAGCAAAGTAAAAAGGAAGTAAAAAGGGTCAGCAGCTTAAGGTACACAGATGAAACTAATTCTTCTAAGATGCACTTTAACATTGCAAACTTGGGCACGGTGGGACCTTGGCATTCCCAACACTCTAACTGCACCTGGCTGGTACAAGTGGTTAACGGTAGGGGGAAGTTTGCAGTATCAATACCTCTGTCTGCACAGCAAGTGACCAATTTATCTCCAACAACAACCCTACCAAAAAGTTTAAGTGTACTTTCAGGAACACAAGCTTGTGACTTAGAGGGACAGGTTTTTCTTGCTTACATCCCCTTTGCACTTCAGGCTGCATATCCCAAAGCAATCTACTACACTGAACAGTTTTCAGGATCAGAGCATTGCTGCAAGGTTGTTGTAACCCCACGTGTGCCATCCCCCTTTCACTGCTGGCAACAGTAGGAGCTCAAGGTCACAGCCAGAAGAGGAGGTAGAAGCACTTCTAAAGCTGTTTAAAACATAGATGAATACTAGACTCTCGCCAAGTTTTATCTTCTGCAGCAGCATTTTGGATGCTTCTTTCACCATGATGTGGCATCAGCCTTTTAAGCAAGTCTACTTTAATTACTGCTAAGTCTAATAAAGCAAGAAAAATAAACACAATAAATTCCTTGAATAATCCAGAGGTTGTTTGTTTTTAGCAACTAAGCATCACTCAATGAAATGATCAAGTTAAGCCAACTAGCTGAAGGAGTAAGAAACAACTAAGGGCACAAATATTGGCAAGGAAGAAAAGCCACCTATGCAAGAGCATAAAGGAGGAGCCAGAGATTAAAGTAGACTGTTGATTCTTCAGTCCCACACAAAAGTAGCAGCATGTGATTCTTAGTTACACGATGAAGAACAAGGCAGAGGCTTTCCACTGTGCCTGGAGGGTCTATAAACATAAAAAAGCCCCCAAACAAAACAAAAAAACCCCCAAACCACAGCTGAATAGGTAGTGTAGTTTTGGGGTTTCTCCTCCCAAAAAAAGCTTGAGTGTAAAAGGTACAAAAGGAAAATAGATCATAGAAACAAGAATTGTGAGATGGGAGGAAAATCAGCTATAAGGAATTAGTTACTTTCTGACATGTTTTGCACAGAGAGAGGAAGTCTTTCTTCATTAACAGAGAGAAAGAAATAGTTATCACATACACATAAAGCTTCAAAAGAAGTCACTGAGGTTAAGAACAAAATTCAACAGCCAAGAATTGAGTATGTGCATTCACTGCGACTTGAAGTATTAAAAAATACAGCTGCCGTCTTCTTTCTGGGATAACCACCTTATTTCCTTCCTGGAGTAGGAAAAGAATCTGTTTTCAGAAACTAATTGTTATGCACGGCCTTACCATGCATGCCACCTTGACTTGTTTCCCACTACCACCCCAAAAAAAAAAACCCCTGTTTTCCAAAACAAAAGTCACAAGCAAGTTTCAGACAAAATATATATATTTAAAAAAAAATCTTTACAATAAGTCAGGAAACATAGGAGCTTGCACACAGTTTATTGTAATAACTCAGTTCTCAGCTCCCTACAGTTCAGATAACCCTGGTGACAGTGTTTACAACTTCTGATTTTTGCTTTCATAACTTTGAAGCAAACAATACATTTGAGTGTCTTTTACTCTGTGCAAATAAGACAATTTTTGGAATCCTTCAGAAGAAATATCCAAGATTCTGTTTGTAGAGGTCCTTTGTTTCTCAAAGATGATTTATGAGAGTTTTTAAGATAAAGTGCTCCTGTCCAGCAGAACCCAAAGGCCTTCTTCAAGAGTTCAGAGAGCAAGTCTAGCTCAGATTAAAAAATAATTGGTCATACAAATTCCAGCTTCCCATGTCCGCTGTACATTCCCCAGTGGACTAGCGAAAGAATTTTATCATTGCTGAGGTCTGAACGTCTCATTTTATCACAGGTCATGCAGCAGTTCTCGTGACCAGTCACAGGCACCATGCATTCCAAGTCCAATTTTGCCACCTGCCCTTTTTTTGAATGATGTCCATGAAAACTATAGTGCAAACGTGAGAGCATTTGCTGTCGTTGATCTTGCAGTCTCTTGTTTTCACTCCTGAGCATCCTCAAGGCCAGCATGATAAGGAGCACCAAGATTAGCCCACCAGCTATAGGAACAGCAATTACAGCTGCCCTGAACCATAACTCCTTTGAAGAAGTCAATTCCTGCACCTTGGTGATGAGATTCCTGCTGCTATCATGTTGATATCTGCTCCCTTGTCCTGAAAAAGGGAAAGATTGTGAAGCTTATTTTAGGATTTATATATACTGGTTTACATGTAAGCTACTCCCTTAAATCCCACACTGACAAGTTTAAGGAGCAACAGCTACACTCGGCAGTATCTGCAGAAAATATTCCTGTAAAGGAAGAAGATGAGTTTCTAAGGCTGCTTATACCATGGAATTTCTTACCCCAATTAGCCAATTTAACTATGAATACCACTGCCACTGATCCCTAGAAGCAATGTCAAGTTGGCAAGAGAGACTTCCAATATTAATGCAGATAAAAAAGCTAATTGGCCAGGATGCTTCTCTGCATCCAGCCACCTTCCTCTCTCTCTAGTGTCTCTATTTACATTAACAACTAAATCCATAGTAGCAGACACACAAGGTTTTGCCTGTCGCCAGAATGATGGCCAGAAGAGAGATTTCACCAAAGCTTTATTGTCCTACCTGAAGTATCGCCCCTGGAAGGAGACAAAACATCATGTAGTCCTCTGTAATTGCACATATCTTCATGACAGCATTCCAATGTGGACATGGTGGTGGTGCCAGAGTGGTTTTGTGCTTGTTTGGCTTGGCAAATATCAGCTGTGCTTGCAATAGAGTCCAAGCAGCCGTGAGTAAGCGGGGAATGTGTATTCTGAGGATCAAGCAGTCTGGAGAAGCAGGCGCTGAGCTCAGATTTGCACATATAGCCAGTTGCAACACAGTGTGCAGCATCACAGTAGCATCTGATCTCACCTAAAAAATAAATATTGTATAAGACAGATAAGAATTTGGTCCTACAAGGACCTCACTAGATATTCTTTTTAGCCACAAGCATCACACAACCAAACTCAGCGGCAGTTTCGAGGTACTCCTCTAGACTGTAGATCCACAAGAGCAGGGGTTGTTTCCTTCCCATCACTGTACCACTCTGTGCCTACACGTTGTAACCTTAATCCCTGCAGATGCCTTGGGGCACTTGCTTTAATTACTAGAACTACAGTCCTTTGAATTAAAGCAAAAGCTTTTCACTAAAGCAGGTACTGGTGGAGAACTGGCGGGGGAGGGCCTTGAAGGTTTTTTTCCCAAGATGAGTAACTAACAAGACCATTTTATAGCTACTTCCACTTGCTGTCAGCAGTTGCATTTAACCACATTTAAAGTGAAATCCCTGTTCTAAAAGCAACACACCTTCAGTCCTAGAAGAAAGTCACATCTATGTTTTAACCATTAGTCCAGGAACAGCATTCTATTTTTATAAAAGTGACATTTCTTTTAACTGGGCATAAGCACACAACAAAAATACCAGGTTTAAATATTTATGATAAAAATGAAAAAAAAATCGGAACTGCTGAATTGTTTATTACTTCTCAATACTGTGCCAAAATTTAAAAGGTTTAACTAACACCTTATAAAGCTATTAGCTAGAACCATTACCATCCAAGTCTCCCAAGTCATGTGTGTGTGAAACCGAGCAACTATTTGTAATTTCGCCAGAAAGAAAGAAATTCTTTTAGTTATTCATGCATAAAGGCTTTTTTATCAGTATTATAAACCCAAAAAGTTTCTGTTTGTAACTATTCTGTTCACCAGAGACAATGTCTCTCAACTCAAATTTAAGTTACTAAATGGGGTGAAATTGTAAGGCTAAAAGTTCTCCCTTGCCTCTCTCCCCTTTCACATGCAATCCAACATGCAGTGAAAAAGGGGAAACACTTAGATTGAAAATCCTCTACCAGCTCTATGAAAAAAATGTCAGGAAACCTCAAAAATTTCTGAAGGATGTGATAAAAAGGTTCCCTTCATAAATTCTTCATTTTGTGCTCTCCAAACTGTTCTGGTACGAATTAAATATGTCCTGTGCTGTAGTGAAAACTTACTCTTTATAGGCAAGTTGCAACTCAAACATAATTCAATGTGCCACTGAGCCAAGGTTTCAGAGAAAACCAGATTTTGGAGTCATCCCTGGAAGATCGTACCTAAAACTACTTCTTATGTGTCTGTTGTACTTGCCATTATAGTAGCATCAGGGCTTTCAAAGTCAACCACATTGTCAGATGCCTCCCTTACACAGTCTGCACTTCAAAAATCAAACTACAGACTTCCCAGCTGCCACCCCTTCTTATGATGCCACCTACCACCTATAGCTAAAAAAAATGTTCTCTAAGATGTTAAAAGTCAGCCCATCCAAGTCAGCTTCCTCTCATCAGGCTACTTTAATAATTTCTACAAAATGCTACTGCAGGCTCCAGGCCTTGAAGTTCCCGCTGCTTCTTTTCATCCTCTGCTTAATAGAAGCCAAATGATGGAGTGTCTAACTGTCTCCAGTCCAGTTCCCTTGGGCTTTTAGACTAAGTAACCTAATTTTTCATGAATTCACACTCACTGTCATCCAGCATGTTACAGAAAAAAAAGACTCGATCGTTTTCTAAGCATTCTATGTGAGGTCTTCCCCCCTACCCTCTCTGAGAAAAATACTCTTCATAATTTTCTCACTGTATGAGAGTTAAAAGTAAGATGCAAACATGGCACAGTACCAGAGCTGACAGCCCTTTCATGAGTCTCAGCACAGCATGGGAATAAAGTGAAACAATACACATATTTTCACTTTAACTGCTTACACAATCACGCTTAAAAATCTACGTTTTACTGACCTACGACAACCCTATGAACAAAATCTGACAGGCTAATCGTCAGGTTAATTCAACTGCTTTTTAATTAAAGCCACGTTTTTAGAGAAACAGAATGGGCTTTGTATTACAGTATTAAAACTGTATTTCTGTCAATTCATAAAGTTTCTTCCTGTGCTATGCAAAAGGCCAGAAAGGGTATTTAGTATTTTGAAACAGTGAACAATGCCCTTCTGTTCCCTCCTCTTTCTTGTTACTGTATGTAGCTATTAAAGAAAAATGTCTGCTTTTAGTCAAGATGGCTACAGGAGAGACTGCAGGCTTCTCTTAAAGCTTTTGAAGTCAACAGCAGCCAGAAGTCTGTGATCCCCTAATTATATCATTATCAGGCACATAGTTTCAGTATCTGCGACTTCACATCACTCAGTCACTCCCTGTTCTGCCCGCTTTGATGGGGCCAGCGGGCTCCCCCCTGCACGCTGCAAGGCTGTTATTTAAGGTTAATTACAGCCTTCCTTCCAAAATAAATAAATACCGTCGCCCATCACCACCGTGCTAACTTATCCCTTACCCTCCTCCCCGGAGCGCGGAGATTACCGGCAGCCAGCGGGTCGCCTTTGCCCCGGGACGGCGCTGCCCGGGCGGCCACAGCACAGCCCCCCGCGCCCAGCCCAGCGCCCCGGAGCGCCCCGCGGGGCCGAGCGCTGCCGCCCCTCCGCTGCCGCCGGGACCCCCGCGGGGCCGCGCC